>VXAD01005920.1:0-182097 GCA_013399195.1 Dicrurus megarhynchus | reverse complement strand
GAGCTCGGCGGCCGCCCCAGGGCAGGGTAGGGCAGCCCCCGGCCCGCTGCCCCGAGCGCGCTCCCTCGGAGAGGGCGGAGCGGGGCGCGGCAGCGGTGCTGGGCGAGGGGCGCTCTAGGAGAGGCTCCGGCACGGCGGGGCGGGGGGGGGGGCCGGCCCCCGCGNGGCGCGGGTGCGTGTCCAGTCCTCAGGGACCCCAGGCACCCGCACCTGGGAAATACCGGAGCTCGGTGTGTTTGGCCGCTTGGGTTTCTCGGGAATGCCTGGACGAGGGGGAAGAAATAAGAAGTCTTCTTTTATTGTATAGTTGATACTTTCGAATGAGAAAAGCATCCAGGAGTTCTAAAGATTTTGGGAGAGAGGGGAACTTTAGGATGTTTTTGGAGGGAGAGAATAAAATGCTTCTTTCTGTAAGGAATCTTAGTTATGTTCAGTTGACAGGTGCAAGAACTGTTTGGATAGATCGTTTGCCTTTGGGAAGCCTGATTTTTTAGAAAGGAGTACTTTATTTGAAGGAGAAGTTTGCATTCGCTGTGGGGCTTGGCTAACTAGTGGGGTGGTGGCGGAGGGGAGGGAGGGCTGTTTGTGTGTGTGTATTGGGGGTGCATGAAACTTGCAATGTTTTGAGATCACTCTGGTAATGTATAGTCTAATAAGGTGCGTTGACACAAGGAATTAACAGAATTAGTAGTATTATTACATGATGATTTTTTTTGGGCAATTTTAAATGGACAAGTCCACGTTGGCTTTGTAATTTTGATGATCACTAAATTGATGGGTTGTTGTTTTGTTTTTTTTTTTCCTAAACTCTCATTAAGCCCTGATTGTTTAGTTTCTGAGTTGTTATGATCAGAGTTTTCAAAGGCAGTGCAAATGACTGCTGAAATCCCAGGGCTGGGCTCTCATCTTTGAGTGGGTGAAAGTGCTGGAAAGTACATCAGAAATTCTATGCTCCTTGCATTTTACATTCTAGAGATCAAGATGGGAGGGATTCCCAATTTGATAAATTCTCCTACATTCAGGAGATAATCAAGCTTGTCCACTATTGCCAGCTTCCCCAAACTTCTCGTTCTGGTCCTTTTCTGTTCCCTAATTGGAGCTGCCTCACCCTGCAGGCTGTGCTCATGGCATGCGCTGCGTGCCTGCTGCTCTGGCCAGCACAGCGCTCCGGTGTTTGCATTGCGCCGCTTCCAGCGGCCGGCCCAGTTTGCTTTAGTCATTGAAATTCTGGCGGAGCCCACTTGATTTTGTTTGTAACTTGAAACAATTTCTCTCAGCAGAGCCCCAAGGCATGAGGATGGCCAGCCCTAAAGCCACTGGGCTCTCCTGGGAGATCACTTGGCTTGCTTTTGCTTTCTGTGCTCATCTACAGGTAGGTAATGAAATTGTTGCTGTTGTCATTCCTGGTCCTATCAGGTGATCTTGCTGCACACTTTGCATTACTGTTTTTAAACAGAAAACTGTTGAAGGGGCTGCACTGTAATTAAAAGACTCCCAATGAGAAGGTTTTCTTTTCACCAAACATTCAAAGACATCCATGTGGGAAGTGAACATTCCCTCTCTTGCTCAATATATTATACCTGACTTTACCAAAGGGTGACCAAAGGGAGATCTTGCCAGATGTGTAATGCCATGGGTCTTTCTAGGCAGCACAGCTGTTCTTTGCCCCTAGGAGTTTATGCACCTGATAAATGTTAAGGTGTACTGTAAGTGACAAGGGTTATATAGAAATACCTGGGTAGAAACATCTAAAGCATTTGGAAGGCAGGGAAGGTGGCCCAGAAAGGTCTTTGCTCCAAGTGTTCAATGAATACAGGAACCATGGAGTAAAAACCATAGCTGCCATCTGATCTATTGCCTGACACATGAGCCTCATCAGTTCCAAGAAGTGAGTATTTCAAGAAATATGGTGTGCTGGCGTGCCGCAGAGATGTTGTTATAGTATGTCATTCTCTATACTGATAGTTCCCACAGCACAAAATGTTTCAGGGATTCTTCAGTCTTAAATACACGTGAATCCAGAAATCCTTAGAAAAGGATGGCTAAATAAACTGAGATTTTTTTTTTTTTTAAATAGATAGGACCTTTTTTTTTTGAAGCACAGTAGTAGTTTTCAACAAAAAAGTAAAGTCTTCAAATAAAATCAGTGTTGTTGTGTACTGTTTGTGCTATTGCAATGCTGAAAAATGGAGCCTGATGTGCTGGGCAGAATACAAACATACATCCTGAAGAATTTTGAATTGAAGAACAATACAGCAGGCAAAAGTAAAATCCAAAGGAGTATGAAGAACTGAGGAGACTGCACTGGACAGCTGAGTAAACTATGACCAATTTAGGGTGGACTTTGAGGTTCGAGGTAGTGGAAATGGGGCTCCAACACATCCTCAGTAGCATGACTGAGTGCTCTGTGTGCTGAGTGATTTGGCAGCTGATGAACACCTCCTCTCTGTGGATTATGGTTGCAGCTAACCAGTGCACTGGTTACTTGAGTGAAGAATTTGCCATTAAAGTAAAAATGTACATCTGTATTAATTGTGCAGTAAAACACAGTGCATTCAATGCATGTCTGAGCAGACAGGGCCACAGTGGGATCTGCTTTTTGCCTTCGTGTTTCTTATGCAAGGACAAAAATGTTACAGGTTTGCTGTGCCTGTTCTTGTATTTTTGTGTGCAAGCAGTTGAGTGGTGCTGTAATAACCAGCCCTATAAAACACTCAGAAAATAGTTTATGAAGTTCCCTTAATAGTTCCGTTCAAGATGAGAATAGAAGCTCAGAGAAGGGAGATGTCAATTTCATTTTTGGGCCTTTTGGTTATGAAGGGACCGTTTTTTTGCTTTTACAGTATTTTTCTTGTATTTTTTCTTTCATATTTTTCCTATTGCAGAGCTGGAACTAGTAGTGGCATAGTTTCCTCTTCTCCACGAATGGTTTGGCATAGCTTCACTTGTCTCTTTATAATAAAAACAACCCAAACACATTGTAGTAATCAATTGGCTATTGTGAGTAGCTTTATGAACATTTCTATCCAGGTCAAATTTTATGGTCTTGATTGTCCTTTAAAATACTGTAATCTGTTTGGCATATTTGAGTCATTAGCACTTAACCCCAATCTTGTAGGAGGCCTTTTTGCTCCTAAGTTTTAGGTGTTTTATCACAATTTTAGGCACATTAAAGATATTTTATATTATTTAACATAACATTTTTGGTATCCAATAACCATTAATTCTTTAATTGGTTGCTTGGGGTCATACTGTATGGACCACACACAGCCATTTTACCCTAATATTGTACCGTAACTTCCACTTCTGTTGTTTTTGGCTATTGAAGTGCTTATGTCTGGAGCTAATCAATTAGAAACAATTGGATGCTGGGCAAGGTCACAAGTCTATGTCATATCACTTATGTGCAATTGATTAATTTCATCCTGCTTGAGGCAGGTACAGAATAAAATAATGACCATTTAAAAAGAATGTGGTGGGAATGTGGTATGAATGTAATGCAAAGAAAACTTTAACATGAGAAGTTGTGAAAAAGAGGTAGCTGTTCCTGAGAAGCAATGGAACTTGACTTTGGTTATAGGGGTCCCTTCTGATCCTTCACAGGATGGTAACAAGCAGTGTGGTGTTTAGCTGGGCTCCAAAATTATCTCTGCCCTTGCAGATGTGCTGTGTCTCAAATTTGCCAAAATTATTTTGTCAGTGGCAAATTAGTTGCTATACCAGTAGCAAATAAAACTAGTAAATTAGGTTTCCTAGGACAACCCAGGGAATAGTTTACCCCTGAGCATTGCTGAGCTGCCTGATTGGTAAATCTGCTCTGTGACCAAGAGCAGAGACATAAATCACTCAGGAAGAGATCACTTATGGGTAAGCCTGGGCCAAGTATGGAGCTGACCTTTTCTCCTATGTGCCAATATAAATGAAATTAATGGAACTGCATTAGGCTAAAGCCAGTGGTAATACAAGCAAATTACATATGTATGTTTTTCTTGAAAAAAACAAGATACTCCTCTATCAAATGGTAGCAGCAACATGGAATAATTAATTGTTTCTAAAGATTTAAATGATGACTCTATCCAAAGAAGTTACTGATTCTACAGATTATATGTATTTGGGAATGTTAACTATATCCCTAGCCTTGAATTTATTGCTAAATATTGTGTAAAAGGCTCCTTATTTTTCCTCACGTTGTAGCAGGAGAGATACTAATTCCACAGATTTTAGGGGATGGTTAAGCTAACAAAGTAGAAGTGTCCAAGTCCAGTTCTGCTGTTCTGAAGCGATGTCTTGAGTACATATTGCTTCATATTGGTAATTGAAAAGGCAGGATGTTCAGCCTGGTAACCAACTCTTTCTTAACCTTGTGATGATATTTTATTACACCATTCAGCTCGATGCTGTTAAATTTGTTATGAAATGTATGTAGGGCTGTATATCTTTATAGCCTTACTAATGGATTACTGGCAGGAAGAAATGATGGCTAGCAGATTTGTATGGGCAAATATATATTAAGAATTTTACACATGGATTCATTTTAGATTTATCCTCTGGTATGTTGTTTTCAAATCAGGAATATGCTGATATTTTTGTAGGTTCCTACAGTCCAAATGAAACCCTCTACAAGTCAGTACATTTTGTCTCCAAAGACCATGGGTTTGGTAATGTGTGCAGAGGGAATAACAGCAAAGACACCATGTCTGGATATTTAAGAAGCATTAGGTCTTGGTTTCTATGGAAGGGAAAGTTTCATAGGTCGTATATTCATTCAATAAACTGTTGGTTGCTTCCATGATTTATGTTCCTGCAATCCCTGCCTGCATGATGGTCTTTTCTAACTATCTGTGATATTTTGGAAATGAAGGATATACATGCTGAAAACATTATTGTCTTCAAAATGATTCTGCCATAACCAATCTGCCAAAAACTACCAACATAGTAAATGTCTTTAAGGCTGAGCTTTGCAAGGCCAAAAATCTGATGTCCATTATATGACCTAGTGGACTTGGAGAACGTCTTCGTGGAAAACCTTTGGATTATTGTTTTACAGTCACTGAATGTATTGCACACTGATGTCCAGAAAATAGATTATGAACTACGTGCCATACGACATTCTTAAGTCTCCAGTAACCTTGATCAGAAATATCAGGATGAGATTGGCAAGTCCTGAGTTAAATTCGAAGCAGTTTTCTGTTTCTGTAGGCAGGTGGCAATTCTGCACCCATCTGGAGTTTTGCCATCAGCCTCAAAAAGCCTGTGGTTTCATTCTTTGTGTGAAGATTGAGTTGCTGCTTCTAAAGACAAATAACACATCTGAGACTCTGTACATGTATTCTGACTTAAAATATTCATTGCTATTGACAAGGTTGCAACTCAGTGACTGCATTACCAGAAAACTTATGTTTAAGTTTCTGAACGTGCTTTAAATTTATGACTGATAATGATTGCTCAGCCAGTGCTCATAGAATCTGAACTGCTGTTACCCCCAGTTTACAATCCAAGAGTGGAATTGCCTGAAAAATTGATGCATGTGTCTTGTGACTTGAGACACAAACTATGTATGAATACTTACTTTTTAAAATGCAGTCATAAAAAATTAAAGTCAGCAATGGGAGGTGACCAGGAGTACAGATGTCATCAATGAAGGCATCCCTTTACTCTCCAAGTTATTTGTTACTATGATAATTTCTCATGAAGTTACACTGAAAGTTGGACAGAAATTCTCAGTTCAGTTGTATGTAGAGCTGCAAATTGTTGTTTCCAAAACCAGATATCCAAGAGTCTGGCACATTTAGAGAAGCCTCAAGAACAGGAATAATATCTAACAACTGCCAGTGGCTTCTAATTTCTTTTGAAAGAGTAGTCAAGAAATGAAGGAATGGCTCTAGGATGATCTTTGGTTTTAGAAGATACTTGAATGCTTAGTCACTGATAATTACTCATTCAGGTCTGCTTGTGCAGCTGGATCCTTCGTAATCCTTACCAAATTGGGGCATAAACAGCACTGAGGTGGCAGTTCTGCACAGTGCACCAAATTCCATTCCTGCTGTTGCATCACACAAAATGTACGTGATTTATTGTACTGATATTAAAGCTCTTACTCTTCATCCAGAATTCAAGATTTAGCCATCCAAAATAATGTATTTTGCTTCAAAAGAATACACATTTTGAAATCTGAGTCGTTTTTATTTGCTGTTACTTCTAGAGCCTGTAGGGTTCACATATTTGTCTTCACCTTCAGTTTTTGGACTTGAAGCTTTTCTTGAAACAGTTCTGCATGTTCACCTGAATCCCCAGGAGTTCTAATGTGACTTGCAATGAAGTAGTAAAGTATATTGATTTCAGTGATAGTAGGAGCAGATTCATAATTGTGCCTCTATAGCTGTTTGTGTTGTAAGTCTCTCCAAGAAATCTCAGGTATATCATAATGTGCAAATGTTGTACTTCAGTCAAGTCCGTGTGTCATTATGGTTTTACGCAGCTGATAATACTGATGACAATTTTGTGGCTGTGAACAGTCCAACACAGTCACATTTGAACAATTCCAGTATAATTCTTATTAGGCAAAATCTCTGCAAACCAAGAGGCAGTTTGTGCATGGTGAAAGAATGGGTTTGTTTTTGAAGTACAGTTTGATGGTGAGCACAACATTCCGGAAAGCACATTGGATATAGCCATGGCAACTCTGGAGAGACTACTAAGACCCACAGAGGAACTGTACAGCACTGCAGTTTGATATGTTCTATGCACTCACTTTATTGTCAGTGATAGACAGTAACTCCTTTAGGTTTTGAAATCATGCACATAACTTTCTTTCCCATAAGGGGAGAACTTGATATTAGCTGAAGACTGTAGACTGTCAAGTGCTCTTGCTTTTAAGGGTCGGATTTTCAAAATGTCCTTGCTCCAACTTGTAGGAGGAAGGACAGTTCTGTGAACTCCCCTTTGGATGATGACAGCCACACAAGAGTGCTAAATTAATGCAGATAGAGCAGTATTTTCAGAAGGGTTTGTGGAGTCTTTGTTTTGATGACTTTCAGTAAGACTTGAGACGTTAAATGCAAATTGCATTGGTAAGTGCTTAGCTGGGTTTTTCAAAACAAGGTAAATTTCAATCAATCTAATGGGAGCCAGGCATTAGGTGCCTTAAGCACTTCTAAAAAGTCTGGCTAAGTATTTTTCATCATATTTAGCCAATTAAACCAGAACTTTCACCCTTAAAATGCTTTTGAAATAATAGGTTTCTGGTGTGTAGATTCTAGTACTTGAGTGCATATTTGATAATACTTGAGAAGTGCAAGTACAAGTGTCACATGTTCATAAAGGGAGGGCAGTTTTTGAGAACTTGGCCTAATAAATCCCTTCCAGACAGCATATTACATAAAGTGTTTAGCAACAATGTTATTTCTGTTTCTAATTTTGTATTTATTAGATTTAACATCATTATGGAGGGAAAATGGAAACAGTATTTTCAGTCTGTTTTGAGAAATGTGGTTTCCAAGAATTGTCAGTTTATCATGCTTCTGGATGCACTAGAAACACAGTGAATGCAAAGCAGCTCAACAAAATTGTGAAACAGTATTAAAACGGCATTTATGATTGCAGTTGCTAGACTGTTGTTGTATGCTAACTGTTGTCATTGGTGTCCTGGTGGGAGGTCCCAACTGGTTAATGAGGCTGATTTGTAGCATTAAATAAGTGGAAAATTTGTTTATATGTAGGATCATGTATTTCTGTGTTTATGTAATGGTGTTTTTTTTCTGTCATCAGGTGCTTTGCCAAAAATTGAAGCTGCTTAAAATTTATAGGATGCAGTCTCCTGTTAGTGCATGCAAGCAAAGCAGGGTAACAGTTGCAGGGTGTATATGTGAAAGGACCTATAGAGGCTCACTGCATGGCAAATCAGGTGGAAAGAGGAGAGTTTATCTACCTGATCTCCTGCCTTTTAGAATCATAGAAAAAAGATGGACATGGACACACCTGCACTGCTACAGAATGTGAAGAGTGAGGGATTGTGTTTTCTCAGTCTCTGGCAGTAAGTGCTTCCTGGCCTGCACCTTGCTGAAGCTCTGAGAAGATTGCAGGAGCTGGCTTTATTCCCAGCTGGCTGATTCAGCAAGAAATTAACTAACTCCAGCCCCCCTGTTTTCGTTGCAATTTCCCTGCTTGTATACGTGGCTGTTCCAGGCCATCTACTGGGATGGAGAAATGGGAAAGGACAGGTTCTGGTTCTGATAAATTCAGATTTGTCTCTTCTGATGGACATTTTCTTTGCTTTCTGAGCTACTGCAGCCTCTTGTGGTGTAGCAGTGGAAGCAGAAGGCTGAACATCTGTAGACCTATAACAAATGAAATATGCTAATATATTATTTGGCTTCCTCTCCTGAGAGTCTTCTTTTATTAGATGTTTTCAAGGTCTCATTACTCATCTGTTGTTTTGTTTTCTGGAGTCTTCAAATACTTTTAAACTGTTCCCTGGTTGAGTAACATGGATGTTGGCTGAAAAACCCAATAGCACAGTAGTGTCTTGAGTATTGTCTGCTTGCTAGGTGATATCCTAGTTGTAAACTGCCAGGTACATGTGAGATATTATGGATTCTTTCAGCTGATCTCATCAACACTTCTGTTGAAAGCAGGACAGAGAATACATCTGTCTCTGGAAAGATGGGCTGTGTGTGCTGTATGCTATGTAGGGGATTTTGCTAAAGCCACTAACTGATAAGACTGCTTGAACAGGCTCTGGTTTTGTCCCCTGATTTTATAACTTTATTTATATAATTATAGGGTGCTTTATGTGACTAACAAATTACATATTTCCGCTAAACTAGTGATTCTCAGGTAAGTCTTTTCATAGGACAGCAGTTAACGATGCTAATTGAACGTCAGGAAATTACATGAAAGGAAGGTGTAAGACAAAGCAGAGAGTATCATCCTTTCACTGTATGAATTCCTGGTTTGCCTGTGCTGGTGCACTGTGTACAGTTCAGATCCCTTTACGAATGGGCAGGAATCAGCTGGTAACTTCTTTCTTCCAGTGCAAGAACTGAGTGCCTTTAAGTAAAACTTCTACAGGGAGACTGAAGACGATTAAAGGTGGCTTTCTTCCATGCAATGATATTTGGCACTCCTATTTGGATTTCAGGGGAGACAGGATGATTACTGGGAAGATCCACTACACAGCACCATACAGATGAACCCCAGCAGGCTGGGAAGAGTGAGTCCAGGAAAGGATTGCAGCATTCTTGCTCTGGATGTGCTTTTTGGGTGTCCAGTTATTGGCTGCTGTTGCTGGCTGATAGACTGGATGGTTCCTTGGTCTGAACCAGTTCAGCTGTTTTTAGGTCATATTGGTGTTCCTTGGCGCTACACTTGAGGATCATTGAACTAGAATTGATTCTAGATGTACTGTCAGTTATGACTCATAATTTAAAAATTAACAAAGAAATACATTCTCCAAACTCCAGGAGTATCTGGAGGATTGTCCTGGACATGAGAACTTGCTCTAAACCTAAATGGGTGCCTACATTTGGATCCTCTTCGTGTCTGCCCGGAATATTTTTTTTTATATTATTAATTTTTTTCATGCATCAACTTTTAGAATGCTTCTGGTATATTTTCAAATGCTAGAATTTTAGAATTATTTTTAAAGTATGCAAGGAAATTCAGGCTTAATTTCTGGAATAGCTTCTTGTTTTTAAATAAACACTAGTATTTCCTTGAGGAAGATAAACAGAGAAACAGCTTCTGATATTTTACTAAATATGACTTGGCTTAAATTCCACTTTCATTATGTGATTCGTCCTTCTGTAAAACACAAATATTCCAGATATTTTCCCTGCATGAGAGAGCACTTGCCTTCCCCTCAGTGTGAAACTGCACACTCAAGTGCTTTTCCCGTTTCCTTTTCCTCCCTCTCTCAGTTAAATTTGGAACACAATAGGTTGGTTAAAACTATAAGGAAAACCTCCAGAATGCTATCTTAAAGTAAGGGGTGTTTTACCATGCAGCTGTTTATCTTCTGCTAGGAGGGAACTATAAATGTACTTTTAATGCCAGGAGTTGGGCTTAAAATGCTGTTAGTTATCTGGTGGGAATAAATTTGAAAATTAGTAAGCAATTAGGTCAGTGGGCAAATACACTTTACTTAATGTTGTAAGTCTCATGGGCCTTTCCAATATCCTGTTAGCATCACCTGTTCTTAACACTCAACCTTTTAAAGCTTTTCCCTTGTGCAGTGTGACAATGAAACAGAAAATTTTGTTTAACTCATAAATAAAAATTAATAATATAATTTTAATTAAAAAACCCCCAACTTGCATGGTTTCTCCAAGGGAAACAGAGATGTTCTCGGAACACTAAGCTTTTCTTGGAGAAAATTTCTTCCTGTAGATAACCATCTTGAGAAGGGCCTTAGTTGGGATAACAAAACATGTGGGTTTTGTTCTGATCTTTTGAACTTGCTTGAATTATGTCCTTAGCAGACATCAATGATGTATTTGTTTGTAATTGCTTATTTTTCTTGCTGAATTTAGACCTCTGTGAGCCATCTGTAATGTGTCACATAGATGCCACTATTTAGAAATGGGGGAAATATAGGAATTGTAAACTTTTTTACTATTTCAAGTGTTAAGGCCAGTCCTTGAGAGCACTGAAGAAAGGACCTAGTCCTCTTCAGCTGTACTGTTGAGTGTCTCATCATGCCTTGTCTGCCAAAAGCTCACTTTAAATCAGTGATAGTATGAGGGCTCTTGTACTCCAGAGGTACAAGATCCTTCATGAGGTTGCTGTGCCACAAGTGAGACCTTATTTTGTAAAATTCAGGCTTTCTACTTCAACAGTACAACCTTCTGCACTTGAGTAACAAGTGAAGTCTGCAGGCACTTTGCCTGAGACATCAGTGGGAGTTTTTCTGGAATAAGACCTGCCCATAGGAAGCAAACTGAGGCTGAGTTTTATTAGTGCTAACTAGCTGGCTATCATATTTCCTGTTGTGGGGTGTGAATCACTCCGTCTCTTCATCATAGGACTGCTAAGGACAGATGGCATTTAAAGTGTTGCCTGCAGCTGTTTTCTTGAAAAATGGCTGTATTTGTCTTTCTGGGGGGAAAAAAAAAAGCAAAGATAATAAAGATAATTTTCCTGTTGCTTATAAACCTTGCAAAAGTTGAAGTGATTTCCATTTTTTTGCGTGTCACTTTTTTTATTGTGTGTCACCGACAACCTTTTTATCTGGTGTTATTGTCCATCCCTGTTGGCAGGAATTCCTCTGAACTGCTGTAGAGGGAAACATCAAAACTGGTCCTTAGAGCACGTGCATTGTTTTTCAGGAGAACTGAAGCAGAACGTGGGAACTCACTTTTTAAAAATCAATGCGGCTTTTTGCCAGAATTACTATATTCAGAAGATGTCTCTGAACCTTTTGAGGGCTTGCACTCTCCCACTGCGTGGTGCAGTTCTGAGAGTGAAAAGAGGGGGACACGAGCTCACCACCAGTGAGGAAAACAGAGCTGATTTCTACATGTAGCAGCATTTTGTCTGTGCATATGAAAATTGACATCATGGTGTAGGAATGTTGACCGTGTTTTGCATTTTGCTAGCTGCACTTACTGGAAAGCATGTGTTTCAAAGGGAGTTTTCAATTTTTATGTCTTTGCTTCCATAATAGCCCAGTCTTATTTTGAATGTAGACTTGAGCTATGAATAAAATTTAACTCATGGAGTAAGATTCCTCTGGCACAAAATGTGAATGAGTTATGCAAACATTAACCAGTAAATGTGCATGTCTGGGTCAGAATAGTCAAAGTCAACCTTTAGGTTCCACTGCTGCCACTCAACATTGTCTTACTCTGTTTGAGAGTGCCTTACTCTGAGAGTAAGGATGCTGAGTTTGGATGATCTTCTCTCAAGAAAAGCTGCAGTAAGTGTGGAGAAAGCTTAGCTGGCTGCAAAAAACCAACTCTTTGGTTGTGGGAAATTTCCATGAATGTGATTTCTTAGTTCCTGATGAGTCTGTGAAAGAAGGGAGCTGAGAAGTGAAGAAAAAAGAGTAGCAGCAAAGAAAAAGTGGCATTAGCTCTTCATCTGGAGAGTAATCATTCAGATAAAATTGGCAAAATTCAATTAGATTATCTTTCAATAATGTGCTGGCTTCTCTCTTTGACCTTCATAATCCAATTAATTTTCCCAGAGTTATACACTGTAGAAAGTTGGCAACCCAAGTTTCCCATGTTATCAACTCTATCCAGTCTCCTGAGAAAGAGTTTTCTGAGTGCAACATCCTTGCACCTGCTAGTTCTTCCCCAGCTCTTCCCAAAATCAAACTGCTCTGAACACCTTCATGTATTTATTCCATGTTACTGAAGCAATTTACTGACTTTAAAAATGGGGTTCTCCAGCTGACAAGAGACAGGCCCAGTTCCATTAACCTGTTCTTGTGATGAAGGACCCAATTCTCTTTTCAGTGTCTGGGATAGATGGATTTGAAAGAGTTAGACATCTGTACTCTGAGAAATTACATCTGTGTCTTTAAGTGAAATCCAAAGTACCTAGTACCTGTTAAAGAGTCTATGCCTTTGCTTGCAGAGAAAAGTTAGCACATTTTCTCACAAGGAGCATTTAACAATCCCAGAAAAATGTAACTCCCTTCCTCAGTGGTGGTGTGCAATGTCTCAGTTCACTGCTGGAATTTTAAACTTTGTTCCTATGTGCATGATTGTGTGGAAATACCTACGTGTGCAGCATATGTGATTGCACTGACGAAGTCTCAGGCAAACTGAGATTGTCTTTAGTTGAGTTTTAGTCTGAATTAAGTTTTAGATAGCTACAGGTTCCTCATGGACTCTGCCCTACATCTAAGTTAAAGGGCTGCTGCATAAAACAATGATTTACCCCAGCATCATTTTTAGTTGACAAATTAGACACAATCAGAGCTTTTTGCACAGCTAAATAAGGATACAGGTTGAGAAAAATGAGGAATGATGCTTCATGTTGAAGGGTGATGCATTTTGCTAGGCTGAATACCTGTTCTGAGGCTTGCAGTGGCATGATTGGTTTTGTAAAACAGGGGTCTGCTTGCAGGATCTCTTTTGTATTAGAATTGACTCTTAATAAAGTAGCTTAGAAAAAAATTCCTGTTCAGAGCTGCATAATTAATATCATTTAGGTCAGAAATAATATATGGAGCACCTAAATAGAAATAAAATTTTGATTTCTTGGGACATTCTTGATTCTAATGGATCTTGCTTTCAGAAACTTATTACTCTGTGCAGCTATTTGTGTTGAAACGTGTCAAGTTCTGTTCCTTGATACTTTTTAAAATGCTGGTGTGGCTCATGTGTGTCCATTCCTCTTTTTGGAGAGCTGCCCTAGCCAGTGCAGTATCTGTGGGCTGTCAGTACCAGAGGGTCTCTGCTGCAGAAGGGGATTTTTCCCTCTGTGGAGTTGTGTGAGGGTTGGTGAGGTTCTCAGCTCTTCCCCAAGGCTCTGGAGCTGCAGAAGCCTCTCAGTGGGACCAGTCTTGGCTGCTGTGAAGGGCATGTAAGAGCTCGTGTTTTTCACAGACATGCAAGCTGAATGGCAAGGCTCCCACCTAGCTGTTATTTTCCTACACCTTGGTAATGTTTACTCTGGTTTTTATTTGCTAACTGCAAAAAATTTAATGATTATTCTTAATATTTTATCAGAACGTTTCCCCATAGACAGCTGTACTTCAGATATATCTCAAATGTTCAATTATTAATTGTCATGATGCCTACCTATGACTTTCATTGTTTATTTCTAGAATCTGATTTCAAGTATGGCAAGAACTGTACAAGCTTTATTGTTAGGGGTGAAATTTAAACTTTATTGGGATTAAGTGTTTAATAGTATAATTTGCTGCATATGTTGCAGATATAAACTGCTATGAATAGATCCTCTGTAAAAAAAAAAAAAGGCATTTGATATGTTATGTATGGACTTAAATCCAATATGTTGTTATCTTTAACTAAACGAAATTATAAGAAGAGATTTACAGAGAAGGGTTTATTCTATTAACTTTAATTTCTTTAAAACTTTTCTCAACTGAAGTTGAATTTGGTTTTTGTATTTTGACTTTGTTTAAAATGTGCTGTACATAACTTCCTCTGTTCCTTGAATATTATTCTGAAAATAGTACAAATTGGTTGTTTTTCATTTACATGAGAAGAGAAAAATATAATTAGTAGCTGTAGGTGGATTATTTATTTAAGTGGGGTGCCCTGATTTTCTATTTGTCCACTCACAGTAGACCTGAGGAGTTAAGCACAAGGTTTCCTGTTACGTTACTAGATTTTTTAAAATGTAATTTCTATACCTTGTAAAGAACTGGGAGGGAGACTCTCCCTTTCCTACATGTCTTTGACCCCCAGCCTCCCAGGAAGTAGTAGTATAGAACACACTGATGTAGAATAGGTATTGGTTTGGATTCTAATGGCTTTTAGGTAATTTGGAATGATTCTGTGTTTGTAAATGGCAGAAATGAAAAGTTTTGGTCTATTTTGAGATTTAGAGACCATATTAAATCTTCTTGGCATAGAACTTTTGACTGGGAGATTTAATGATTGTCCCATACTTCCTTTTAAAGTGTGTAGCTGCTTCTTTGAGGGTTTTATATGAGCAAGTAATCAGGCTTTTTTTTTTTTTTTTTGAGAAATTGGTTGTATTTTTTTATAGGACAACTTGCAGTCTGTACCTTTGTTATTAAAGCTGGAGTAACTCAAAATGAGGGAAATTGCTGCATGCATTATCTTAACTCTAGGAAAGAAAACTCATACAGTGAAGGGATAAGTCTCACTGAGTCATTTTTGAATGGTTTTCTGCAAGAGGACAAAAAATTTTAGACCTTGTGCAATGTGTAGGATTTCCTTCTGCCTTTCCACCAGGAACTATAAAAAGGTTGTATAAAGACACAGAATAATTACAGCCTGAGTCAGGACAGCAAGTTGGCTTTTTTCACTATAATCACGATAAAAGAACATCTTTCTTGGCCAAAAGGACTGGGCTATGTAATAGAGATGTTCTGGACTGATAATTCCAAGTACAGCCAATCTTGCAGAGAAATACACAGGTTAAGATTTATATTTGGATCTTGTTATTTAAAATGGATGCTGCTTAGGCTTCTTATAATAGCATTTTACTCTGTGTAGGGTGCAGAGGAAACCAGGCCTGTAAAAAGTGTGAATGAAAATAGGAATACTGGCACAGGTAACTCCAGCATGGCTTAGCAGTGACACTCTTATTGTTTGCAGTTTGCAAAGCAGCAGAGAATGTGAAGAAATGTATAATTATGCAGGATAAGAATAGATCAACTGAATCAGTAAGATCACAGTATTTCACACCACTGCAAGCTCACCAGATTGTGAAGGTTCCAGCTTCAGTAGTTTCTAGTGTCGTGGTTGTCTTTAGTCTGAGAAGTCATAGATGTGTAGGGCAAAAGGAATCTTCTGCAATTAAATAGAAGGGCAGATGAATTTATTTCCCTCCCTTTGCACAGTCCATTGTTCTTGGATTCTGTCTGTATTTTGAAAAGTCTTAGAATGCTAAAGACAAACATATGAGAATCTGGAACCATGCTAAAGCTTTAGATACTGAGCTGTTAGGGTTGGCCTCTGAGCTCACATTAGCTTGTACTGGCAAACTAAGAGCTGACTGCGGATAAGAAAATTCAGGGGAGGTTATTGCCACGGATCCTTCCAAAAGCGCTCAGGAATAGTTGAAAAATATTCTGTAGGAATAGTGCCCCTCTGTAAATCTTTAAAATTAAACTGTGCTGTCAAGATTTCTGTTTAACCTGAAGTGCAAATGGTAGTGGTAAAAGAGCAGCTGCTAGATATGAGAGTGTATGATCTTGCACCATTGGTTAGACATGAGGCATGTGCTGGGGACTCCACATCTCCCCTTCCCCCTGCTGGTTTTAAAAGTAGTGAGCAGAGTATCCCATGTCCTACAAGAGGCACGGCAGATTTTCAAAAGGCAAGGTCAAAGGGAAAGAAACAAGATTATGTGTACTCTTTTAGAATTCAGTATATAAAAGCTGCTTTTGAAAAGCTTTTCCTTAGTAGTCATCCTACTTCTGAGAAAAGTGGTGGTGTTTTCCACTTGGCTGGAGCACGAGAGGCTGAAGGACTTGCCTTCTAAAGGAAGTCCATGGCACTTTGAGCTGGTGGCTCATTTTGCATGCAAGGCAGATGTGTTAAGAGATTTGATTGCACCAGCAGTAACAATGTCAGTCCCTCTACAGCCTTTACTGGTCAAAGCAGGAGGGTTTTTCAGTAGTTTAACTACAGTCTCTGCTTTGTTTTCAGCTGTAGATCTCTAAGTTTCAGCTGCTGGTGGATTCAATGAAATGCCAGGAACTTGGTACCTGATGAAAAGTTATCGCCTCCTCTGGTTAGCTTCTTCAAACTGCTGGTAAAAAGCAGGAAACAAGACCATTTATCCTACTATCCATCTGCTGTGCCATCGCAAACTCCAGTGTGATATTCCGGAGTAAAATTATTCTGTTAAATTTCCTGTAGAAAGATAATCACAATTGGAAAGCAGTGCATGACTTATGACATGTCTCAGCTCATCTGTCCTGGGAACTCTCCATTGTACATACACATCTGCTTCTGTACACCCACACAGGATGGGAAGATATTCCTCCACAGGAAGGCCTTCCGTTCCCTCAGAATGCAGGTGGTATGTATTGGCAAATCCCAGATTGTGGATGTGGGGGCCAAGTTCCCAGAGCAATGCACACAGAGTGAAGCAATTCACTCAGCTGCTCGAATGAGAATACAAGATGAGTGAGTAGGAATACAATCACATGGCCCATCTTTCTGTGTTCCTTCTGTGATAGCTGTTTCACTCACTTGTACTTGTTACTTGTTGCATTTGAAATATTGACCATTAGAAGACTAAAAATGCTATGTAATGAGATCAGTCACAAGGAAGACACCTGGTGCATAAAATATTTAAAGAAAATGCAGAGCATTTAATAGGGCATCATACATTTTTAAATTCCAAAACTCTAGACAATGTCTTGCCTTTGAATTACAGATGTTCCTAAGTGCTGTCCATTTTTTATCCTTTTTTTGTTCATTGAATGCCTTTCTGTAATCACCTGGATCATTTTATAGTTGCTTAATGAAATTTCTTTGCTGGACAGGGAAGATGGGTGATAAAGTTGTAGTGTTGAAACTATCCTGATTAGAGCAGGCACCCTGTTCTGAATTAGCAGTTTCTATTTTCATTTTATGTCCGACTGGCTCAGCTGTGTCTTTTAACATTTCAGCAATTCTGGTTCATTCAGAGGATTTATTTCATTCTTTCCAGCAGCAGGGCCTGTGTTTATCTTTTCTCACCTCAGTAGGAGCCCTTTCCCCTTCACCATATCAGTCCTCCAGCGTTAGTGTACACATTGTATAGAAGAACAAAAATGAGTCATTAAACTAATGACCATTAGTCTTAACAGTTGTCAGTGAACAGATGCCTGCAGTGCCTGTCATGTGAGCTTTTAATTGCTCTGGGGTTTGCTGCTAAAGCAGAGTAATCTAAGTAGTGGCTTATTAGTGAGTGTACATGTGAAATGCTGTCAGTTAATGCTGGCAAATGAGTTGTGACCAGGAAGGGAACAATCTTCAGATTAACGGTATGTCCTCTTACATAGTTGCATTATTTGCTTTTTGCTCAGTTATTGAACGTTTTTCTAGTTAGGGTTTAATTTTTAAGGCTGGATAGCGTGTCTGGCTCAGTACAACACACAGTTAAAACTTTGCCCTGCTTGAGATGCTTTCACTGGCAAGAGAGAAAGATGAAATACACTTGAACAACCACCCTTTCTCCCCTGCAAAAAGTGAGAGGAAACTGAAACATGGGTGGATCATAAATATCAAGACTGGCATCACTGGACTGAGGGAATAGTTAAGCTGAGATTTAAAGGCAGCTGAATTAGAGTGCTTGGAGAGTGAGTTGCAGTGTTTGAGCAGTGGGCCTCAGTCTGGGAAACCATTTCAGCAGTAGCACATCAGGTGGCAGTGATGATACTGGAAGTTACTGTTGATAATCTCAAAGTGGCAGATGAATGATAAGACAAAAGTAATTCCTTAGGAAAAAATGATTTACTATGAAGTAGCATGCTTTGCCTCATGGTTAGTGTATCAGAATTCCTGACACCAGTAAAGCACAAAAAGCTTAAAACCTCTAGAATATTTGCAGAAATGCATTTGAGACTTAGAGACTGCGTGCTATGAACAGTTTCTTTCGGGAATTTCTCTTTAAAGTCGTGCTGAAACAGGTGTGCACACGTGGAGGGCGCTTGGCTGAAAGGCATTCACCTCATGTGCCTTATTAATAGCCTTAAACCAACATTCCTACAGCAGAACCGTGACCATTTAACTGCTTCCTTATTGTGAAAATGTGCCTGACCAACTCAATGTGCAAGGCTGCTCAGTCCATAAACCCTGCAAAGGGACTTATTGCAGTGGAGAAAGAAGAGTAGACAAAGAACTGGGTTAATATCACTAAAATTATCAGAAGTAGTGGAAAACTAACAGTGGAAAAATCACGTTTTCCTCACCATGTGTTAAACGCATTCGTGTGCTGAGCTGTTGGAAATCCTGAGTGAGCCTGGGAGTGAACATCTGGCTGGGGCATTTCTCTACAGTCTGGTTTCTTCCAGGTGAGAGAGGGTTCCTCAGCTAGAGGTAACAGGGAGGAGAACCATTTTGATTATTTACACTCTTACTCATGGTGGTCTGTCTTCGTAAGTAGAATTTGGGGATACACCCCCCTCCCCAGCCCCCCTTTAAGGAAATGTTGACAAGGTGGTAGCAGGCACTCAGTGCTCAGCTGAGAAAGGTGGGTGAAGAGCAGTGTCAGCCCAAGCTCTGCTGTGGTACTTACAGGACTGCTCAGTCACTGAGAAGCTTTGTGATGGTAGATATTGATTATCAGAAACTTTCTATCTTCCTGATCTGTCCAAGTTGCTTAGTTGCATGCCCTTTGGGTTCTCCTACTTGAGTTTGGGCTGTTTTATCACCAAAAGAGCTGCACTGAAGATGTATTTTCCTGCTGAGGAATTATTCCAGTTCTTGGTAGCTGAGACTTTGCCTGTTTCCAGGTCAATTTCTGTCATGAGAATTTGTAGTCATTTACAGTAGCAGAGCAATTCCATCCATTTCTTCTACCTGTTTAGTTCATGATAAACACCACACTGTTGCTAATGACAATATTGTATAAACAGTGTGCAATGAAGAAAAATTACTAGTGCTAGGGCAGCCTTTTTGGGGGCTGAATACTTGCCAATTTTCCCCTGCCACCTGAATCAGAAGCAGATGTACAGAGATTGAGGGCAGGGAGAAAACTCCTTGTCATCAGCAATGAAAAGCCTGGCAGTCCCCTGCAATATATGATAGAGCCACTGTTCAGGTTTACTCACATGACAAAATCTCTGGTTTTAATTGCACTCCTGAACAACTTTAATATCAATATCTTCAGCATTTAGCTCTGAAGTGTATAGTGGTTTAGGTTTCTTTTTTTTTTTCCCCTAAGTGCCATGGTTTTAATACCATTCCATCACCCCACACATTTCCCTTCTTTGTGTTTTCATTATGCAACAGGAATTCTCTTAAAAATCTGGATCTGCCACTAGTTCTAGCAGGTGTTTGGCTTCTGAGTGCCAGAGTTTTTTTCTTCATGCAGCTTATGGATGAGAATTTCACTGCCCTTAGGCACAATTTCAACTGAAGTATATGAAAAGCATGTTACTGTGTCAGTTCAAATTATATCACTATTAAAGAAAAAACTCAAAAGGAAATTAAATATAAATAATCATACTAACATAACATAACATTAATAACATTAAGGTTATAATTTAAATTAAAAAGAATTGGGAAAATCTGAGTCAGAAGTCCCAGACTCTCCTGAGAGCAGCCATTGTAAATGAGGATATTGACGACTTTGAGTCCCACAGTATGTCTTGATGAATAGTACTATAACACTGGAGAACATAAGAACTAAGTGTATGTTTTAGTTCTGTATAATATATTGTCTGGGAGCTAACTTGTATCCTACTTTCCCTCATCCCTCTCCTGTTTATCTGATGGTGGCTGACACTTTTGCAGTACCCCACAGTGTCCTGGGTCCCATTTTGCTCACATGTAAATATACAAATTGCCACCACCTGTATTGCCTTCCTCGGGGTGTTTAGACCTGCATGTAGAAAAGTTGGTCTTATGGAATGGAGGGTGTTTTTCCTTAAATCCTGGGTTTATACAAAACTGGAGAGGATTGAGTAAGCAGCGTTACTCACAGACCTAATAGTGGGTGTTGCATTGCAAGGGATGATGTCCTGCTGCAGATGGATTTGGGCCCTGGTTCTGTAAGGAGGTCACTGGGAACTTTGCCACTGGTATCACTGGGAGCAGCTTCAGTCTGCTAGTGCTGCTTGTTTTAGAGCAAATTTTAGGCACATCCAATCAATTCTTTGGAAAGAAGGTCGAGTCTGCCTAACACAGAGTTTAGAAGAAGTTTCACTGGAAGAAGGAAAACTTCAGGGTCCATATTTCTTTTAGAAATTTGAAGCGGAATCAATACTTAAGCTGGGTTTTGAAAGTAAATGAAGTTTTGGCTAAATTCTACTGCAGCCTTTCAGTGAAATGTTTAATCTTTTAGCCAGACAATAGCAAGAGAAAACATAAGTAACTGTTGATAAATATCCAAAAGCTTAATCACTAGTATAAATTTTAGAAGGTGCAGAAAAAGATTTCAAAATGTGTTGATCTCAGTCTGCAGCCCAAACTATGCCAAAGAAAATGTATTTACATTTAATCAAGAAAAATGGTGGAAGAAATGTCCTTTTGAAAAGACTGAAAGATAGGATCTCAATTTAAAAACTAAATGTTCTCCATTATTTTTCCTGTTTCAGTGTTAGCTTAAAGTTGTACAAACCAGCAGCCTGAAGAAAGGTTTAGGCTGAGCACTTTTGTTCTCGTGATGTGATCTTAAGCACATTCCAGCCCCTGGAATGACTCCGAGTGCTTGAATGGGTGCAGGATGGTTTGAGCAGCAGAGATGATGGAGGCAGTTGCTTTCTTGCAGCTGTGAATATATATATATATAATATATATAATAATATATAATATATATTATAGTTACAGCTTAGATTCAGTTTTCAGTGATAGACACTTGAAACAACTGCTGGACAATCAGTCTCTTAAGTTGCTTGCTGGCAGCATTTTACTGTGTTGGAAAAAGGTGGCTTATCCAAAATATTTAAGAATTGTCTTTTGCTTATCTTTGTATGTATCTTCAACTTAGAGGCACGTTTTTCCAAGCTTGTTTTGTTTCTTCATGTTCAAACAGGCCTAGAATGAGAGATAAGAGGAAAAAAATCATTAGATCTGGGCTTAAATCAGACACGTCTTAAGTCTGCTTTTAACTGATACAGAGCATGCAACATGGAAGAACAGTCCTTGAGTCTCCCACTCTAATTCTGTCCTCAGCAGAGCTTTTGACTCAGTCTTTCAGGTTGTCTCAGTTGTGACTTCCCTGATGAAATCCGACAGCCAGGTTCTTTTTCAGAGCTGTTCTATGAAGAAGTGCTTGACTTCAGTTCAGCCAAGTCCTCTTTCATTTTTCTAGGAGAAATGACACTTATATTTTAATTCTGATTTGAAATGCTGGTCTCTTAGTTTAATATTAATAATTAAATAATTGGTCTGGTCTGCAGAAATGCTAAGCTGCTGGCAGCTTCTGTGGAAACTCGGTTCACTTGCAGGGTCTTTAAATGTTTCAGAGTGTCTAGCATTAGGAAGCTGTTTTTGTAGATCTTGGCCATGACAAAAGCTAATCTGACTCTTACTAGATATTTATTCATCACGACTGCTTGCTCTGGAGATATCTGAAGTTCTGAACTGTTGATGTGACATTGTTTATCTGCAAATACACTTTCTCATGTTGTGATGAAGCTGGAGTGCTGTGCTCTATCTAATATTTTTGTACTGGAGTCCTTGAAAATCCATTAAGCTAAACTGCTACTTAGCTGCTGTATTACTTCCCTGGGGCGTAAATCAAGCACTGCAGCAGCTTAGGAGACAGATATTTAACTTGAATTAAATGGGAATATACACATTTTGGAATATGATTGGACTTGCTTTGCATATTAATCTGACAAACATGTATTTACAAGTCATTAAGAATGCAGATAGTTTTTCTCATTTTGCTTTTCCCGTCTTTTTTTCCCCTAAAATAACAATTTTGGAAATGAATGCTGCCCATTTTCCGCTTCCAACAAGAACTAGTAAAACAGCCACAAAAGTATGGAAAGCAAACTGCCTTCTCTGTATTTGTCTTTTCTTTACAGAATTTACTTTGGGCAGGATAGTGCAGTTGTGCAAAATCTGTGTAAAGCTTTAATTGATTGGACCTTTTATCTTTTGTCTGTGTTTCTTTTTAAAATAAGATATTGAGGCAGGTTCAGGAAGAACATGGTATTTGCCATTTTCAGCATTTGAAATAAATAATTTTGAAGCTTTCATCTGCATTACTCCAGTTTGCTCTCATTATGCTTCCAAGTTTAGCAGGGACACAGGCTTAGTTAGGGAATGACTGATTTAAGTCTAGGTAATGTTTATGTGTCTTAAGTGTACATAACAGCAGAGTTCTTACTTTCCTCTGTATGTGGCTCTTGGTGTGAAGAAACTCTAAATAAAGTCCTCTGTACTTGAAATAGTAATGCTTTACTTCTAATTATGTCCAAGTCATTCCTTTGAGACATTAAATCTCTGTTTTGTCATCTTCTTGACCTTCACAGCTCAGATTTAGTAGAAAGCTCTCTTTCTAAACCTGCTGCTGTCTATATATAAATATGGACCAATTACTTTCAGGTCTCCTGGTGGCCATGATTAAGTAGAATAGTAGCATGCTATTATGAGGTTTGGTTGAGCTTTGTCTTGGCCTTAGTATCAAATTATCTCCAGGAACTGTAGACTAAACGAGATTTTTTAATTTATCTGAAATTACAATAGCAGTTTAAGTCCTTGGATGGAATTGTTACTCTCTAACTTGGAAGGGAATGACCAATGATTAATATCTATAATTTTTAGTAATAGGAAAACTCTAGAGTTTAGTGATTGCCCTGATTTGATAACTGTGAGTGAGCTGGATGGCAATAGTTAACGTGAATCCTGGGCATCAAGGATAAAGAAGAGCAGTTAAAGTACTTTTCATTGTGTGGTGGTTTCAGAAGGTGCCACTGGGATTTCTTTTAGGTCAAACAGAACCAGAAGCTGTGCCCCAGTCACTGGGAGATGCTCAGCTGTGTGTGGGCATTCAGTCCTCAGCTGTGCTACTCGACAATGGCAGTACTGGCTGGGAAGCACTCACTGACCATTCCTCATAAAATAAAATCAAATCCTCAAATCCAACAACTCGGGCAGATGCTTCTAGTCAGTGTTATATGGAGAAATGAAACTGGGCAGCAGTAAAAACAACATGCAGCTCTTGGTGGAAGGAGATGTAAAAAGCAGAGGCTTGGATACAAGGCAGTACTTTGTGTCTTCTGCAGTTGAAAGTGGAAGAGTAATTTGCTCTTTCAGCACTCAGGTGGGGAGTGGTGAGTGAGGAAGCAATCACAGCCTGAGATCAAAGCTGTGCTCCAGCATAAGGCTTGAATAAAACCAGTGCCACTTCCCACTTAGGCTGATCAGGATAGTTCTCCTTGATCACATAGGCAGAAAGATGTAGCATGGAAAACCTTATTTTTTCAGTTTCTGACTAGTAAGTTACATGTCCTAATCAACTAGAAAGATTTTCAAACACGGATCTGTTTCCAATTTTTATATTTTCTTTTTTGTCAGTAGGTAATAGATACTTTCTTGATACAGGATATATTAATTTCAATGAATTTTATGTAGTGATTAGTATTATATCTGCTTTGACTACGTTATCACCTTCTACTGTCTTCACATGCTTAAGATCATAAAAGCTGGTTTAAAATGCCTTTTCTAAATCTTAAGTGTACTTGTAACTTGACACATTTAATTTAAAGCTATTGAGATTAAACTGGCCATTAAACAGACCTAAAACACTAGCAAGAAATGTAATTGTTTTCTGAAACTTGCACTTACAGTCTTTACTTTAAAACGTGAATTTATATCAGATTAGCTAAGTCATTCAGAGATGATCTCAAATATACTATAAACCCACAGACTGTTGAAATTTGAATTATGTTTAAGCCAAAGTGCCCATAGAAATATAAAAAGCCTCATAAGAAGCATTGGTAGATTCCTCAGTGGGGAATAAAATGGACTAAGTAGAAACATTATATTTTGTGTTCAGTACAATGTATGAATGAAAGTGCATTGGGAACATGCAGCTTATTTGAAGGTACCTGGATCTAGAGGGTAAAAATATTTTTCTGCTACTTTGGTGAGTGAATACAAAAGAGTTCTTTGAACATTTGAAGATCGGATTTTTAAAAAATTCTCAGTTTGGGTCGTTTATCAGATGTAATTCCTTGGTTTCAACATTGGTTTGCCATGACAGCTCATAGTGTGTCCTTAGTGGTTTTTTTAAATTTTTAATTAATTGCTTTGCTGCATTCTTCCTTACTTGAATTATACTAGACAGGTAGCAGTACCTATTGCTGCAGCTGACAGGTCAGTTTCCATTGTAGCCTCCTGAGTAACCTTATAAAATATCTGCCTTTTACACTGAATTTTTCCATGCTTGGAAGCCAGATGTTGCTTGCCTGAATCTAGCAAGCATTCCTTTGCTTCTCAAGTGCCTAGCTGCTCATTAGCTTTTAACAAGAAAATGGAATGTGTGTTAGAAGCCCCTAATTTTTCTTGTTATGTTTATCAAACTGCTATTTCAGCTTCAAATATTGGCATGTTTTATATTCAAAGCATAATACTGATTAATGTCCAAAGACTTTATATTTTAAATGTTTAACTTACGAAGATGAGAAATAAAAGCAATTTTATTGCTACATATCCTACTGAAAAACTTGTTCATGAGAAATTAGGCAACAGTGTGATATATACAATTAGCTAAGAAGTATGGTGGGGTAATTTTGATTCTTTTCTGCCTGTAAATTAGGCAGCTCATCCAAAAATATTGTTACAAATCACTGGCACTTAACAGTATTCTTTTCCAAAGTATTCTACAAATACAAACTAAACTTAACAATACACCATTAATACAGGTCAGTAGGTGTTGCAATTGTTTTACACCTGGCGAAACCGAGGCAGAAATGAAGTACTTTAACCCAGGCCACTTGAGATTTCCAATGCATATCTCTTATCCATTAGTCCTGTGCTGAAATCATAGGATTACATCATTGCCATATTCCCTCGCACAGGATCCATCGATAGCCCATTGAAACCGGAGGGGAAGGGTGCCAGATTATGTCAGCCCCTTTCATGTCTGGGTTATGCCTCACATGTCAAGGCTTGCATCAGCTGCAGCCAGCTCGGATTCAGAGGGAAGCATAACTGTGGGTCTCTTTTGGTGGCCTTATGGGGAAACTGTTGTTATCAAACGTAGATTTCTTCTCTGTATTTTGTTACTTAATTATGCATAAATAAAGTCAGTTGGCTAAAGTGTAAAAGTGAGAGCTCTGCTGCAATGAGCTTTAGAAATGTCACGCTAATACGGTGTGAATGTGAATCACTCTTCTGTAGGCATGATGAAAAAATCCTCTTTACAATCTTGTGCAGTCTTGCATGCTGAAATATGACCTTTACCCTAGTCTAGACATGTCCTTTGCAAGCTATTTCTAGTTTATATGAAGACTGCTTGATTTAAACCAAGTATGTTAATCTGATGCTGTCACCACTGATGGGGTTTGCAGTCTGAGAAGCTGACAGCTCACAACAGAGTAAGCAAAAGCACCGTAAGCTTCTCCAGACCATCCTGCAAATGACATGCCTTTTATGAGATAAGTTGTGAACTTACTGCAAGAGAGAAAGTGCAGTAGGTCTTACCTTTCTTTTCCACCACAAACTGGTTAAATTATGTCGATTACTTTTGAAAACTCTAGTTAGCTGGCACCTATATGTGGTACAGCTCTAGCCAAGAGTCTAGAAACTGGGCGATGGCAACTGCCAGCTTTCATGTAAAATTGCTGTGTAAATGTCAAAATATACAGTTTAATTACACTCCTATTTATTAAGTTTATTCATTGGTAAATGTCCAGCAGTAATGTGTACATTTCAGGCATTTTTTTCTTCCCTGAAAGGTTTCAACATTTTGGAAGGTAATGTTCATCCCCTTGCCCTGTCCTCACTACCACAGCTGGGCTCAATATTCTGCATTCAAAAGATGATTGCTTATTTTCTCTAGAATGCAAACCAGTTGGCTTCTCAGGGCAATGTGAAATACAGGAGGAATAAGGGCAGAAGAGTCTGTGCAGAGCATTTGTTACGTATCTGGGCTGCTTGAGACCTGCAGTGCAATGAGATGGTGCTGGCCCAGCGTGTGCTCGGCGTGCTGAGCACGCTTCAGGTGTGTTGTGATTGCTGAGCAGGCACAGATCCTCCGAGCAAAAGCTGTTTCTCTAATCAGGACCCAGGTGTCAGGCAGCCCAGCTGGAGGTACCAACTATGATTCTTGCAGATTTAGTTCCTCTGTAGCTTGAAATGAGCCCTTTATTTCTTTCCCAGTGTGTTCTCAAATGCTCTTCCCCAGTTGTGAATCCTGAACTGACATGGAGCACTGCTGGTGTTCACTCCAGCCATTCCCACTCCCTTCCCATTTCTTCTTTGCAGTAGTAGCTTCCTGCAAGACAGGAAAGTAATTCATAGTGTCATGGCTTCACAGGTAACCCTGTTGGACTACATGAGCCCTCAAGATACATTCTTAGCTAAATTATTCTGTGATTCTGTCTTTGTTTCTTCCTGTAAAAACAAATATATTATGTTTACCCAAAAGCCTGTTACCTGTAGTGGCCACTTCTCTAGTGAAGTGTATGAGGACAAAGGAAGTGTAAGGTTGCTTTTTGAATGTCTTTGAGCACTGATGGTTGATAAAGCAGAGATGGTCTCCTTTGGTTTAGTAGATTATTCTGCTATTGGGGCATCTTGTTTTGGTTTGGACCCCTGTAGGTATTTAGCATGTTTTCATCAAAGCAAGATATCCACCCAGAACTACTGTGAGTATTCTGCACACAACATTTTTTTTTCTTCCTCCAGAAATTCATGTCTAGATTTTTTTAATTATATGCATAGGTTTTTTTTTTTAAATTACCTGTGTTTGTAGTAGGTGTAACGTGACCTTTCTGACTTTCTTACAGACAAGAGCAGAGCAATCCCAAGGTGCATACTTCTTGCCTGAGTTTGCACTTTCTCCACAGGGGAGTTTCCTTGAGGACACCACGGGGGAACAGTTCCTCACGTACCGTTATGATGACCAGGTCAGTGTGCAGTGTGTGAAAATGACAGAGATTGTCACATTCTTGTAACCCTGAGATACAGATTACTGTGAAACAGGTTAAAGATACAGAGCGTGTGTTCTCTTTTGAAGGCACATCAAATTTATGGCAAGCTGAATGATAACACACTATGCAAAATCAAAATTAAGGCACTTAGTTGCATAAATAATAAGTAAAACTGCTTTTGGAAGATATTAATAGGATGTAATGGAGACAAAAGCAGCAATATTTTAGTGTTGTGTTAATAGATGTTTATAATTACATCTGCAAAATGTGTAGAATTAGAGGTGGTTGTCCTTCCTGTGAATTGTTTGACTTACCCTAATTTGTTATATTTAATGGAAAAATCAGTGTTAGGCAGACCTTGCCTTTTCCAGCACATTGTATTAGTTAATGAAGTTTTTGTAAGGGAAGGTTGGGTGAATTATAAAGAAACAAATGGGGGAAGTGTAATAATGGATGGAGCAGTATTTAGAAAGAAACAAGTTGGGTTTTTTTTAAGTTAAAAATCTTTAATGCTTTCTCCAGACCCATAGAAACATTATGTTAAACATGGAATATAGATATAAATGTAAAGAAAGCAACATGAAAGAAATGCTGTTAATCTTGGCGAAAGATCTGAAGTAAACCTAGGAAATGTGTGGCGTGCTGTGGAAATTTACTCATAACACAATGTGTTCCAGGAGTCACTTGAATTTCACATCAAAACTGTCTGAATTACATTCATAGACACTTACAGTACGTTTCTTAATGTAAGAGGAGGGAATTTGTTAGGAAACACTCCCTGCAGAAGTGAGAGAAGAGCCAAACTTTCCCCGCATCACAAGGTATGGTTCTGTCAGTGATGGGCAGTTTTGTTTTGAAAGATGGTCTCCTTGCAGGAGCTACTTGAAAACAGTTTGCTCATCACTACCCTGAAAGAGAGAACTGAGGTGAGGTTATTTAAACTTTAAACTGACAATCTTTTTAGACAGACAAAAGGAAGCAAAAAAGATGCAATAGAAAGCATGCTGAGCCACTGTGAACTGAGTTGAATTTAGTTTAAATGTTTACAATAATTCATACTTTTGCTTCCCTCGAGGGTCTTGATTATCAACAGAAAAGGTACTTGGGTAAGACCTTCCTTGGACCAAACACCTGGGAAAGCAATAACTTATAGGACAGTAAAATGCAGCTGCAACTCAGGCTGCACTTAATGACAGTAGTTGAAAAACACTGTAAAGGTTATACACTTTGATCAAAATAGTTTCCATTTAATGGAGCACATTTTAGAGAAGATGATAAATCAAATATAACAGAGGCTTAGTCTGAGTCTTTGACTAGACTGTTTGGACTATGTGAATAATATAGCTGATTAAAAAACAAACAAAATGAATCCCCTCGAAAAACCCTCAAATACCAGCAAGAGAAGCCGGCTCCAAGCTCAATTCCATTTGATGGAAAGAATTCCATTTGATGGAAAGTTTTCTATTAATTCCATTGAGATCTGAATTGGATCTAGGATATGGCCAGCTTCTGTTCTTTCATAAATGTGATTTAGTTTTGAAGCCTGCTCTTCCCAGGCACTTAGTAGTATGAAATTAAGTTTGATTTCCTGGAACTGAAAGTGGTGCTGAAACATCAAAATTTTGAAAGTAAAAGCAACTGTATTAGCAGTAGTTTCTTTTGAAAGAAAATTCAGTCCCTAAGCATTATTTATTAAAAGTTATGAATACATTGAATGCAGATGGGAACTGATCTGTATCTCTAGCTTTACCTTCCTGCAAGTAACCTGGGATTTCTTTGGTGAATAGAAAGATTTTCCTTGATTTTCTAGGAAATTAATCATAGGTTTGTAATACTATACAGTTTTAATTATACTTTTGCTGAAATGTTAATACAAAATTCAATTGCATCCTGGTCAAACTGTGTCAGAAAACTAGATCTTTTTCTTGTTTTCTGTGTTTCATTCAACTCTTTCTTTTGACATTTACTGGTATGAATGGATGAAGAGGGGGTGAAAATCCTTCACTGGATAATCTCTTGAATTTTTTTAAACTGGGATGGATAGGTTTGATACATAATAAATGTGATAAGAATGCACAGGTGAATGAAAAGAGAGGAATTTTTGTCCATTGAAAGTCCATTTTAACCTATCCAGCACAGAAATGGAATCAGTACAGGAAGGTTGCCACATAAATAAAGAATGCAGCAGCATCCTCTCACACACCTTAATTCCTTAATTTAGTTTCAGCAGTTCACTTTCTATCTTGTCCTACTGTGAAGGGCTGCTGGCCTCTGGGATATACGTTCCTTCCTTTTCCATGTACTCCAGAACTGTCCTGTGGGCAATCCTACAGAGTCCTGGTGTTCCGGTGCATCCCAAATTACACTGGAAAATTGGAAAAGTGAAATAACCTTGTGCACTTGACGCCAGTAAAACAAGAGATCAGTCTGATCTGGTCCGCTCTGGAGATCATTCCTCCTTCTGTGTCCGTGGAAGGGAACAGAATAGATCAGAGGGGGGTGAGAGGTTCCTGAGGCTGTGGTATGGAGGTGGAGAAGAGGGTGGCTCACAACCTCTGTTCTTTTGGCTAACCAGTGTTGAGACACTATCCCTGTCTTCCCAAGCGTGCCCTTTTCCCCCTTGCACTGCTCCTTCTATCCAGGCCAGTAAAATTTCCAGGGATAGATGGATAATATTTTTATATAGCAGCATCATCATCGTCGTGATCCAAGATTAGTTTCCTTACATCCTCCAAACACAGGAATGTTTCAAAGGGGTTTTCTTTGGCTGTTGTGTGTGATATTTTTCAAGCAGGCAGCCAGTTTAATCAGAATCATTCATTCCTTTGTTAGTAAGTAATCTCAGTAAAATAGAACTAGCTGTTACTTAAATATTCTAAAGTATTTGCTATCTGAAATGACAAGCTTACAGCTTGAAATGAAAGATGAGTAAATATTAATAGGAACACACTGTACTCTACTCTAGCCCAGCAGAATTACACATGGATTCATGTTGTACATGCAAGATAGTACATTTTGTTCTGGTTTAGACTGGCAGGACTGTGCTCTCATTTTTGTACAGGACTGCACTAACCTCTTTGCATATTTCGTTGCTGTGCGTGTATTTAAGAATTACATGCAGACGAAATTCTTTGGCTAGATATTTTGAAAATGCAGTGAAATTTTTTTTTCTGCTTCTATGACTATAGAAAAAAACACCTGTTAAGATCTGGTTAAATACTGGTTCACTGGGGTGACATCTGCATAGAGTGGGACATTATAGTTCTGACACATTTATTGCTGTATCTTCAGGGAAAAACAGTGATTCAAAGCAAATACTTTTGAGGGATCCCAAAGGACAGAAATGTAGAAATGTTTAAATTGAACACTTTCTAAAGGCTCCTGTATTGTTCACCAAGTGATGTCTTGAATCAGTGCATTGCATCCTGAAATTCTACTGAGTCAATGCAATCTAAAACTAACTTGGTACCAAATAGATTTTGATGCATAGCCAAAGACTTCAACTGCTGTTAGAGACTGAAAAAAACATGCCCCTCTCCTACCATTCATGAAAATAAATAACTGAATAAATATATGAAAATAAATGAAATTATGAAATAAATATACAAGTAATAGCCCTTTCTCCAACTTTGAGATACACGTTGAACCTTGCCATAAGGAATAGTTTCCTAGTTTTCTTTCTGATTTCTTTTGGCTTTTCACCTTTTAATCTACTACAAGGAATACTAGTAGTACTGGAAAGCTTTCTTGCAGAAATAAAATGTTCTTGTTTTCTGACACTTAAGGTATTGCTTCCAAGTATTAAAACCATTCCATATGACGGACCACCAAGAAGGACAGCAGTGAAAACTTGGTTGAGCTGAATGTGTTTGAAGTACATTTCCACTTTGATTGGCTGGCTGAAAGAGAGTTCTCTTGGGGGTGCGGGTAAAAAAAAGGAAAGAAAAAAGAAAATAAGTTTATCTTTCAAGTGAGGAAATGTTTGCTTGACCAGTTAGCTTCTAGTTGACCTTGCTGCTTCTAAATTTTATGGTGTTTACCGGTTTAAACTCACAACAAGTATAGCCTGATTCTGGAATTAGATATATGGCCCTAAGTAGCCCAATCTTGGCAAAGAAATCTGTTTCTAAACAAATATTAATGAAAATATGCACTATCAGACTTGTGAGTGTTTGGCTATGCAAGGTAAGGTAGAAACCAGTCAGTCTGTTTTTGACTAGATGTGCAAGTTGTAATACACAGGCTGCAGCTGCTACAGTTCATTTAATAACTGCTCTTTCTTTGGGTTTGCTAGGAAAGTGCCTTGCTATAAAGTGAATGCCAAAATCAAGAAAATAAATATTCTCATTTAAGCCTTGTCTTCCACAAATAGAAATAGTCTGTCTTGGCTTCTGCTTTTTCAGGGGGAAAAGGAGCATGGCATTTAAATTATTAATTTTTTAAAAAAAGGCAGTGGAACCCAGGATCTGAATTACTCCAACAATTAATATCGAAATAAACCGAGGGAACCTATTTTTCCACCCTTTTATTTGTAGTCCGGCAGCAATAACTGTTTGTGTTTGCTCTGAAAGTTTTTCATATTACACTGAAGAAGCTCTTGTGTGGACAGAAATTGTCTTAAGGGTCCTGCCGGGCTGACAGACATTTTTTCACAATTTTCTTCATCTCTTTCCCCATTCCACCTGATTGCCATCCTCTGTGCTCTGCCCCTGGCACGGTACCCGAGTCACAGCCTGGTTCTGAGCATCAGCTGCTGGCTGCCTCCTGCTCCCTGTCTGGGCCTTTTTATTCCATTGCCAGCCAGTTTGCATCTAAATCACCAGAGAAATGGAGCCACACGTTTTCAGGCTTGCAGATGAGTCATGTAAGGGACATTACTGCAAATTAACACATCAGTGAAGACAAGCTCTAATCCCGAGAAGGGAGGAAGATTTGTAGTTAGTGGCTCACTCGCTACCCAAGTACATAAAGCTCTAGTACTCTTGATTTGAGAAGGAGCCTGAAACTTGTGTTATTCTCTGAAGAGCCATTTTTGTTGATACCCTGAAAAAGCGCTCGGAACTCTTAAAAAGACTTCACATCTTGAATCTTACTGTCTAGCTCTTCATTTAGAGATTCTTTTTTTGAATAAGCAAACTGTTTTCAAGTGGCCACAAACTATTTCAGGCATTCTTCTATAATGAAAACATTCCACTGCGGAACACTTGGTTGGTTTCATTTGTGTATTCGGAGAATGAACCGATAAACTTAATTTTATCCCAGCGCCAGGACTGCAACTGCTAATACGTGGCTGTGGGAATTTCAGCACTGTCAAATTCAGAAATACTGCTCTTCTGCTGTGTAGAGGGCTGACCTTGCAGTCCTCACTCAGCCAGTCTGCTGGTGTTAGAGCAACACCGATTTCCCTGACTTGAATCTTCCAAGTCGTTCCATCCTCTTAGCTGGGCCATCCTGTGTAAGTAACAAATTACCAGGTCAGGTTTGTGGTACTCCATACTAATCCTACAGATGTTCGTAACAAATTTTAGATCACACTTAAGGACTTTACAGCCATGTGTTTGTAAAGCTGAAGATAAAAAAAGCATCGTTTGGTGTTTCTCTGAAAATTTAACTGAAGATTATGTTAGGTGTTCCCTAATATTTTTTATTTTATTCCTTTTTTTTTAATATGTACCTTTATTTTTTTTTTTGTTTGCAGGTTTAATTTTGGCCTCTTTATATTTAAGGGTATGTTCTTTGGTTGGGTTTTTTTTTGGGTAAGGGAATTAGCTCCATAATCAAGCAAAATGTGTTTCTGATTTGGAGTGGAAGGGAGGAAAAGGAGGCAAGGATTAAGAGAAAATGAAAACCACTTACAATTTCAGGCAAAACTACTCTTACAGAGACTGGTACTGCATAAGTCAGGCATGATCCTATTCAAACAATACTTTTGTTTAGGCTAATTTCTGGCTGGAAGTGTGTGAGTAGCATATGCACGAGTAATTATATCATTACTTGTGTGCGATAGGTTGCTTAGTGAACTGAAAACTGTTTTTAGACACTTTTGTTTGTTGGCAAACTGAGTGGGGAACTGGCACTTTTTAAAGCACCAACTACCATTTTCAGCTCAGGGTTTTGTTGTTCAGAGAAAATAGTGAAACTGCTGCGTGCAGCCCATGTTTCTCTGTGCACTGAGAATTACAGACGTTCTTGTTTTCTCTTACAGCCTTGGTCCCAGCCCTGCCAAACATCTCTGTGTGTAAATCATACTTACAGAAGCCAGTAGGTCCTCACTTTGTGCAGTATAACTGCCTTCACAGGGAATCTGTAATAGTACAGTTTCTGCAGAAAACACATCTTACATCATTTCAGTTTGGATCAAATGCATTCTACGAGGCTGTAATCCTATTCCACCAAATTCTGTGGTGGAACTCACTGGCCTGGGTCCTTAGTCCTTCTGTGGCTGTGATGATACTGACCTCAGCAGCTGGCAGAGGATTCCTGGGTAGCAGAAGTGACCCCTCATTTGCAAGGTCATCCTCAAGAATGATTTCTCAAGGGAGAAAAGAGAATGGACCTAAACTTTCAGTTGTTTCTCTTTTTTTGCTCCCCTGGGTGCTGGACAGATATTGAGGCTGCTCCAGTGGATGATAAAAGGTTATGCAGGGGGTATTGATCTTCTTTCTTTTTTATTGGACATATTTTTGGGGCTGAAAATTCATGTTTATTCAGTTTGAGGTTGAGCTATATATAAAAAAAACCCACTTTAATATGAAGTGCCTTGCTTTTCTAGCATCTCTACCATGCACATTTTTCATAAAAGACAGAATTTTTAAAACTCACATCCCGTATTTCATATTCTAATGTTTACAAGTCAGGTTCTCCCAAATACATTTTTCAGTTTCTAGCAATAAATTTAAAGTCTTTTTTTTTTTTTTAACCTCTCATTCTCCAAGGAGCAGACAGAAGGATGTGTACTTGGGCAAATATTCTACTGTAAAGTCTTTAACTCAATTCTGCTACCTTGGATTAGTAACAAGACACCTGATGAAATGAATTAACATGACACAGACTTGGTGCTCATTTGACATTCTTTAGAGGAGACCATTGATTAAATCATGAGAGATTGATACGTTGCAATGTGAATTTCCCACTGACCTCCTCATGCCCCCAGTGAACCTCCAGAAGCTGGCACATGTTCTTATCCAAGAATTTTGACATTGATAAAGGCTTAGGTTCAGCCTTCTAAATTAAGACTGGAAGGTCTGGAGGTAACAGAAATAATCCTGTGCTTACACAGCTCTGACGTAGTGCTGGTATCATCTATCAATAAGAGTTCATTGAGATACAGTAGAGAAGTGCTTCTAAATCAAAAAGATATATTTCAAGTACTGTGGGAAATGCAGTGCTTGGAACTGGAAAGACATTCTTCAGATATACATGGATGAGAGGATGTTTTAGGCTGATAAAGTCTAATGGTGCATTAATCACTTTGCTTACACAGCACAAACATTTTGAAACTATGTCTTTTCACTGGTCTTAGTCAAGGAAAGAGCAGATTGTGTTTAGTTTCTTGATAATTCAACTAAATTTATTGAACTTCTTGAGCTGTTTAAGCTCCTGTTGAATTTTGCACAAATGAGAAGATAAAATTTTATTGCTGAATTTTTCATGAAGGATGAATGTGATCAATTTGGATTTTTTTTTCTTTGTGTCATTTCTGCCACAGATAACATTTAAAGACCATTAAAAGCTTCTCCCTTTTAACATGGAAAGCTTTAGTGAAAAAAAGAGAAGTTTCAGTTTATAGTGTCCCTAGAATAATGATTAGTAAAACTGCTTGCTTGATAGAATGAGTCATCCTGTGTCTTTCTGATGGAATTACATTGTTTTGCAAGGCAGTGGGTAATTTAAATGGAATTTATGTTGTTGATCATGTGGATAATATTCCTCACATCCTTAACAGTCAGGCCCATCCAGCATGGGAAAATTATTTATAGGAGAGACTGGATGTCACAATGACCCTTTTAGTAGAGATGTACTTGAACCTAAATTTCTTCCAATTTGTATACCACTAATGTGGAAGATGAAGTGAAAAATCTTCTTTTAAAAAATCTGCATATTTTGGCTTTGTTTCTAGAAATAGTTAAAATGGTTCTTGATGTCATTAACCCTTGCATAATGAACCAGACTTGGGACAACTAAAGAACCATCTCTTTACCACTTCCAACAGTTATTTTGTTCTGTACTGTTTCAAAATAATTGTCAGCATTGCCAGTTAAACCTAATTTATTTCTACTAACTATTTAGACTTCAAAAGCTATTTGCTTACAAGGAAGAAAATTGCAGACATTAATTATCAATTTTGTCAATAACAGCCAAAGTGGTAAATGTAGGTTCATTGAGAGGATCACTGCTGACAAATGTATTTTGCATTTTCAGAGCTTAGAATGTGTTACAGGTTGAGGTACTGCAGGATCTGAGGCATTTTCATTGTCCTAGTGTGGAACATCCTGGTGCTGTGTGTGTCAGGTGCAAGTGTAGCTTCCCCCCCAGCACTGATGCTGAGCCTTGCCTTGGAGGCTTAGGGGTACAGAGGGTGTCCATGATTTTCAGAAACAGAACTGGCAGACTCTGTAGCAAAAAACCCCAAGTATATGGAATTTGTTACTAATTTCTTCATGTTATAGAAGCTCTGATTATTTTCCTTCTTCTTCTATTTTATATAAAGCAGTTACTTCCTTTTCTGTTTGGACCATAACCTATTGCTATTTTCTAATCCCTTTAAACTGTTACCCCCAAGAAAACATTGAAACTTTGGGTGCAGCTCCCAGCATGCAGGATGTCCTGTGAATGTCCATGGATTTTTTTTGCATGTCTGAAACTGTTTACAGAAATAAATGCTTGCATGTGATTCGAGACAATAGCTGAAGCTGCTCAGTGCTTGGTTGAGTGTTTAGCATGGTCTTTGGTGAAGAGTAATGCTGTATTTGAACATTAGCTTTGAGTACTTTAATATACATGACACAAATTGTAGGAATTTTGTGGAATTATTGGCAAATCAAACATTCCTTTTTATTCTCTGTGGTTTTTTTCCCCCCTACTTTCCTATAGACAGGCAACTGTTATGCTGATTCTTGGTCTGGAAGGAAAGGCAGTCAGACCTCTGAGAACTGGAAACAATCTGGACTTTTCTTAATACTCTTAAGACTGTAAAACCTGACCTCTTTCCACTTGAGCCTATGTAATCTAGCTTTATAAAATTATCTCATTGGTAGTAAATTTTGTTGTTTGTTTGTGTTATCATGCTTTAAGATGTTTTTGTGCTTTGATGGTATAAGCCTTTTTTCATTTCACATTTTTACGTTGCGTAAGAGAAAAAGGGCTTTTAAAATGGCACCCAACCTTTAACTGATTTACAGGTTCGTGAAGCAGACTAGAGTATTTGCACATGGGTGAGAAAAATTAGTGCTAATAGGCTGCTGTATGATGTGGGATGTTTTTGTAGTTTTTAAAATAGCCCTTGGGAGATGGTTGCAATTGTAAATACAAGATATGTTCTCCTTTACCTGATTATTTAGGCTTCAGTCCAAAAATCATAGTAATTTCAATAGACTTTGGATCAGCCCTTCAGTTTTTAATGCAAGAGGAGATTTGCCACTGATTTCAGCCAGATTGCATTCAGGTACCCCAAAAGAAATACTGCAGACTGTTTTATCAGGGGAACTACTGGAAAATGGGATGGATGCTGCAGAGCACCAGCATCATTGCAGCCTCAGTATTCTGCAAACAGACAAGCTCAGTGGTTTTTGTTTCTTTCAAATCTGGTGTCCAAATGATGTGTGAAGACTTGTTGTAGAGTGAACTTTGTTAATTTGATCCAGCTTCTGGATTTGGTGAGGATCACAGAATTTTCTGTGATTTGTACAAGCAAACCCATGAATGCTGCACGGAATCCTGCGTTCAAAGTATTTGATCTGTTTCAGTAATTAGGTTGTACTCAAATCACCTAAAAAAATGCTGACAAAATGTAGTTTGCTACTCCATTGTCCTGCACAATCTTTGCTAAAAATGCTGGTCTGTGTAGCATATATGTCAGTGATCTTGCTTTGTCTGAGTAATACAGTTGTATAAGGTATAAACCTGAAGAAACTAGCTCACATAATGTCCCACAACATCAACGCAAAGTATGGCAAAATAGCTTTTTTTTACTGTTTGTAGAAAAAAAGACTCGGAATGCATCAGTTTTACTTAAAAGAAATATGGTGCATTGGCTTGAATGTTTTTTGATATTATTAATAGATGACATAAAATATGTTCAAATATCAGACTATAAACCATGAAATTTTACCACCTTTGAGTGCTGGCTCCAGTGGTAACTATTCAGGGCAATATTGCAGTCTAATGTATGAATCAGAATTATATCCTAAGTCTCTTATTAAAGTGCTAGGGCTAAGTTTTAAAATTGTCCTGCCCTTTTTATTCCATTTGAAAAATATTGTGTTCTTTTTTTTTTTTTGCAGGTATTTTTATACTTTGCAGTGAACTTGCCAGTTAATGTTCATTCTTCTGCTTCTTCAATATTGAGGCTATAGGATAGTCTGTTTTTCTCATAATTTCAGCTCTGCATTCTAATGAATGTGAGGCAAAGAAAAAGAGGGTGAAAATATTTCTTAGAAACAGTCCTTTTTCAATGCAGTTAAGTGACGTCCTTTAAATGAAGGCTATTGCCCCAAATTTAATTTTTAAAAGGATGTCTTTAGAGTGTCAAAAGAGATTATCATCCTTGTAAGGTGTAATTACAACAGAAATTATCTCCTGTGCTTTGCTGTGTGAGACACCAAGGTCCTGCCTGCTGAAGGGAGGCTCTGCTGGCAGCACCACGAGGACTTTCTGAGAATTGGTTCTGCATGTGCTTGTTAATTTTCTGGTGTGTGTGGACAGAAGATTTGGAACCCTGTCTAGAGCAGATAAAATAGGTGACCTCTTGCACAGACCTTGGAGTCTACAGCCCAAGCACTTATGCACTCACATAACTTAATTCTTGTGAGGACTCCCACGTACGTCAGAACTACCCCCGTTAAGTAAAGCTGCACATGTTCCAAAGTGTCGGCAGGATCAGGACCTCCTTTCCAGCCCTGATCTTTGCAATTCCATGCTTTAACTCCTGTAAGGACCCCAAAGAGAGACAGCATCTCTTGGGAAGATCTGAACATCTCCTGCTCGTATTGCAGTGAGTGGAAGTTGAAATAATTTGTTGTAGTATGATGGGGCCAACAAGTCTTCCTCTTTCATAGCTCAGATGTGTACTGATTTAATGACTCCCATTACTCCAACCTCGTCATAAAGCTTCCCATGAATTGCAATCAATCTAGTTTACATTTTAACCATTATTTTTCTTAAATGAGGGACTTGAAACCATTTTTGCAGATTGATGACATCAGAAGATTTTCCAACTTAATGAAAAAATCCAAACGACCACATAATATTTTCAAAGAACAGACTGATGGAGGCTGGCCTGTTGTCAGAAAAATAGTGTAAGAATTAACTCTGCTACATTGTGATTTAATTTAAAGTTAACTTATGGTTTGTTGACAACATTCGCATTTCACAGAATAGGTGTAGGGTGCAAGTTTTCTGTATTTCCTACCATGAAGAAAAAAAAGAAAAAACATTAACTCTGACATCTGTTTTTAGCACTTTCCTTCGTATTTTTGGATGAATGCCTGGCAAATGCTGGAAAGCGACTAAGAGATCAACCAAAGATGGCCTAAGGGCCTGTTCCCAGCTGGTACGACATCTGGAATGTTATATATAGTGGATAAATTCAGAGTTGTAGTTTAATAAGATTGGTATTCAAGCATTCGGCCTACAGCAAAGGAAAGAACAGTGAAGCTGACAGCATGTATGGTGCATGATATGTCAAGGTGTCTGAAATATAATTTGCTGGGTTTTCACTTTCATTTTGGCAGATCCCTTATGCTTACATATAAACTTTCATCCAGTATTGTTTCGAACCCTTAAAAAATAAAAGGTGAAGTCATATTGGTATTATATCCAGAATCTTATCTTTTCACTAAGCTTAGAGTATGTCTGGGTTTCTTTCTTTCTTCTTAGGAAAAAAGTGCTAAAGACAGATTTTTATGAGCTGACTAGAAATAACTTAAGCTGCTACCTTTGCAAATTTCAAGTATATGCAGTCTTTTACAGCGAAGATTTTACAGAATAATAAACTATTCAGGAATCTGGACTTGCGCTCTATGGAACCGTATTTGCAAGATTTATGTCTCAGAAGGCCTGGGTTTTTTTTCTATTTGGTGTTTAGTTAATCTTTGAACTGTCTAATCTCCAGACTGTAATTGCACGTGTTGCTAGACAGGCCCAACAAAGTTGCAGGCAGCGATCAGGACAGAGCCACCTGCTCAGAGCAGCCCTGAGCATGGTAAAAAGGTCTGAAAATGAGCTGAAAACGAGTTCTGCTTGCAGCCCTGTGACTGCACCACTCACACACTTGCAAGTCCCTCTACTCTGGGGTTGCCTTTGTGTGTCCCAGTCAGAGGTTGAACCTTGCATGTTCTGCAGTGCAGCCCAGAAGAGGACAGAGGCTGTGTGCCGTGTCCTGCAGTGGGCAAACCAGCTCGGGTGCTGGGGACAGGTCATGGGGGAGGCTGCAGCTAGGAGAGAGTCTGCTGAAGCATCTCTGTGTGGGGCTGTGCTGTTCTGCACACGATCCCTTTCTGTTTCGTGATGCTGTGGGGCTTCTCTCTCTGATCTGCCTCTTTCCTGTGGGATGCTGGAGCAGGGGGAGTCTGTGAAACTGCACTCCTGATCTGGGAGTGACAGCATGGGCAAGGGAGCGTGCAGAGGGGGGGGATGCAGGGTGTGGATTGTGTCTGGGCTGTAATTGATGGAGAGGGGTGTAATCTAAGGTCTCAGTTTTTTTAAAAAAGGACTTGGTAATTCCTCAGCACATTGTGGTCATTTCTGTATTATTTATTGCTACGTGAGATCTTGTAGTGAAGACAAGCAACTTGAATATGACTTGGCAGGAGACCAACAGAGGAGATGGAGCTAGAGAGGGAGGAGAGATGACTTTTGCAGCTGCACTTTGGTAGCAGTTTGGATTTGGAGGTGGAAAGGCCAGGTCTGAAATGACTGCGGCTGACAAGGAGAAAGCTGATTTATCTGCAGGGTAGCATCACTAATTGTTGTTTACCTGGTGGAAATGACAACAAAATCTTATTATAAAGTTGTGTGTGTGGCGCAGGTGACTGTGCATGTAGTGCAGCTGAAGCTTAGGAGGCTGATATCATACAGAACAAGAACAACATAACCTATTCATTCCTTGATAGCAGTAACAGTATAGAAATATTTAATTGTTCTAAGTAGAAGAGAAAAAAAATAAGTGATTGCCTTGCAAATCTTATTACTGTCTTCTTCTTATCCGTTCTTGTGCTCAACCAAACGTGCCCTGTCTTAGTGAGCTTGGGGATAGCCAGTGAAATCCCTATTTCCCTACTGCTTTACTCTGGTAAGCAAAATAACAGTAAAAAAATCTGATTCTAGGTAGTGCTTAAAAAGTTAACATACTTGAACAGTTCTCACGTTCTTGTGAGAGGAACTCAGTACCTCCTGTCACAGGATGTGATTTCCCTCTACTTTTTCAACGGGTTCATTTTTTATGGTGGCTGAGAGCAAAGGTGCTGATGACATGACTGCTGCCTGTCTCTGAGGCTGGGAAAGGAGGAGCAGGAGTATTTCAAGACACTGTGGGCACACCAGTGCTGTTTTGGCCTTCAGTTAACCTCAGTGTGGGAGGGGTTCTGGCCACAGTTTGAGTAAAGTTCTGGAGTTGCTGCCCAACAGCAGCGTTGAGAGGGGCAACAAACTGATGTCCTTCATTATGATACACAAACCTTTATAGAAATGTGATGCTGTCACAAGTCTGTGCGTGGAGCCTCAGGAGCTGCATTCCTGAACTGCATTTTTTGGAGTACCACTTGTGGGGAAATACATGCCATGCTGCTCATGCACACGTATTTGAGTTGTTTAACACATTGGCAGTCAGAAATGGTATCTCCAATGTTGAACTAGTTTGTGTATGCTAATTTGTGTGCTTTAACAAATATCTAACAACTAATGTATGAAATTAACAGTAGTAGATGCAGGGACGTCCCTAACCTGTATTACTTGCTGAAGTATTTGTGCATTGCTCAACTGGATTTTTTTTTCCTTGTTACGATAATTTTTCTCAGCAATCCTTATCGTTATTAACCTCTTTGTTTGAAATAAAATTCTTTCTGTTAACCCAGCATTTCATGGATGACATGCATAGATGAAGAAAATTTCCAGCCGTTTTTTGCCAGTGAGCTGGAATGCAAATGCATCCATATACTGTTTAAGTTGGTTTGGCTCTGTAACTTTATAGGTTTATATGCTTACACTAGGATGGTTCCTGCTGTTTTAAGTATTGTCCAGAGGATATAATATCTTAAATGAAAATTGCTTGAAGCCGTTCATTTTTTGTGCGACAAGTGAAGGTATCAATTACTTTCTCTTATTCCCTGTACAGAATAGGAAATGTTAATATAACTCAACTTCTGAACCTCCTGATTGGTAAATGTATGACCACCGTGTTGAAAGATCATTGTTGTGGATCAAGAAAATGCTTATTTTACTCTTTAAAGGTCACACACAGGACACAAAAATGGGTGAGCAATAAAAAGGAGAATGTACTGAGAATACATATAGTTTATTAAAATTTAATTCCAGTTTTCATTAAGCATGGTATTATGCAGATCTACCCATTCCTCCTTTTGTCCATCTCTGTTCCTTTGGCTGGCCTTATGTTTTCCATCTGAGGATTTGGTCCCAAACTACTGAAAGCAAAATCATTGGGATGTCACTGTGGAAATTCTTCTGCTGAATTCAGTGAGTCTCATTTTAAATCACGAAACAGTTTTGTCTTTCTGTACATAAAGGTGTGGCATTTTATAAATCCCAGTTTGAAGGCTGCTGCACTGCAACTTTGATATGTGCAGTGATTACAGGGTTGTGCCCTTAGAGGTCTAGAAAAGCAGAGGGTTGAGTGTAGTTCCATTTGGACTCAAGTCTGCCTCTGAGACTGGATGCTGAAGAGTGGGGCACTGCTGATTTTCCATGCAATTAGACCCTGTGTTACACATCACCCCTTTTGAAGGATCTGCTCAGTATCAGGAGAGGTTTATATCACATATAAGCTGCGTACATTAAATCTTCTGCCCCCATGTACTGTCTGTTTGAATTTCATGTTTCCCTTAGGCCTAGGGTTTTTATCCAGAGGGTCTCCAGGCTTGCTTTTTGTCTTTCTGAGGTGCAGTTAAGCACCAGGTTTCAGACAGGAGGGTGACAGCTCATAGCCATGAGACATTAAAGCTTAGCTGTGTGTCAGCTGAATCTGACTTTTGTGAAGAGTGATTAAAACTGTTCAAATATTTTTGCTGAGTTGAACTTGCTGGAGCATGGGCAATAGCTTTTTCTCCTAGAAAAAGCCTTTTTGTTCTTACTTTGGAGACAAATTTTGAACAGATTTTCTGAGGTGGAAGAGGTCCTTGATAACACTGCAGGGAGACAGCATTAGGCATTCATTCAGAATTACCAGACAGGTATGTCCTGTGCCTGAGTTGTTACCTCTGCTTTACCTGGCAGTATTTTGGCCTAAAGTCATAACTAAGATAAAAGGTGGCACAGAAGCATGGGAGCAAAAGACTTTTGTTTATCTTGCATGTGTTGCCAGTGAGTTGCTCTCATATAATTCTGACTAGTTATGGGAGTGATTTTGGTACTCCCCATTTCTGCCAAGCAGAGAATCATATGAAAACAAACAATTTTTACTTTTCTTAATGCTTTAATATAACTTTATAGTTGTTAACACTTGTAATTTTTTTTTTACTGGAAATACTTATATTTTTGTACCATTTATTAACCGACTCAGAAACTTACTGATATGTGCAACATTCACCTTCAGAAGAAAAAGGGATGATCCACTTGGCACAAGTAGCAGAGCTCCTCTGCTTAGAAATCTTCACTTTGTAGATAAGGTCATTTGAGGATATTCTGTGGTTGCTCACATTTGAGCAGAAATCACTATTAAGGCTGAATTGAGATAAGAGTTTGCCAGCCATAAAATGGATGGCTTAAACATTGGCCAGCTATTATGACTACTTTTTATCTGTGGCCTGAACAAGGAGTATGTCTGAGACATCCTCTGTGTGGTTTCAGATAAATGCCCAGGACTCTCACAGGTGGTGGCTCTGAACAGACAGACCCTTTGCTCTTTGGGCCTGGGTGACTTCTCTGGCTTGCAGAGTCTCATTGCTTGATCCTTTTTGAGTCTGGTCTCTTACTAAGACTTCAGCTTCCCTCATGCATTCAGCATGACCCATCTCATGCACTGGTGCAGAACTGTGAGGGTTGGATCCTATGTTATGTGATAAATGCTAAGCTTTCCTAATTTAGACCCAGACAACTGTAAACTCTACTCTGCCTGCTTTATCCCTGCAGGACTTCAGGGTAGGGGAGGATTTGTTAATCCCTATCTCCTCTGTGTAATCAGATAGCGCTTTTGTAAAGTGCTGTGAGATCCTGGGCTGGGTGGTGCTTCTCAGAGTTAATACATCTCTTTCATTATTACAGAATACTTAAACCATTCTCTGAACACTGCCCTTTGAAGACTTCTAGAGGTCTATGCCCCATTAAACAAAAATAAAGACAATGGAGCTGGTTTCTGTATATTTGTTATTTTGGCATTATTGTAAGATTTTTAGTGGGCTATATCATGAGAGTAAAAACATCAGTGTATACTGCTTATTATAAATCTGGAAGTGCTGTGGTTTCTAAATGGCAGGGTAATGGACTTGGGAGGTCTTTAACTTTTCTGAAACTGATATTTTAAAAGCCTCATACGTATTTGGTTGGAATTTTTAATGAAATATATCAGATTGGCACTAGATGTCAGAAACAGATGTGGCATTTAACACACCCTCTCCTGCCAAGGTATGGTCTGATAACCAAAGAGTAAAGGTAAAATTGAAAGGAATTGATGTCAATCTCCTTGGATGCTAAGTTCATTTTGGGCTTGTGTTAGGAGTCCTTGATGGAAGACCAGAGGCAGTGTATATGTGCACATGTGATTTCCAGCAGTTTCATTGACAAATGTTTTTTACTGCTCTTTGAAAACACCTTTTTTTAAGGCACATCTAGAAATGTAACCCATTGACTGACGTGTAGGTAGCTCTAAAGAGCTACCTTCCTTTCTTGCCAGGTTATCAGTTCATGGCAAAGTTAAATGGGGCTATCTTTTGTTGGTACTATGTTTTCATAGTAGCAGGCCTTTATTGCATATCTGGGATTATTGGGTGAGCTTTTTTTTAGCGCAGTGTTGTGAAGAGGAGAGTACATAATTGTTCATGATTTCTGTTTAAATAACACATTTCTCTTATCTCTGTAATTTATTTTTAAAACTATCACTCGGAGATTGTCTGGTTTCACTGGGAAATAAGAATTGACTTCAAGGCAATAGTTGTTCATATATTTGTTCAAAACCACTCACTAATGGGCTTCAGTTTGATTTATAAACCAGCTCTCTCTTATCGTACAAACTTTAATAGTTAGCTTTTGTTCATGGAGAACTGAGTGAAGTCAGTTTTCCCTGAGACAACACTACTGTAATAACAAAATGAACAAGCTATGACTGAAAAGAGCCTTAAATATAAATGTTGTGATTGTGACAGGGCTAATGTTTGAATTTATAAAAGAATTTAGATAACCAATATGATGTAATGCTTTCAGAATTTAAAAGAAAATAATTTTCTTTTTAGACCAAAGGCTTCTGAGTAATTGGTTTGAATATGTGAATAAGAACATACAAAGTTTATGTGTGAAAGAGCTGTAGAATGCAATGTGGCAATTTTAAATGATTGGGGAAGTAGTAGGTACAGGCTCAGGAACTCCATGGGTATAGAATTTTGCAGCCTTCGGTGCTTTTATGATCATTGTGCATTTCTGGGTGTTATTTTCATGCTTGGTTTTCCCTTGCCAGTGGGACTGCAATGGTTTTCAGGGGTACACATCCCCGTGCATGGATATAGAGTCCATGGAAGGTTCCAGGCTGACAGTTTTCTTCCTGGCATTTGAATTCTAAAGTCCACGTTCACAGGTTTGTAGGGGAAGCTTGCAGCAGGCGTCAGCTCTGATCCAGCAGCTGAGATCAGCTGCAATGCTGCTTTGGGTTGTACTGAATTTTGTATCTTAAAGACCTGGGGGTTTCAGTGGAGAGTTCTCAATTGCTTGTTTGCTTTGAAAAGTGGCTTGAAGCTTAGGGATAATTCTCTGTGTTAACTGGCTTGAATGTGTTTCACTGGGTGATTCTATCAGCTTGAGTAGATGCATAAAATTTGCAAATGTACGTGGCATATTTAGGTATCAATCCCCTAAAATAACATCTAAGATAGTTTCTATTTTTCTGCCGTCATAAGGAACAACTGAACACTGAAGTCCTTGGTAGGAACCTTTGGAAAATCGCCTTTGGTCTATTGTGAAAGTACTTTAAATAGCCACATTGCCACTCTGATAGTAAGTGTTGTCATGATCAAGAAATTGGTCCTGGTATTTCCAGAGACAACAAAATATTTCTGCAGATTTCTAATTCAGCCATAACTCCTATGTATAGAATAGGATTTTACCAAAGACTTTGGAGTGAAATGAAGGAGGCATGGATCTTTGAGCTCTGGGGACTCTGTTTTTGGGATAATTGAAATTGTGTGCAGTTACCCCCGCTTTGTCCAAGAAGAGGTTGGGTTCTTGCTCCTTGCAAACACAATGCTTTTATCTACATCTCTGCTGAAGTAGGTGCTGAAATGAAGATTAATGCAAGCAGGATGGAAATGTATGTGGCACCTCTTCCTGTGGAACAGGAACAGCACTCCAACAGAAGGACCAGGGACTGATACCGGGGTTCTCAGCCTGAAGTCTGGGTGTTGCTGCTCCTGATAGCACAAAACTAGCCATTGAAATTAGTGGGAGCTCATATTAAAGATTGTAGGATAGAGATCTCTATTTTTTGATTCAGAAGGGTGATAGGGTTCCTGCAATACAGTGTGAGAAGAAAGACAAAACTGTTTCTCTTCCAAAGTCCATTGACTATAGAGCTTGGAGAGCTGGGGTGCTAGTTCACCTATTAAGATACATTGCAGGGAAATGAATCAAGATGTAATCTTTAAAAAATGAGTAGGTTTTGTGGTACCTTTCAAAGGGATAATGGAACAGACTGACAGGGAAAAAATCTAAACCATGTATTGCACCTAACTGCTGAAAAATGTGGGATGGGATGGCCCATGGTGATAGGGATTAGAGTCTTTTATTCCAGAATTACTGGTTCAAAGTGAGTAGAGATATTGTACTTCCCTGAAAGAACTGGAGGAGAATGAGATAGTGATTCCTGTCCCCTTGGATGCTAAAAAGAAGAATCAATACTAAATGTTTTATGTCATCTTGGAATTTGTAGACTTCTAAGTTAAAAGAAATATACGTAAATAAGTATTCTGTTTGAAACTTGAATTTGCCAAGATTCTTTAGGACCCTTTGCTCTTTTTATGTTTTCCTTGTTTATGGTGAAGGGTGAGGTAACATAATTGACTTCAGTTTATGGCATCAAAATTTTCTCATCTTATCTTTCCCTTTGGAGAAGAGTTTATAGTTTGTGTCAGACTCACAGACGTATAAAAGTGTAGTAACGCTTTGGGTTCACTTCACAGAGCACATGCACTAATAGGCACGCCCTTACTCTAACAGATATCTGTAACAGATTCCCACTCTGCTGATTCCCACTAGGCACAGGGATAACAGACCAGTGCACCCAGAATGAGTACATCTGACAGCAGAACAGAAAGAGGGCAAAAGAGCTCCTCACATCAGGTGATTCTGTGCATAGTGCGGAAAATTCTTGAGTATTTTTACTGCATTGAGAAAGGGTCCTTCACTGCTATTCTGTCCTGGCTTACTGGAGTATCTCTGTTAGGAGGCCTGGCACTAGGCAGGGCTGAATGCCTTCTCCAAATTCAGAGATGAAATGTACTCATGTTTCACTCCTGCTTTATTTTTATATAGGACGTTATGTGGCTTCATAGGAGAAAACAAAGCAGGAACCATCCCTGAAAACCTTTTTTTAAAATAAACGTAATCCATAATAATTCATAATTCACTTCTTGGTGGGGGGGGGAAATTTAAAAATAAGACTACCCTCAAAATGCCTTTTCTCATGTGTGAGCAGTGATGTAATGAGGATGCATAGGGTTTTTAAACTAATTTATCATGTAGTAATTGTCATCATTCCCATGCTGCATTTTTCTCTATATGATTAGGAAGCAATGGCATTCTTTATGCTTAATGGCACAAACAATTACAGTACTGACTTGGCACTGGTTTGCTGCTTTGGCTGGCCCTGATGCTGCTGGTTTTTGAATTGGCTGCAAAGCAGCCTGTGGGACCGATGCATAATCAGTCGTCTGTTGGCACGTGGCTCTGGATTGTGTTTTTCCTTTGACTCATCTCTGATTGCAGGGAATTTGCCATTGGCTGGAACTTATTGGAGAGCATGGCTGTATGCAAGTTCCTTATGAGCTATATGCAAAGTCCCTTTTATGGTCAAAGCAAATAGTTTCACATATAACAGGAAAATATGCACCATCCCAATTTACTGTTTCATTGCTCCTTGGGCTTTCTTTCTGAATTTAATATTATGAACTCTGTCTAATGTTCCAAGTTCGAAATCTGTGTGATTGGGTTTTGCCAAACAGTGCTTGTACTGTGCTTAGACATTACGCTGCAGAAGTTGAGGCTGAACCAAACTGAGCATCCTTGAAGTATTCTTCTGGGGCTGAAATGACTTCAGCCTCTGTAAGTGTTTCTTGGGGAACATAGTAAGAGCCCAAACAAGGAAATAGGAGGAGACAGGCCAGATCATTAATATTGTAGTGCCTTCCTTTGTAGTGTATTTATGGTTCCCCTTAGGCAGAGACCTTTGGGAGTTGGAGAGTCCATCAGTTATGGTGATCATATTGACTTGAAAATGGAGATAATTGCTGAAGGAGTCATAGAGAAGTTCAGCGTTCCTATTTGACCATCTCAGAATGTAAGTGCTGCTCCCTGAAGTGGGCATGGCTTTGTAAACTTCTGCTAGACCAACATTTATACCCTTGAACTGTCTGTGTGTGATTACAAGCCACATCATGGCTTATCACATCTGTGCAAAGCATAGTGCAAATAATAATGTGTAGTAATACTTGAATCATAGTGAAAAATGATACTAATTTCTGTGCTGGGGGTATGGAGGGCTTACCTGTAAGATATAGGGCTGAAATCTGGGAGTACTGCACCCTGGTTTGGAGAGCAGCGTTCACATGGTGTATTTTCTGAGGGAAAACTCAGATGTCTGACTTCATCTGAGAAGGAAAGCCTGTGCACACCTATGGATGTACCAGGAAAAAACTCCTCCTCTTCTGTTTCTGTGATCATCGACTTCAGTCAAGTTTTAAAAACCTTTAAAGAGCTGTTAATATGGTGGGAAAGATGGCCTTTTAGTTGTACTCCCTAACTTATCAGCTTCTCCAAATATATACCCACTTTTCCCTTTCTGAATTTTTGTTTGCCCTGATAACAGTGCTCTACATCGACACTGCGCTTACCAGCGAGGCTGGTTGCATTTTTTTGTCTTGCTGTCTGACTTCTGCTGTATTTAAAAATATCTTTTCACCAGTTTTAGGCGTTGATTTCTGTCAGCCTAATCTTAAGGAGTCTTGTGTCAATATATTGTGTCATTTTTTGAAACTTGTGCAAGTTTCTGTAGTGAATGCTTAATGCAGATACAATTAAACCCAAGCAAGCGAAAACCTTTCAAATTTGAAGGATTATATACTATTAATTGTTTTCCAAGTTAATAACACTATATATAATTTTATGTTTGGAATAGCCTGCCTGGTATTACAGAGCGAAAGTGGTTGAATTAATGATATATTGCAGTGTGTTTAGGCAACCACACAATGGCTGAGGGGGATCTGTGGGGTCTGCTGCATCCAGAACTCTTTAGGCTCTTTGAAGAGGAATGGCTGTATTGAGCCATAATGATTCCAAGGCTGCAATTACTGCAAAATGAAAACATAGCCCTTTCAAGTTACTTGGGTAGATCCTTCTGGTAGATGCGCTGTGGGCTGAGCTGTTACTACAGCCTGGGAGCTGTAACACGCACCAGTGTTTAAACCGTGCTGTACATTAACCAGCTTATTGTATCCATTTCTCCCAAGTGCGACAGAAGCCAAGAAAACTTTCATTAAAGAAATGATCCCACTAATTTAAGGTGGAACGAAGTGGTGTGAGGTAATAATTTGGCTTTGGTTTGCCTTACAGTAGTCCCTCCTGGAACGACCTGCTGTCAGGTTGTGCAGGAGCTGCAGCTACCGGGGGACATGTGAGGAGTACTTTGTTACAACTGAGTGGCAGTGAGGGAAGAATCAGCGTTGCTAATGCATGCTCATTATTTTAACTCTCCCAGTGCCATGGGCTGTTTCTGGTGCTGTCACACTGCCCCTTAGGGCAACAGCTCTTTAATGGTCTGAGCAGAAATCATCCTGCCAGCTTGGTGCCAGAGGAGATCCTGTTCAACGCTGCTGTCTTCATCACTCTCTGACGTGGTGGAACAATACTTCATCCCAGTCAGGGATGTTTAAGATTTGAATAAGGTCAGGAAATTCTTGAAAGAGAAATGCAGGAAACCTTAATTTTTGCTTTTGGGACCAGAGATCAGGTTTCAGGTTTCTCTTCTAAAACGAATGTGCCTGCAGCATGTTGCTGTAGGTTGCTTTCATGTTAGTAAATGATGGTATTTGCAGAAGACCACAAAATACTGAGGATACTGGAGGGGGGGAGCTCTAGTTCATGTAAGATTTATTCCCAGTTAAGTGCCTCTTCCTGCTCGCTGCTCCTAGCTCTGTCCCCAGGCTGGGGCACAAACTGCATGTGAGTGGAATAGCTGTGCACCCACATCTCTTCTGCAAACACCTCCTGTAACCCACTGGTAGCTGCTGAAATAGCTGGAGTAAAAGCTGCATCACTGCTGTGCTCAGGAAACCCTTGCTCCTTCTAGTGACCCCCATATTGCTCTTATGGTAGAATTGAACCTATATTTCTGTTTGTCCTTTCATCTGCAGTGTTTTCATCTTCTGTTGATGAAATGGGCTATAGCTGAAACTGTATTTCTGTCTGGAATGCTGTTTAATTAGAATAAATGATCCACTGTGTATGTAAGGTTATTTTTCTTTAATAAATCTTTTCTCCATGTGTATATTCAATGACAAAACTAATTAGGAATGACAAACATGTAATTCAATAGGTTAGAGGGAAAGATTTGTAATGCCTCTTGTACTGCTTTTTGTAGCCAAATTGTGGACACTGTGGGTTCTTTGTTTGCTCTGTCACCTTGAAGTTCAGCTTACCAAATTTAGCTCAGCATTCTTGTGTTTTTGTAATTTGTGCTGTTGGCCATCTCAGGGTTCTTATTTCAATTACATTTTTATCTCACCGGTTCTTTTTTATTAAGTTACTCTCCTAATAAAAGTTAATTTTAATTAACTCAAGTAATAAAGAAGTTATGGAAGCTGTAACTGAGATATGGCAACATAAATTTTCACTAAAATGTGCATTTAAAAGAAGAATGGAAAGTTTATTTCTTTTGCTATTTAATTAAAAGTTAAGAATCAGATATGCAAGCTGAGGGGAAAAAATATAACATGCTTAATAGAGTTGAAATGAAATATTCTGTACTCTCTTCATAGATTTTTGGTTGGTGTGTTGTTTTTTGGTTTTTTTGCAAGTTATATAACTTTGCCCATCAGGTTTTTCATTCTTGTCTGTCTGAAGTGATGCATCACACCTGCTTCTGAAGTCCAGGGACAGCTGTTTCTCATTTTTTTCCTTTTAAGAAACAAATGTTGTTGTCATTGGAGTCAGTTGTGAAACTTGTAGGGACTTTCTGGTATAGGTTTAGGCTTTTGGGATTCTTAACCCAGCAACACCATCATTGTCCTGGGCCCTTCATTATGCCTGCAAGCTGCAACCCTCACTGCCTTGCTGTGACATACCCTGACCCAGACACTCCTCTGCCTCTTCTGCACAGAGCAAAGAGCTGGTCGTGTTTACTGCTTTAAACATCTGTGTTCTTTCCCATCTTCTCACCACTCACAGTGGAAGATAGTTCAGTTTTTTATATAATATCCCTGATTTCCTTCTCTGTTCCTGCATATCAGATAGAGTTAATGATGAGAGTGACACCGGAGCCATCACTGCTGACCCACATTTTCAGCAGACAGATATGGAGTGGTGGTGAAGGAGCAGGAGGAGCCCAGTGTTGTAAAAGATGCTCTTTCTGCTCTGAAAGTAGGATTAGGCCAGGAGATTTGCTTTGTCCTTGTGCCAGGACTGATAGTCTTCCCTCTCCTGGAGTTTCTTCAAGCCTTTCTTCCCTCTGCCAAGAGCACCTTTGTACATTCCTCTGCAAGTACAGTTCTTACGATGAGACCAGGATACCTTTCATGTTTGTGTCTAAGTTGGACCTACCTTAAAATCTCATGCAGGTAGTAAATCAGTTCAGCTACCCCAGTAAATTTCTCTGGAGAGAAGCCAAGGGAAGGAATCAACATGGTTTATAAACTTCCAAAATACATAGTAAGTACTTTTTCCCTTAACTTGGTGATTTACTTCTATTCATTGTTAATAAGTTAATATGGAGAAACATTGGGTTTGGTGCCAAAAATCATCAGGAACATAACCCAGAGCAATTTTTAAGGGCACAGCTTTTAAACAAGCTTCTGGAAGAAGCATTATTTGACAGCACAAAAGTGAAATAACCCAGTTTGTTATTTTAATCTCATATCTCCACTTCTGGTGTTCTGTCTTGGGGATGATTTGCATTCAGCTGAGGCTTTGGCTGATGGGTTACCATAAATGGCTCAAAACCAGATTGTTCCACTTACATACAGCAATTTTTGTGTGTAATTAGAATAAAGCCAGGCAACTTTCTGAAATACCTCTTTTCACCTGATTAAACTTGGAGTCATTGTTCCTGAAATAAAACAGTTGGCTTTTTAGAAGTCCATGAAAGATAGGAGTCACTGTTCTTTGAAAAAGGCATTTCTTGAATAAGAATACTTTTTAAAAATTTAGATAAACTCTTATATGTGGGAATTTGAAATTAACTGGTTTTGTATATATGTTTTAAAAATGTTTAATCCCAAAATATCCTTTGAAGAACAGCGATGGGCTTCGTAAAACGAAAAAAAAGGTTAGATTTTGCTCTGGCTTGCTTTGATGACTAGGGAGAGACTTCGTAGGCAATTGTACAACTGATATTTCTTTGAAAACTGAGTACCATGCCTGTACAGTTTATCCTCCGAATGAAAAAAGATTAGTAGCAACTTTGGTAATTGACTCTCGAGTTCAGCTGAGGTTTGGGGAGACTGAGCTAATATATCCTGGGTGTATGCAGACTGAGAAAGCAAATAGCTTTTTGGAGTAGTTTACCCTTGTCAAATGAGAAGAATATGCAGCAGACTAACTCAGCAACGTAGTCCCTGCTGCGTGGCTCACAGCACAAGCACAGGAAGGATTATTAGAGGCTTTCCTCACTGAGCCTTTCCCAAGCAAAGTGTCACTAGGGTATTACAGCCCCTACCTCACACGTGGAGAAAACCCTTGTTGTTTTCACCATCTTGCAAGGCAGTCGTGGTGCTTTGTTCCTCACCCGTTTGCCCCAAAATGTGCTGCTTGCCAAAGGCCTCCAGACGGGTTAAGCACCATGGTCTGAGAGGCTGCAAATCTCTCTCACCTCATCATTATTGCAGAGGAAGATGTGGATGATGGAGAGCAGACACAGCTATCCTTTGAGCACGTTGTTTGAGAAATCTCCTTTTTTGGGCTAGGATAGGGTCTTCTCCTGAGCCAGCAGCATGAGTTAGTTAAGACTGAAAACCAGAACAGACAGGACTTGTAAAAGGGTTTCTACTGTCTGCTTGTTTTCTGGTGAGGCCTCACAACAAAGTTAGTGATAACTGGTTGTGTGCCAGCCCTCATTTATGGCTAAACTGGTGTTGTATCACTGTAAAGCTCTGAGCAGTGTCTTCACAGCCCGACAGCTCTGCGCTGGGGCTGTGCGAGCTTGCTCGTGGTGGCCGCAGGGTAGCAGTCCATGATTGGAGTGCTGAAAAATGAATGTCAGAATAATTCATTGTCAGAAAATGCAAATTTTCTGAATCAAAGTAAATCAAGTTCGTGGAACAGAAATCTAGGTAGCAGATAACTGATAGAAGTTTCCTGTGGGATTCCCATCTCTGTGGGAGGTTGCTGTACATTATAGAAATAGAAATGCTTTTTTTTTTTTGTTCACAAAAGCACATAAAAAAGAAGGTTGAAAACAGTTTAAAGAAAATAAGAAACATCTGTCTTCCCCCTCACCCTTTTTTGTGTAGGTTATTAGCCACTTCCCTGCTAAAACAGATTGTCATATTTTACTCTTTTTTTTTTGTGTGTAGGTTTAATGTGGAAAAGCACTGGCCAACTGCAAGCTGTTCTTGCATTTTGATTTTTGTGTGGAGCATTTGGAGATAAAAAGTGAAGACAAGAAGCTTACTCTTTAAAGTTTATAACCAAACTCTGAATCTCCGACTAGGTTACTTATGACAGCTTTCTTCAGGTTTCTTCTCCAGCTACATTCTTATTGACCATTTCAGCTGCAGTCAAATATTTCCCTTTAGCTGATGGTCATCTTGGAACAGGCAGAGGATGTTGCTGGAACATGTCTGAAGGCAAAAGAGAAGAGCAATGAGGCCATTCTACCCTGGGCAGCTCTCCAAAGGAAGTATTACACACTTGGCTTTCATGCCCTGATATGTGAGACCTTGTGATTTGACTACTTGAAGTGGTAAAACTCAAAGTATAATTTGAAGTACAGTTGGTTTTGCACTGTGCAGTGTGGACTGTCTGTGTTAGCTGTAAAGGGTCTATTGCAGTGATATTATTTAGTGTCTAATTAGCATTTTCTCTCAAAGGTTTCTAACTGGATTATCTCCAGCTGTCTCTTTACTGAGGTGAATGGTACATCCTCGTTAACTTTTGAAACACAAACCTGCCTTGTGTGGGGTCAGGATTAGTTGCACAAAATCTCACTTATTGTTTGGGAAACTGAGTCAGGAAGTTATTTATCCCCACACTTGTAGCTACTCCTCATCAGGCATCAGAGTAGGTGCCTGGTCTTCTGTCCTAAACACTTGTCCCTGCTGTAGTTGTCACCTAAAGGCAGCTTCCCTTCACCGGGATATTTGAGCTTTACTATGCTTCGGTGCCCTCTGCTGCTCCGTTAAAATACTGCTGTCTCCTTGCTGTCAGAGGAACATGGATAGTTTTGTTCTACTTCTTTTCTTCTGTAAGTTAATTGGCCCAGTGGTTCCCTTGGTGAGGGGTTGCTAGTAACAATTAGAGTAAGGGACATAGACTGTACTGAAAATTATTTCCTTGGAAGACATTTTTTTCACTTCTGAAATTCTGACACGATTCAGACTGAGATCATGGGGTTTTCTTGTTTTATGGCAAAGGTAGATTTATATATATACACACAAGAAGTTTTTATTGGTCTTTTCTTAAGTCTCTATACAACATATAAGATCTGATATTCAAAAGTAGAGGGCCATTTCAGGTTCCTGAAATCGGGAGCTGTAAGTTTTGATTTGGGAGCTTGAAGTTACCTATGAATTACATTGTAGATTCTTATTCATTTCTTGTGGTTTTGTTAGTTTTGGTTTTGATTTTTTTCATGTGCCCCTCCTTTCCTCTAAACTTTTTTGCTTTATACCAGTTAGTTTGGTAGATCCATCCTCTGATTACTCCTGTTCTCTAGAAAGAAGCCTTAAGTGTGTAAGCCATTGCCTGACACATTTTGCTGTATTGGGGGCCTGTTGTTGCTGTATGGTTCCAGCTGCAGTGATCTTTGTGTTAAAAATCTATGGACTAAGATTCCTTCCTGCAGTTTCAGTTTCTGCAGTGGTTTGTTTCTAGCTCTCAGGAACACCCATAGTAAAATGTTACTTTAGACTTGGTTTTCCTTATTATTAAGATAGTCACAGAAGTTGAAAGGAAAAGTACTATTACGTGATGTTTGTGACCTTATGTATACTCAATTAATCCAGTTCACCTTTGTCTCAAGCCAAGCAGCTGTGCTTTGTGCTTTGTGTGAGAATTGTGTACCCAGTGTCTCATTTGAATTTGTCCAATTTCACCTTCCAATGGCTGGTTTGTTATACCCTCCTACAATTCATCAATAAAAATAAACTTCCAGTAACTGTGATTTGATCATGGGAAGGTACTTTCAATGCTGTAATCCTGTGTTCTCTCTGTTCATGAAGGTTCATAGGTAAAACATTGTCTCAGCCCTTAGGCAATTTTTATTATTACTTTTTGGACCTCCAGCTTTTCAAGAATTCATAAAAATATAACAACCAAAATTGTGGAGGACATTTCAAAATCAGTTTCAGCATTTGTAAGTGCAGTTGTCATTATTTTCTTATTCTTACTGACTACTGAGTGCTCACCTTAGCTGTTTCTATTTATTAATTAGTAAGTGTACCTCCTTCCTAATTCCCTTTGTTGTTTCCTTAAGGAGAGTCACTTGAAATCTGCCATTCATTTGCATTCATTTATCATATCTGTAAATCTTGATTTTAAAGTTACTGCAAAAGTTAAAGAGTTTTATAACTACCATTCACCCACCCAGCCACACCTGGTATCAACGTGGCATCAGGTTTATTTGACAGGACTGCCTCTCTGTTGGTGTGCATAGCAAAGTTTTCTTGGTTCTCTGCTCATGCTCTTCTGTTTGTGAGAAGCAAATGATTTCCCTTATCTGTATGGAACCATTACCTTGGCACAGAAAGTGAAGGCAATTTATAATTCTGTTTTTAAGATAGGCTGTCAGCAAATCCTGTCCTGACCACTCTTGAGAGTATCTCATACAAAAAAATAATTGTTCCTAGATTGGTGATTGATGTAGCAGAACTGATAAAAGTTACATTGTTTAAAAGTGTTTATAAAGCACCCTGTCCATACGTTCATTTCCTGTAATCTGTCATTATGCTTTCAAACATAATTGCGAGAGACACAAAACTGGCTTTGTAGCACTCTGGAATGAGGTTTGCTTCCATTTGGTCTACGTTGAAAGGTGGCTCAAAGCAAAAATTATAATCCTGGAATACCATGTACGTTACAACAGGATATCTTTGCTCCGTGGTTTTGAATTACTGAAGGGCGTAGTCCGTCTTCTGAGTTTTTCCCCTAGCATTGCTGGGATTTATGCAAAGTAACTGGGCCAGTTAAAGGGATTGCTTGGCAGAGAGGACCACGTTTTTTTTAAATACAATTCTTTTTCTCACTTGGGAGGTTAGCATTATGACAAGCTGGGTTTACAGTCAGTGTTGAGTGGGGATTTTGGCTCCATCTGACACAGATGGGCTTCTAGAGCACTGTGTGGTATGATCACAGCACAGAGCTCTCTGCTCTATTCCTGAAGATGCTTCCCAGTTTCTCAGCTAGGCCCAGAAGTTGAATGAGGGAGCAGTTATTGCAGCAAGAGTGAAATCAAACACTCTCTTCATGAACAGGTTTTTGCATTGCAAGGGATGGAAAAGTAGTTTTGGAGAAGCAGTCTAACTTTTACTGTATTTTAGTTCTTTGTCAAACTCATCCAGGAGGATGAGGGAGGCAGTGGTTTACCCTGTTACAAAGTGCCCCTGCTCCAGGGTCTGGCTAAAACAGGAGAATAGGTAGAGCATAAGCATTTCCTAAACTCAGTTTGTCCCTTGGGTACCCAGCTGTGACTGGCGGCGAGGTTACCGGCCTTCATTTTCTTCCAGTTGGAGATTATTCATTTGAAGAGGCAAAACAATGTCCTCTAAAGCTGCCATGCATTCTTCCAGATGTATTATTAACTGTCTACACATCCCATCCAATTTTCCTTAGTCACGAGTCTTGTTAAGGAATCTGTCCTTTGCCCAGCTCCATCAAACCATACGAGCCTCCTATTCTGCATAGTGGACAACATCTGAATTCAGTATGGTAAAAGCAAGAAAGTAATTTTTTTCTTTCTGCCTTTTTTTATTTAGCACTTCTCTGTTGTCTGGGTAAATTTTCAGCTCTCTCACTTTGTGTAAAGGGTTTGTACTGAGGGACTGGGATCTTTGACATCTGTGTCAGTTAAGTAAAACACTTCTTTATTGCCAGCTTGTTTGTAAGGAGCAGATTTGAATGAGTTCATAACTGTAAATGCAAAAAATGTGGCATTTAAGAGACACAAGCAAATTGTCTGTACTGGGAGATTTGATTTTAGTCAAGAACTATGGAATAGCTTGGGTTCTGAATTAGGATTTGGGGATATAATAAAAATTGTTGGCTATGCAATTGGAAAGTATCCCTTAAGTCCAGCTCAGGATGTGCTTCTTTCTCTCCATCTGAAAAATTGGAAAGAAATAACATATTTGAGTTGTGTTGCTCAGTAAAGCAGGAAGAGTAAATTCTGTTGCTGGTGTTATAAGGGGTCAGAGTACATGGTCAGTCCACCCTTCTTCCCAAATCAGCATATCAATGCTTTATCCCTGTTTTCCAACAGAGAATGTGTTAGCTGCTTCAGGTGTTATAGTCATGCATTTTTATCAAAATATGGTTGGTGTGATGGTACATTTCAGTGCTCTTTTATTTATCAATCCCTCTATTAGCATTTTATAGTTATAATTTTAGAAGAGATTTCCTTTAAAACATGATCAGTTTTACTGTTAACTGAGGGAACTTTCTCTTACTTGGGAAAATTATTGGTCTAAACAGTTATATGCCAGCAAAATTGGATTTTTGTGTTTTCCCTCAATGCATCTCTGACTTAGATTTGTATTCACTTTGTGTGTGTGCAGACACACTTGAGATCTGCTTTTAATTACTGGATAGGATTTGCAAATCAGAAATGCAAACACAAGCACACAGCTTTTTAATCATATGTAAGTCACCTTTCAAAAACTGTCAAGGAATCATATTTTTAGAAGCCTATTATTTGTATAGACACAAGTAATGCAATAGCTCAGTCTTTGAGATTATGAACACGCTTATGGTGAGAATATTCTTGGCATAAGTCAGGAGTATTATATAATAAGGAAACAATGTCTTTTTATACTTTTCTTCCAAAACATTCCCTAGTGAGAACTAGGCGAAAAAACCCCATAGGATTGCCTATGAATAGATCTCCTTGCAACATGATAACTTCAGCCAAATTACACAAAGTAGATTTAAAATCTTTCTCATGTTTTCATAGTTATGTTTTTAAAACCCTCTGTTGGCATCTAATAGGAATTCTGATTGTGTAGCTGTAAGACCCAGACCAACAATGTATAGATGGTATTAAACTGTCCCTCTAGCAGTATGGATGCCCAAAAGGCAGAAGACCCAGTTGTCAAAAGCAATAAACTATTTAAGTGAGGGAAAATAAAAGCAATGGGACTAATCCAGGTTTGCCTGGTGCCCCAGAATGTAAAAAGAAGCAGTGCTGAGGCTGAGGAAAATGTCTTTGGTTCAACATAGGTTGCCATAGGTTTATGACTGTGTACACCACAAATGTAAAGCCTAACTTAAGGTCAGATCCTCTGTAATGCAGCCTTCAGAAAGGTCAGAGACCTGCTGTAACAAGAGGTGTCAGGAAGGAAGGGGAGGGATTGGCCCCTACAACAGTTCAGATTTGGAAAATAGATGAGTGGTAGGTGGTTACCTCTCTTCACTCCTTTTGCTTCCTCTGGGACTTTTGTAGCTCTCCAGTGTCACACAGAATACAGCCCAATTCTTCCACATGGCCACATGCAAATGCTGAGAACTGAGGTGGAGCAAAGTGAAGATGAATGTGGATATAGCAGCTGTTGTCTGTGTTGATGATGCTTCCTAGTGTTTCATGAGTTGTTTCTAAAGAAAGCTGTTAATCTATGGTGGCTGAGAGAATGAGAAAGTATATCTGTACAATAGGTGGTATTTATAGTGCAAATGAGGATTTGGGAGTTAAGTTAATGATCTAAATTGGGCAGGAACAGTTCATCAGCAAGCTTAAAAGCCCCAAAAGAGAAGCAGTTTTTGGGTGTGCAATATATTTGTTTCCAGACAGACCGTCTGGGAATAGGTATATATAGCCAGGCTCCAGAAGACAATGGAATCATCTTGATTCATCCAAGCTGCTTTTCTACTAAAAAAGAAACACAGAGTTGGTTTGTGATAAAAGAGTAGAGCTAAACAGTAGTTAGATGATTTGAAGGATGCTGCCTGAAGTGGGAAACAAATTGTGAGATAGCGTGTGTTGGAAGAGACCTCCCTCTGGCAGGCATAAACCAGGACACACATCTTGGAAAGGACAGCTGAGAGATGGACCTTGTCTCCAAGCCAAATATGAGCCATTGCAAGGCCTGTGCATTAAAACAGTGGCAGGCCTTTCATTGCTTTTGTCTTCTGAATCCTGATTGCTTCTTCAGAGTAGCTCTACCTTAGCCCTTCTCCCCTAGCCCAGTGTCTGGTACAGATCAGAGGGAGGATGGCTCCGGAAGACACCGTGCTCTACACGTTGGCTCCAAGGCAGGATCAAATCCAAGTGAACTTTTCATGGTGGATATTTGTCTAGCTTGATTTTAAATCTATTTGTTGCCTTCCAAACCCAGCATTTCCTTATTGTTGTAGTTAGCTTCCCTTATTGCTATTCTTATCTAGCTGCTGCTGTGGCTTTGAACACACAAAGGGGAAAGGAGAATGAGATCACAAGCCAAATGAATACTTTCACCATTAGCTATTTGCCATCTCTACAAAGGCTGAGAAGCTTGTTCTTTGTTTTTCGACCCATGGGTTGCTACTCAGATAATTTTTAATAGAGTTGAATGATGTGCATGGAAAAACTGTGGAAGTTATGGATGCAGTGCATCAGTGAGGAAAAAATAGGGGTGCTGATCTCCCTTTGTGCTCAGCAAGATAAATATGATAAACTAATTATGTTGTGGTCTTTGAGTTGACTGATAAATGGTGAGCAAGATCTTTTCTTAAAGGAAAAAAGTCTCTTTTGAGGATCTATTTTAAGAAGAAAAATAAGTAATGCCATAACATGTGGAACATTAAAAAGTGTTTGAAATTTGACAGTGGATATACTCATATAAAATCAGTTAACTGTGTGTTGTGGACTGCACAGCTCATTGATCTCCTAGCTCTTTGGAAAACTTCACTTAATTAATTTAGGTTTATGTATTTCAGTGGAAAAAGATGTGTGCAACCAAGCAGGAAATTTTTTTCAGGGTTTCAAAATAAAATTGTATGTGGAATATGGGAAAAGACATAAAAGATATCTCTGTCTTTCATGCCAGAAAAGGAACTTTGCTATGCTAAAGATGTTGGAAAAAACACCATTTAAAATCTGTGTGTGTGTGTAAAAATGTATTCTTAAGTGGATCTTTTTTGAGGGTATTTGAAGAAGCATAATTCTAGACTCTAAACAAATACTTTATAGCTGGGGGAGACTGGTAAAAGAAATGAAGTTGAGAAAAGTATGTAGGAGATTTTTCCCCTCTTTGGTCTTTATCTGCCTGTATCTGTAAGAAATGACATCCACGTCTGTAGTTTGGCTGTATCTGACATGGAATTCAGGGGTTCTTGTAGGTCCTATACAAAACCCAACAAAGTGAGTGAGATACTTTCCATCAGTTTCAATGGCTTTTATATCAAGCTTTATTCACTAAGTGCCTGACAATGATATTTTGGTTGTCTTTCATTTACCAGAGTATATGGCAGAATTAAAAACAAAAAGGGACTTTGCTGGTTAATTTATTTATGCAAATTTTCCTTAAGTCTAAATGCCAATATCCCTTTTAATAATAAAACCCAGAACACACAAAAGCCCCCAAAAACTCCTCCCTTCTCCAAACCCTTCAAATACAAGCAACCAGGGAATTTTATAAATAGATATTCTTACCTTTACTACAAAAAATTCATGCGGAAGTCCTATCTTGGAATAAGCTATTCATTAGTTGGCTTGGCAGAAGGAACATAATCCAAATGAATGAGCTGCCAAGAGTATTTTTAGTGGTTTTATATGTTGCCCATTCAAATCTTGGAAAATTTCTCCAGAAAATTGGACAAACTGACCACTCATTTTTATGGGCTTTCACAAGATCTAAAAGTGAAAAACAACTATTGTATTTAGCATCTGTTAATGGAGGTTTCAGGCTACAGAACTTGAGAAGGTACTGCTGGGAAGCTCATACAATAACCATAAAATATTGGACTGATAATAGGAAACACTGGCACTGAACAGATATGGAAAGGGTTGTGCTAATATTCCATATCCAGGCCTGCTGCCCTGTGCCGAGTGCTAAAGATACCGTGGTGAAACACACACAGTAGTAGAGATCTGGAACGAAATCAGAGTCAAACCCAAGGTAGATGAAATTGTCTTTTTCTCCCGTGAATACTATTCGTTGGGTAATTCTGTCTTTGGAGAATTAAAAGCCAGGAACTTGGACACAGAAGAGAAAGCAAGCTGTGCTAACATTTTTCCAAATGGGGAAATATATGTCTTTACCCCACATGTGTAATTAAGCCCTCATCTTCCTTTTTTTGAAGTCAGTGGCTTTTTCTTTTTCTCTTGCTTCTTTGGGAATTGGATCTAGACCTGTGCTGCCATTGTAATTGTTCCCTAGACAGGTTTTTTTTCCTCCCCGAGCTGGAAGCTAGAAAATCAATAAAAGGAAAACCATTCACCAGATATCAAATGAGTTTCAGTGGGTTATATTTTATTTGACTCAAAGTGGAAAGGAATGACAAGAGAATATTACATTTTTAATCCCACATAAAATACATTTCTGGGAAACTGTTCTCTGCACGTGGACCTTTTTTTTTCTCAGCAACAGTCTTTTTTTAACCTGTACATAAATTATATCAAAAATCTGCCCTCAGAACTTCTGCATATCCTCTGCAAGATGAGGTATAGGTAGGAGATTTTAATGTTTGGGGTTTTTGTTGGTTGGTTTTTGGTTTGGGTTTTATTATTTTTTTTAATCTTAAAAAAAAACCCCAAAACCACCAAAAAAACTTCCTGAAGAATTAAAGTGTGTTTTGGTGCCTGTGAGGGAACATAGCTGGAGGAGGCTTGAGATGTCAGAATTGGTACAAGATTTGGACAGTGAAAAACCAGAGATCAAACAAAAGTTCCACCTCTGACAGAGCAGCAGCTTTAGGACCTGTTTTAGCAGTGCAGGTGCCCACCAAGGAAGGCTCCCAACACCCCCAAGTCTGGCTGCCCTTGTAAAGCAACCCCTTCCAAACAATGAATGAAACTCTTCTTCAAGGGCAGGAAATCAGCTGGAGCTGGTAGAGCTGAGCAAACTCAAATATTAACTTTGTCTCTAATTTAAGCATGAGTAATAAAAAGAAACACTAAAATTATATTTTGATTTTGGATCAATTATGCCATTGCTTAATATCACCCAAAGATCAGCTCATGGTTAAAGGGGCAAGAACTCTTTTCTCTGAGAAGAAAACTCATCTGGCTAAATTTGATTTATGCCCCAGTAAAGAGGCACCATGATCAAGCTGACAAGTTTTAGAGTTACTCTGGGCAGAATTTCAGTCAGACTGCTTTTCAGTTATAGGCTTAGTAAATCCTCTCTTTCAATATAATAATTTAAAATGGTTCTTCGAAAAGTGATATCTACCTCAAAAATCAGGGGTAACAAATATATTAGCATAAAACAATTCCTTTGAAATTCAAAGTTTTTAAACTTGTCTCCATTTATAGAAATAAAATTTAGGATTTGTATAATTGCTGTCATCTAACAATATGTATTTAATATTTTTCCTTTTGACATTTGTTCTGTTGCCAGGCTGTATCTGCTTATGGTCCGTGATCTGCTTTGCATTACTTTTATAGAAATATTACCATTAAAAGTGCTACATGTAGTATTAAATAGCAGGGTGAGGCAGGAGGCATGAGGAGAATCACTTGTTCACAAATGAGGAGTTTGGATGCCTCATCTCAGTGATGGGGTATAAATACCCATAATCAAATCATTGGTCTGGCACTGTGGATAATCTTGGTATGAAATTGAGGCGGGCAGGAGTGCAATATCCCAATATCCAGGGTTATGAATATTGCAGATTATGGATAGACAAAATGCACAAGAAAGACTTTCCTATACTGGCTGCTCTTGCTACAGTTTATTCTTCTGTCAGTATTTCCCCTATAAACTCCTTTTATTCATAGGCTTGGCAGTTAGCCATAAAATTTTGCTTCTAGCAGGAACTTGGCAAGCAGTGTCTTAAGTCAGGAAAATTATTTTAAACAAATTTTTAAAATATATGTATTGGGGCTCTTTTAAAAGTTAGAGGTGCAGTGATTTTTTTCTCAGAAAAAGGATTGGTTTCAGTGGGGTTTTATCGTTGTGAATTCTCTAAACATTTTCCTAAAAAAGGAAAAAAAAAAAGTAGTAACCAAATAGTGAAAACATGACTTTTCTTTCAAAAGCATGTGTGTGAAGGCACTGTACATAAGTGTCTATGACTTGTGTATTTTTAAGTGATGTTTTTTAGGGTATTGCTTTAAATCAAATACCTCATGTGTCACTGTGATGGAATAAAGCTTGTTATGATGTTATAAACTGTGAGGGAAATAGTATGCACCATAAGTAATTTTAAAATGCCCACTCTCCCTCTTTATTTACTTTTCCACAACCTGTCTGTAAGTTTTGTACACAAGAGTCTTGGAAAACCAGCCCTTCAACAAGTTCAGCAGAATACAGTAATTAATAAGGTTGTGTGAGCAAGTGGTGCCATTATGTCACTCATGCATGGTGGGAGTAAACTCGGGTTGTGTGAGCATTTGTGGGAGCAGAGCAGCCTTTCTCCTGCTCCAGGCTTTGCAGTGGTAATTTGGGCAAATGCCACCTGGACCACCACAAATCAGCAGGAGAGAAGTTTGATGGTGGTTGTGGTTCTTACATTCCCCTGTGGGCTGAGAAATGAGTCCCCCCCATGCTCTCCCCTGTCACTTTTCTCCTGCAGTAAACTGTGAGTTTGCTGCCTTGTTGGTTTTAATGTAGAGCTTCAGTAGCTGGCAGCATTCCTGTCATAGCTGTCCCTACCCTGGAATGGTTTCCTCAACTACTGTCAAGTGGGTGTCCATCAAATGAACACGTCAAGAAGGACATGAGGAGTCCTGAACCAGCACAGGTATTTTACCAAGAGGAGATGAGTCTGTGATAGGTACCTGACCATCAGGAGAAATGCGTAGGATTTCTTTTTGTTTGTACTGTTCTTTTATGTGGAAAGCACCTATTTAAAAGCATTGAAAAATACATGATCACTGAAGTAGGAGTGCAATTTCATATGGTATCAGAATATGAGGAAAAAAACCCCTGAAATATAAGCTGCAACAGGAAAGATTTTGCTTATTTGACAGTGGCACCTATGTGCCCCTGTGTGATCTTTGAAAGCTGATGGTCCTTGCCTTTCAAAGACATAATGCCCATCCTTTCATTACTCTTGTTTTTCCACTGCATATGCTGAAGTGAGACCAGTTTTTAAAATTGCATGGTAAAGCATTTAAAAGAGCCTTCATTTGGATGTTTGCAAATACATTTAATAAGTTAATTCAAAAAAATAATGCCAGATATACTTCCCAGAAATTGGAATCCCTTTTTCTATTATGCACCTGAGGCATTCTGCAGGTTGGACTCTGGCTGACCTGTCACACTGTTTGTGCTGGATGGGGAACATGTGGTGTGCCGTGTGAAGGTGGAAAAATCCAGTGTATCCAGGTGCAAATTTTGAATATGCATTCAGTAAAGCTTTCATGAGTTACTGCTATTTTATGGACTCCAGGAAATATAGGGACTGGTGTTAATGCAAATTTAGAAGTAGGCCCAGAGATAATTAACATATCAAAATGTCTTGAAGATTGTCTTCCCCTTCACACTTTGTACCTACTGTAGATATTCGTATCTGAAAGGGCAATGTTTAGAACTGCAAAACAGGAGGTGGAAGAGCTCTATAAAGTGCATGAAAGTTTGCCTTTGGGCACTAAGATAAAATTCTCAGCTGTGCTACTCTCACAATACACTTCATCCCTCTTCCTGAGGTCAGATTCTCATCTGTAAAATGGACATAATGCATAACCTTAAAAGCTGGAAAGAGAAAGTTTAAAGACTTCTTATTGTATTTGTATTGTGAAAATGCTCTCATTATGTCTGTGCCAAGTTTTCTTTGCACAACTAAATGCAAGGACTGAGTATTTAAATACCATATTGTGGAGAATATTTTCTAGTGATTATAATTTATAAATTATTTTATTACATACTAGGATATAACTTTTAGGTTCTTCATTGGGAATGTTAATATAATCAATGATATTTTTAAAAAGAATATCGTGTTTCTAATAAACTTTTAAAAGTATCCCATTCCTTCTTTTTTGCCTATTTTGAAATTCTGCCTTTATCTCTCTTCCAAGCCCTGGCAAGTGTTTGCTTCAGGCTGGCTACTGAGAAAGTGGGCAGAGCGTGCTAAAATTTATATTGGTTTCTTGGTTATGTTTCCTTTCAGAACCTCTGTGTGTTTTCCAGGTTCTGTGGCTTTTGAGCTGTTTGCCAGCTGCATGTGCAGATCTTCAAGTTATAATTCTCCAGACCACTTAGAAATGGAGGGAATTGGAGAGATGCTAAACATTTCTCAGTGTAGTTTCCATTTAAGATGGGGCACATTCAGAGGAATGGATATGTATTGAGAGTTCAGATTTATATATTTCCATCCACGTAGTCACATGTACTTTTAAATCTTGGAAGACAACTAAATACTGGAAACTCAGGGACAAGTTTTTCATATTTTTGTTCCTGGTCAGCTGTCCTGGATGGTTGGACCTAAAAGCTCTTAAAAGCTGGTTGGACACTCGGACTGCCTACTTGCCTGAATATCACCCTAGTTTGTGCACAGCCTTCCTCCCTGTTCTCAGGGCTGTATCTTCTCTATGTTCTGGTACTGGAGAATGTGGGACAATATTTGCCACTGCAGATAAGCAGACACGGGGCTTGTATGGTTCTGGTTGAGCAAGCATGAATGTAAATCTGGGCAACTAAGTCTAGATTTTCAGGTGCATTGCCAGTGATGTAATGCACCAGTGTTTGCAGGGTGTGCTTATCAGGGTTTTTAAAAGGGTTTCTCTCTTTGCTAGACATCTGTCTGTCAAAACAGTAATTTATGGAATATCACCCAAGAAAACAAAACAGTTTTCTGTGTTGCTCAGAGAGGCCAGAAGCAAATGCTGCTGCTGTCAAAGTCAGCAATGGGATAAAAAGGTACCCTGGGACTCTGATGTAGGTCATCAAACCTGTCAGCAGTGAGTAAAATAGAATGTGTGGAGTTTTTGTAAACCCATCTGAACAATTTAATTAACTCAGAAATTGAAAAACAGTAACTTAATTATGCTTTAAGTACTTCAGTGCTGATTCCTTTTAGCAGGAACGTGTAGGTGCTGTCCTTAGCAGTTAGATGCAGAAATAGCTGTAGGTGTCAGGTGTTCCAATGCAGTTGCTTTCTGCTTGGAGTAGTTAGGGAGGGAACCACGGTTTCTTCTCCATGCCCACAAATTCCATGTTCCCTCTGTTACTGCTCACAAAGAAGGAAGGAGGTGATACAGACTCTCTTCAGTGCCAAAAGCCTCAACTAGCTCATAGGTGCCAAACAGCCAAGCAACATTTCATCCCGTCCTGGATGCCAAAAGCCTCAAGTATCCCTGCTCCACCTGCCAAAACCTCCAACTCTGTCCTGACAACTCCTGCAGTGCAGGCCTGTGCTGTCAATATGAAATTTTGCAACACTCCGACAAAGGAAAAATCTGGATGCAGTATAATACTGAAAAACATGCTGAGATTTGCCTTTAGTTTAGTATGAAAATGAATTATGCTGTAAATATTTCCTGCGTGTGACACTTGTGCATGCTGTATTTTCCAAAATTTGAATTTATTCAAAACTTCTGTAGAATTAAAATATATTGCAGAATAAAACACTGAGAGGTCTAAAGTCCATCTGAGCCCCCAGATGTATTTTTTCATGTAGCTCAATAAGTCCATTTGCCTTTTGGCTGATTCCTTGCTGGTGATTCACCTTGTTACTGAGCTTTACCAGCTTGTGTTTCTAAAATGTTCTTGTTATTATGGGGCACAGGTTCCATTTTGCAATGAGTTTGCTGTGCTGAGGCCAAGTGCAAGAAATAGGTAACTGAAATAATGTTAACAATTTTAAAACTAATTAGTTCTAAACATCTGCTTAAAATAGCTGCATTTACTCCCAGGTGTTTTTTATCAGTCTAAAATAATGATGCATTGTCTTTTCTCCAGGATTTGAAAATTCCAGATATGTTCTTTCTAACATACAGAATAATACATAATTTACTTTGGTACATAGAAGTAAAAGATTTATAAACTCGATGACATATACAGTGCACAATTAGGTAATATATAATGCACTCAGCAATAGTAGAAATATATCAGGATATATCTTGAAATCTGTTTTAAGGAAACAAGTGGAAATTTTTAAGCTAAAACTAGGTAATGCAAGACCTTTTATTAATAATTCTTATTTGTCTGGAAATATGTTTTGACTGTTCTTCTATTTAGTTGCTGCCACAAGTGAAATAGCTTTTCCTAGATCTGTAATCTGCATTCTACACCTCACTTAGAGTACAAAACACAGGTGTAAATCATTTTTGTATGTGACCTTAGCAGTGAAAGAGATTTCTAGTGTAGCTTGTTGCAAAGCTCTAGACATAACAGCCAGAGCTGAAAGGGAAGGATGCAGTTCTGAGGCTGAATAGCATATCCAGTGATTATCTGCAGGTAAATACTTGTTCCTTCCTGCTCATGGATTCAGTCATCAGTGCAATTTGATACCTCTTCCACCAAGTGTAGTGTCTGGAAAGAAGAATCTGGGAAATGCATCACAGAGCTACTCAGGCAGGATATTTTCCCTTCAGTGCCATAATTCCTTGTGCTCCCTCTGTTTGGGGCCGCTGTAGGTATGAGGAGAAGCAAATGGCACAGTGCAGTGCTGCACACGAAGATTAGTGAAGGGCAACGTAACCTTGTGCTTTGGAAGTCTCTGAAAGTCAGGACAGTGTTAATAGTATTTATGGGTTGTGAGAGTGGGAAGAAGCAATGAAAAGGAAATGCTTCATCTCTGTTCAAAACACCATCCAGGATGAAATTCACTCCTGGGAGAAGGGCCAGAGCTGAGCTTTGGGTATTGCTTAATTTAGGCCTTAATTGGTACTGAAGTGGTGTTTATACCCTTCAGCAGGTTCTTTCCCTTGGATGAGTTTAATCTGAAGAACCTAAATTCTGTATTTAATTATAAGAAATTTAATTATAAGGAATGCGTTATTAAATAGCAATATGCTATAACTGTGCCAGTGTAACTCCTTTTGGTGATTCTCCTTTGGAATTGGGCAAGCCTCAGTGAATTAATACCAACCACTTCAGTAAGCAGCCATGAGAAAAACAAAAGCACAGCCACCCAGAGGGCTGCAGGGACACGGGCATAGTAGCAGGTGTATTGGTAAATATTCCTCCATATCCAAGTCCTTGATTGTAATGACAAAGGCTTATTTCGTGAGCCACATCACTTTAACCTGTTTGAATGGAGCATTTTTGTGTATGTATCATGATCTCTGTCACATTGGGACATCTGCTGCCCAGAGGTTGCACTGAATCTCTTCCAGAACCTGACAGAGCTGGGCACCTTTCCCTGGGGAGGTGCTCAGGGCAGGATTGGTGTTGCTATGTGCATGGCAGAGGGACTGTCACCTGGGGACTCTGGCAGATGAATCTGTGTGCCAGGTCTCAACATTTCTTTCACTGCACGTACTGCTGCAGTAACTCTCATGTCAAATACTATGGACTTGCCTTGTGTTTGTTTGTGTTTAAAGAAAAATTGTATGCTATAAGCTCTGTAAAACAAACATTTAAGGTATCAGAGCATTTCTCTTGAGAAGCTGAATCTTTGTTATGCTGAATGCTAAACATTTACATATCCAAGCCTTATGTAATGGGTGTCTGAATAATAATAAAACTGCATAAACTGACCTTCGTTCTCTGGCACCACTCCTCCTTTGAAGTCTGCATGACCAAATTCAAGACAATTATGTCATCCTTCATAACAGCCAAACAAAAGTTTGGCCAAATAATCTTTTTTTCTCCATCTGACAGCACTGTGCTTGATTTTGTAATATGTGTCAATGTAGCTGTTGTTATTTACTGGGTGTTACAAGTGACAGTAAAAATCCCCTTGTTTTGGAGTAATGATCAGCCCTGGTAACATCTGGATTTCATTTATGTTACCTCAGTGCCCACTTCTGCTATACTAGGTTACTTTGAGTTTCAAGGCGAGTACGGCCTGAGAGCACATGCACACGAATAATTTGAAGAACATGGCATTACAGTGTGTGCCCACATGTGACAGAAGCAAACACAGAAGGAGAGAAACTGGCACTAACACCTTCCCCTCTGTTCAAATCTACCAGTGCCACACTTCAGTAAAATTCTCTGTGGACAAGATTGTCTCTGTCAGTTAAGGGTTGTCAGCAGAGAGCTCAGACTGCACATGGCTGGGCCTCAGACCTCGAGGAAACCTTGGCAGGCTGTCATCTCAGTCTTTGAGGCTCTGTCTGTGTCACCAAGTGCTCCAAAACTCAGGAGGTTATTTTCCCTTACCCCTGATTTAAGTGATCCTTGCCCAGGTCCATGTTTAGTGTTGTGACTTTTTTGCTTTCAAAAGGAGTTAGATTGGGATGAAATATTTTGAGTCTACCTTTATCATATAAACCAGATTTCTGCAGAAACTTTGTGTAGACCCTTAGCTGTTGCTCTGGCTGCGATGTTTGCTTCTAAGCCTGTGTTCACATGGGGTACAGCTCCTTCCAGCATGGCTGGTTCCAGTGGAAGTGTGACGTCTTTTCCCACCCAGCTCTACGTAAAGAGCAGCAAACCATCCTAGGTTGTGTTTGTAGCTGGTTTAGGTTATTTTATCTGGATTCACTACAGCACTTGTGGCTTCATCATCTTACATCCTGGGTGCACATGTGCACGTCCATGCACACATTTATGTTTGTGCTGGTGCGTAAATACTTCCACAATGAATATACAAAATGTGTGTGTTGCACTTCAGCTCTTGAAAAATTAAGCCACTAAAGGAAAAACTGCTGTTATATGGGCCAAAGTTTCACTGCTGAACCGTGTTAGAGTTATGACTGAAGACAATAAAAACATGAAAAACTGAAGTCAAGCAAGCTGTGAATGCAGTCCTGATGTACAATAATACCCTTTTGTGTCCAATTGCAATTAGCTCTCAATTTAATTCCTAAATGAGTTTCCAAGGCTTTGTTGATGTAAATCATGATGTTGGTGATCTTTTCTTTATCTTACTTCAATTTGGTGCCATGGTGAAGACAACTGTAATGTGTACAGTTTATGAAACCAGACAGCTAGTAAATCAATATTATTTTGCTAGGAAATTACTAAGTCAGTGCAAGCTGCTTTTAACTCTTTCCCATGGGACAAATAATTTGAACTAGCTCGAGCTTAAATCAACACTGTGGGCACTGGATTAGTCAATGATTCTGAAGAAGGCTTTGTTGGCATAAAGTTCTGCTTTGATCGTCATAGTATTTACAGCTTTTTAACTAGATACAGTTCAGAACAATGGCTTTTATCAAAGCAGTTTGGGAAGTGAACAACTGGACTTTGTTTAGGGCTTTAGATGACATTCTGTCTGTTAATATCATGTGGCTGGTTTTAATACAATGATGAAGTTAGGATTATTTTAGGCATTGTCACTGCTTTGTCAAAAGAAACTATTCTAAAAAAGAGCGGCATGTGTTGCCTTTTTAATATCACAAGTTTAATCATTTCTCAACATGTTAAAACCCAATCATTTCCCTTGGGCTTGCAGAGGACAAACTAATTTTACACCCATAAATCTGAAAGAAGTGACTCTTTTGTTCATCTTGATTCATTTTCATGTGCCGAGTGACTTGTTGGGAAGTGCTGGGATTTTTTTGTCAAGACTGAAGGCAGTTGGTTCCATTTTCAGCGTCAGACACTTCAGAGTTGGCTTCTGATATAAAGTAAACCCAACATCAGTGTGAAAATTCCTCGGGGATTTTGGCAGAGCCGGGCTCTATCATTTTTGGAATGGTAGATTGGCCTAAGAATGCTTTTAAAGCTTTACAGTAAGCGATTGTAAAATTTGTAAATTTATAAGAGCAAGAAAGTTAAGGAGCCTCTGATGTTTTTAGACCAACTTCTGCAATTCAATCTTCAAATAGAGATGCTAATCCTCTAATAAACAATTTACTTTTTTTGGGTTTTTTTGACAAGTTGACCACTGAAGTCAATGGGAATGAAAAAATTTGCCATAAATAGTTGTTTCATTAAAGCTTGGATCAAATCTTCATGTTCTCTCATTTGCAGTACTTTTGGGGCAGAGTAAATATTGGTCAATATCCTCTGTCACCTGAGAAAAAATAACTCACTGCCTTTTATCCACAACCTGGCTTTCATAATGATGCCAAAAGCCATTACTTTATGTTAGTGGTATTTTTATGTGCAAACTATCACCACGGTGGTTAGAGAAATTGGTGTTTTAATCTTAAGCTGGGTGTAATATAGGATTCTAAAAGTTCTGTTTCGTTGTAACAGGCCCATCACATGTTTGAATGTGATGCTTTGTCCGCGTGCTTGAGATTGTTTGGTTCCTCCACAGCGTGTTGGGCACGGAGGTGTTGGGAATGACAGTGTGTTTGGGCACAGCAGTTCTTTGGCAGGAGGCAAAACTCATATACACTGGATCTTCAAAGACTCTGCTTTTCCCCCATGTAATTATTATATATTAAAATAGTAAATTTGAAATTCGGTCAGTAAGCAGCAAAGTAACTTAATTGGTACTGTTAATGCCAAGCAGTAAAACATACACGGAACAATTTTTTTTTTCCCCCTCTCCTTTCCTTTTTCTCCTTTAGAATTCCAGAACTACCCGCTCAGATGAAGATAAGGATGATGCCTGGGATGCCTGGGGGGCCTGGAGCGATTGCTCACGGACCTGTGGAGGGGGAGCCTCCTACTCTCTGAGGAGATGTTTAAATGGCAGGTAAGCCACATGCTGATGTGTGTGTGCGTTCTTCTGCAGCTCTGCCACATTTCCAATCCTCTTCTGGTTGCTTCTGTTTCTGAGAGCAAGTGCTGTGTACAGATAGATCAAATGTTATAAAATGCTGCTTTCAATACATGTTTGTGGGATAAATAACTTAGGCTTTCACTCTGAACTTTAACATGTTATGAAATGTGGAATAGCAGGAATGATTTATTTAGTATGGTCAAATAGAGAGGGGAGTTCTCAAATGTAACTCAAATGGTGAGTTCCCTGCGTCCAAATGAGCCTGCACTTGGACATGACTTGACATAATGCTCAAGTGCCTGCTGCTCATGTGGATGCATCAAATGCTGCTTTCTGTTAGGAAAGGAGAGGACAAGAGGCCATAGTCTCAAATTGCACCAAGGGAGATTTGGGTTGGACATTAGGAGGAATTTCTTCACAGAAAGGGTGATTAGACACTGGAATGGGCTCTCTAGGGAGGCAGTGCAGTCACTGTCCCTGAGGCTGTTTAAGGAAAGGCTGGACCTGGCCCTTGGTGCCATGGTCTAAATGGACACGGTGGTGGTGGGTCACAGGTTGGACTCAATGATCTCAGAGGTCTTTGCCAACCAAATTGATTCTCTGATTCTTCCCTGCCAGTTCTTTCTCTGCAGTGGTCCTGGTAGCCAAATGTTTTCATGGATAAGTCTTAGTGTGGCTTGAAGAGAACAGCACATGCAGTGAAAGCCTTTTACCTCAGGATTAAAACTGGGCTAATGTAGGACTCTTTGGTACAATCCTAAAAGTAGGAGTAATGCACTAGGCCTGTAGTCAGCCAAGAAGAGATCCCAGCCTGCTTTGAGGCATCTGTGCTGGCATCCATAATTGCTTGTTTTACTTGAACTCTTTTAAAACATTTTTAAAACTGATGACTGTGTTTAAATTTTTATTTAGCTGAGATTTTTTAAGTTAAATGCAGCATCGTCCAGGAAGTAACTTTTTCTTAAAGCAGGCTTGGAGTGTCATGTGCTAGTTAAGGGCAGACTGTATGAAATGCAGAGCTAAAGATGATTGATGAAAGCACTGCCTGTTTCTTCTAGTGAAAAATGCACAAAGATCTTTGAGAAAAGTAACAGTTCCAGCAAGAAGCCTTGATACTCTACCAATGTGTTAGGGACTGTGAAACAAGCTCAATAAATTCTAGCAATATAAATTCCACTGTGGTTTTATTAATATTTTTAACGTGTTCCCCTGTGAAAAACATGTGTTTTCCATACCTTGACAAATGTATAGTTTAAAAGGTTTCTTCTATGTTTGATTTTTGTAGTAATGTCCAGGAAACATACAATTGTGAAACAAAGTTTTCATGTTTGTATATATCATAAACATTTTTAACTTGCATGTTGTGATGCAGTAAGTCTTGCAAAAGATTGGAAATTCGAGACTTGTAATTTGAGCTGGTTGAATTCTTGCTTCAGGCATCCATTTTTTTTCATTTTCAAATGCTATTTTTCTGTCCCTCTCACACATTATAAAAAAAATATTATTTATTATCAATTTTCATGCAAGAAGCAGAAAATTTAGTCCAACAGATGTAAATTACCAGCTATATGTGCAGGCATTCTTTAATGTAAGGCACATCCTTTTGGTATGAAGGGTTTATTCCAGAACACTACTCCTGATTTTAGAGAAATCACTAACTATAATTTCTTGTCCAGTCATTTGAAATATGTTTTCAGTTCTTTCAAAGGCTTGACTTTGCCATTTTTGACATAGAAGAGTATCTTACACTGTGCAAAAGTGCTGGTTCGTTATTGAGAAGTTTGGCAGAGTGTATCTTTAAAAAAAGTGTGAAACCCAACCTCCCCAGATTTATGAGACCACAATAAATAACCATGACTCTATTATATGCCTGTTATTTCAGCTACTAACAACAGACTGAGGGTCTGAATTGCCTGGATTTCAGGATTCACATGCGTTGGGCACATTATGCATGCAGTCCCTGAGAATTCTGTTCCATTTAAAATTATCAATCACATATTCTAATCTTCTCCTCTAGATCACATCCCGTTTATTAGAAATAACTCGCTTGTAATCAGCACAGATCAGGCTTAGAGATACAGTTTTCACAAAATAAATGTGTTTTTGGTAAGGTTTGCAGTAAATTGGGCTTACAGGGAAAGTCCCACGTTCTTTGCTGAAGAGAGACAGCAGTGTAATGAGTTGAATCCCCAGATCCCCTTTGTATAGAAACCTTGTATTTTGAGTCCAGGTTATGGTAGGGCAGTAGCAATAAAAGTCTAATTTTCGAGAGAATAACTAGCTGTGAAACAGGCAAGGTTGTGTTTTGCTATTATGCAGTGTAACCATTTTTACCCTTTTTTTTAGGAACTGCGAAGGTCGGAATATTCGATACAAAACCTGCAGTAGTAATGTGAGTCTGGCCTTTAATCCTGTTTTACTCGTTCAAAAAATGTGTTAAAGTTTAAGAAATGCTGCTTCTTATTTAAAACCTTATGGTGCATAATTTTCTTTCCATCATTATTACAATTTTTAAACATTTCAGTCTGCATGACACCACGAGGTCTCAAATTTAGACTTCCCAAATGGACATTTTCTTTTGAAATTATAGTGCCAATTGTGATTCACAATGTTTTATATCACTTATTAGGAGAGTTACACATTTTGGAGGATTAACAAATCAGTTCTCATCTTAAACTAGCAAGTGGTTTTCCTGGGGGTGTTGTCTTTTAGATGAAGCATTAAACTGAGCTCTGGATCATTTGTGATCATTAGTGATATGGTGGCACTCTTCATGTGAGCAGAGGGGTGCCTGGGTCCCTTTCAGATCTTAAATAGGATAATTACTCCTTATATTCCCTCTGTTTGCCTAAACCCAGATCTTTATATGTCTGTGTGCAAGCACATGCACATTTAGGTGCACTGGCACAGACTATTTCCATGAGTGAGTGTGAAGCTGGGGTTTTGACCATACAGTTGCTGTTACCGTGATGCAATCACATTTTATTTTTATTTTATTTTTATGGGCACGTTTTATAAAAACCATTCCCACAGAGCAAACTTCATGACTCGTGTTCCACTGATTGGTAGTCCTGCTTGGTGCTGTTTAAACAACTGCTGCCCTTCACCCCAGGTCTAGGCTGTCCAAGGTGAGCAGCTCAGGCAGGACTTTGTGGTGCCACTGGTCTACGTAACATGTGTACAATCACAGTCATTCAGGGTGATTTGTGGTCTGCACTCAGCCCCTTGCATGGCTCACCTTGCAGGACAATGTGGCAGCCATGTGACCTATTCCAGAAGAGACAGCAGGTAGAGAAGTAATTAATAATAATAGTACTAAAAGGTGAGGCCTGAATTTCCTTTGGGTTGAATTATACCCAGGCAAGAGCAGGGGATGCTCAGTCATTACCAAAGCCGTGATTTTTGCCAGCAGCAGGCAGCTGTGGAGTGTGACATGATCTCCTCGAGACGCCTGACACTGGAAGTTGCCCAGTAAATACATTGACTCAGTGCATCTCCTAGGAGAACCGACCGTTCATGCTTCTCAGTTTGCCACACCTACAGTGTCTGGTGTGCCAGTTGGCTCCTGCCCTCCTCGAGAACAAGGCTTGCTCACACCTTGAGTTGCTCTGCACTCTGCTCCTCAGTGTTGGATGGATTTTCCACCACAGTGGCTCGCAGCCGAAGTTCCTGCTGGCAGAAGCAAGGGGAAGTGATAAATGAATCAGTCCCAGTGCATGCAGAAATCGGATTCTGGAGAGAAACCCTGTCCCATGCCCTTTCAGAAAAAAAGGCCCAGCAGCTTGGTGCACGATGGCCTGAGCTCAGAAATAAAAACTCTACCTGCCGAAAATACCATGATCTTTAAAAGCTGTGTGATAAGACAGCGTGCAGCCAGTTGGGATGTAAGCAATGAGCGAACCGCCCCTGAGTGCTCCACTGCTTCTCTCAATGTCTGTTTGTATGCATTGTATACCATAATACACCTCTGACTGCACCCTGTGCACTGCAGCTTCCTGCAGCAGTACGAAGAGGACGTCTTAGATTTAAGGTTTCTGCAGCAGAACTGATGGAAATGAAGGCGCTTTGTGCTTCAGCATTGAGAAAATTAAGATGATTTCCATATCCTCTCTGAACTCCCAGAGAGTTTATCTGAAGTCACTGGAGCCTGTTTTTTAACTTTAGGACTTGTTTTAAAGAGATAAGTGGCAGGCTCCTTGTATGTGAATCTGTTTGAATTTATGATGATTCAAATGTTAATTTCCAGACAGGAAACTGCCTTTACAGGTCTGCTTTTGGGGCATGTCTGAAAGGGATCAGGTTTCCATTTCAGTTCAGATACAGTCAGAATCTCTCAGGAATGGTTTTTCCTAGATTATGGGTCAGATAATGAAGAACTCTTGAGAAAAATGTATTTAATGAGATTTCCACTGTTAATACAGTTGATCTTTGAAATTGGCATCGCTGAATTCAAACCCCACATTACATCTGAGTTAACCTTGAAACAGGACCTTACACCTAAGGTAAATCTGAGACTACTAGGCCAGTTTAGTTTCAAATTGTATAATTTTCCCAAAAGCATTATTTCTAATCAATGCTTCTCACTTTAGGAGTGAAACTGTAGTTTGAAAATTAAGAGTTTATACTAGCTTCTTTCCATATTAATGGGTATTACTGGTAACCACATGAGACATTCGGTATAAATACCCAGTGTAAAGCTGTCTGCAAATGTAATTTTGCTACATGATACATTACACCACTAACATCTATATTGGGGAGTACAAATGAAGCACAACTTAATATGTGTGTCATTCTAATGAAAAGAACAAGAATCATTTTACCAGAAAATTGGTTTCATGTGGATTTGTAATGGAATAGTAGTAAGTTCATTGAACTTAAGCATAGTTCCAGAATAATATTAGTGATATTTCAATCAAAAAATTAATTCAAGGTCTTAGCAACAAAATAATTGCATAAGGCATATGTGTAGCCTGCTTATCTTTCTATCGTAACTGAGATGCCAGGTGCATGATTTCCTAAAACTGCATGTGTACTTTCAGCCTTCCATATAGAAACTTTAGAGAAATAAACCATCTATTGTATGTTGTTCAATTAGATTTTCAGTCTTTCTTGCCCCCCTTTTTTTAAATTTCAATTTTTGTATATAGTGTTACATTCTAATGCTATGATGTGCACTATGTGGAAGTGTTTAAGTTAATCCTTTAGGGTCCTATTCACAGAACAAGTTATTTGGGCCATTTCCCCATAAATTTCACGTTCTTGTGTGCCAAAAAGTCACTTATGTTTTTGCCTGAGTGATTTTTCTACAGTCAGAAAAAACACTATTTTGTAAAAGATAGCCCCATGTTTAATTCCATTATAAACTTTTATTATATGCAGATAATGCTCACTCTTGTACACCATATTCATCTATAATTGTCCCAGCATCCACTTAACCAGCTAATTGGTCCCATTCAGAAAATCTTGGCTGTACTGTGTCTACTTTAAACTATAATATTTCACCTTGTTTTACATAGTTTCTCTCTAATCTGTTCATTTATTTATTTTATATTTATAATGCTGATGCACTGTAAGGCTCCCTTGGCTGGGGTGGTTTCCAGCTCAGGTGTCTTGATTCTACTCAGAAGTGGCCTGAAAATTGTGTAGGAAAAACACAGAACCTGAAGCTAATTTCAAAAAGAAAACAAAACAATGACTTCATCAGTTTTGGCTGGGTTTCAACAAAATGAGATTCAAAGAATAAAACTAGACAAAGGGCTAGACTTTCTTTGGTGTCATCATTTTTACTGGGAATTTTCTTGCCTTCTCTTTTGTGCCTTTTTCAGTGGAGTAATTGTTGGCAAGAGTCACAGGGTCTGATGCAACCTTCATATTTTGTACATGAACATTGCCTCCAAAGATACAGATTTCCCAGGTCAGCTTTGTTTTCAAAGGCTGAGGGTCCTTATTGCCAAGACTCAAAGATACATTTCATAAGAAGCCAGCCCTTGGATGCAGTAGTTTTTAATCATCTGTCACAAAAAGAATGGGAATATATATATATGTGTGTTTTTAATCTGCATGGTAGTCATGTCTAAAGCATCTTTTTCAGATCTGTCTAATACGTTCATAAGTCATGTCATAAATATGCTTCATTCCACTGCAAGGTCTGGGTGTGATTATTTTTGCCAACATTTTCATGTATTAGACCTCACAGATATGTCTTCAGCTCCTTATGTGGTGTATGAACCTACAAATGGCCTGGCCGTGCTTCAGTGGATTGAGTTTGAGACAAAAGCTATTGCTGAAATTAAGAAATTGGAGAAATCCTGAAATTAGTAGCAAAAATATTTAATAAACGAGAAAAAAAAAGTGAAATATTGAGAGGAAAGAGGGAATGGTGGAATGAATTGATTGGTGTCTGAAATAGGTTAAAAACAAAGAGATGCACAAACAGGATGAGGGCTGGGGCCCACGTGTCCTTGTCTGATATTACGACCTTGCCCACTTCCCGAACGTGGTTCGCCCTTGCGTGCCCCTCACATCTCTGCCATGCCTTTTCCTTTCTATTTTTTAAATTCCCTTTCACTTTTCCAACCCACTCTAATGGAATTTAACTGATGTTTATAAGTCCTCTTGTTTTCTTGATTGTGTTCATTCTGTGCTTAGTTGTCATTCTCTTTAAACTCCTTTCTTTACACAAATATTTATTGTTCCCTGGAAGACTGGGATCTGGACTTGGTTGCCATCCAAATTCTGATATAATGCAAATGATAATAATTTCAGCTCTTTGATACCCCTCTGTGATGCTCTTTTCATGCTGCTGCTTTTGAACACAGCTCAGACATAAAGCAGGTGGAGCTGGCATGTGAATCGAGCTGCCAGAATCACTTTGGGTTCTTTGAAGATGCCAAAAGAGAATAGGGAGATGAGAATTCACTTGCTCTGAAGCAGCCAGGAGGCGAGTGGAAGGAAGGAGCTGCATTGTGTTGAATCAATGAGAAACACACAGTAACCAAGAGTTGACATCCTGACTTTGTGGTGTTTGTGTCTTGGCATCACATCAACACCCAGCGATAATGGATTGGAACAACGGCCTGTCAGACCTCAGCTGAAGGCCACCACTCTGCCTGTTTTACAGATTGCTCTTTAATTCTTTGGGATGAAAATGTAGCTGTGCATGGCTGAGTAACACTGCTCCCAAATGCAGCTTCTAACTTTACCTGAATCTAACGTCCACTTATTATTATTTTGATCCTTAGCTGCTCCTCCCTTTGCATCGCTGGAAGGGAACCATGTGGTATCCATATGAACTCTGAAGTCCTCTCTGCTTTTTAGACTTTGCTGTTGTGGAAAATGAGAGGTGACAGATTAGTCAGAGCCAAAATTCTGCTCTCATTTACACCAGTGCAGACTTGGTGAATTTCTTGGGAGTGACACTGCAGTAAATATGTGTGGCTTCTCACAGTATTTACTTGACATTTGTAGAAGCTCTCACTTGAGGGATTTTGTAGAGGCAAAACACTCCCTGTGTCTTATTCCACCATTGTGTAGCTTCAAAAAATACGGCTCAAACTAGCATTATCCCAGATTAAAAATAATACAAAAGGTGTTAGTATCATTCTGAATCATTGTCACTGTAAAGTGTAGCACTAGACAGAGCTGAAAAGGTTTGCCGGGAAAGCTCAGTGAATTGCTCAGTGCTCAGCTGCAAACACTCCATGTGCTGGTCAGTAGATAGAATCAGTATTCTGATTTTTAAAGGCATTTTACATAGATCGCAACCAATTCAGAGACAGCTCTAGACTACTGTTTGCCACGGTGAAAAAAACCCCAAGCTGAGTGCAATATTGTTGGGGGCGTTGGACTGAAATTCAAACCTCTCTTCTGTGTATTCTACTCTCCATTCCTGTATAATGCACTTACTATTTTGTCAGCTTTACTCGGGGAAGGTTCAGTTCACTGATGAGGTTGAGGCAGTGTTTGGGATCAGTATTGTTAACTAATACTTAGTAATAAGTTCCATGAGTTCGGCTGACACATCACAATCTTTCAGTCTTCCATCCAATGAAAACAAAACTTTGTTAAAATCAGCCTCACATCTGGCTTATATGTGCAGTTGGAATTCTTGGAAGAATATCCTTTCAGTCTGGCGTATGGACTCTTTGACACTGGACATACTTTCAAATGAAGTCTGTAGTGAGGAATTGTTTGACACAGTAACTCCTTTGCCAGTACTTTACCAAAGTTATTTTCAAATCAATCAGTGTTCATCTCCATTGCTGTCACCGTAGTTTAACATTAACATCATTGTTTGGGTGCAATGCTTTATGTAGAAAAAATATTTTAGAACATTTTATTTCAAGCGGTTCTTGTATTTGGTCTTTCAGCTGTGTATGCTGAGGCACTGTGTGGGAGAAGGTGCAGAACAGTCTCATTAGAACTGGAAATACATGATCAATTGTTACCAATTTGAAGTTTATTTTATTCCAACAAAATAAGCCTTACTGCTTCCATGAGGTGAAGGTGCTTTGTAATTAGACTACAGGACTAAGCCCTGAAAGTTCTGCTGTTTCCTCATAATGATCTTGTCCCTTTTCCAAGCAGAACTGAACAATTAATTAGACAAATTTTATTTTTTTATTTATATGTAGCATTAATACCTCTCTCATTGCTCTGAGATGTGAATTGATGAATGAGTATAGAGCCCTCAGAAATCCATTAGTGGGAAAAGCTACTGAAAAAAGAAATATTAAATATCAGACATCTCCTTGTAGTCACTTAAAATACATAGATTCCTTTCAAAGCTAATTATTACTATAGAACCAGACTTTAATTGTACTACCTGGTGTCATAAAAATTATCATTTTAAATTATCCTCTCATATCAGTTATGTTGTTATTGCTGGAATGTGCGTGACATTCAGTACTTGCACTCCAAGCAATGGATTAAGCAACATAAATTGTTTTGATATAAACAGTAAAACTTTGTAGTGTGGCATCTTTGTCAAAGCAGATCAGTTCTTGAACCAAGCCTGCCTGGAGAGCTTCTGTGTTACTCATCAGATAGCTTTACTGAAAATGCAAAGTATTCCCTAGTTTAAAAAAAAATATATTTTTTTGTGTTTTCAGGACTGCCCTTCAGATGTTGGTGACTTTAGGGCACAACAGTGTTCAGCCTACAACGATGTCAAGTACCAGGGACACTTTTACGAGTGGATCCCTGTGTATAATGATCCTACTGCACCCTGTGCCCTGAAATGTCAAGCTCTGGGAAAGAACTTGGTGGTGGAGCTTGCCCCAAAAGTGCTAGATGGTACTCGCTGCAATACTGAATCCTTGGATATGTGCATCAGTGGCATTTGCCAGGTATGTTCATGGTGAGAATCTAAATGGGGCCTTTTGTGTGAGGCACTTTGCTCTTGAGTGGGCGCTTTGGGATTGTTTTTCATTTTATTTATCAGCTTAGATGTATCTGTAAGTGCTGTCAAATGAATTGTAGATAACTCACCTTTCCAGGAAGACACAGAATTTCCTGACTCCTTTAGCCATGGATATTTTTCTGTATAGATAAAAGGTCAATAAAATTCGTTCACTCTTCTATTTATGCATGTAAAAATTAATGAACCTATTTATTGTAGCTACAGCTTTCTAAACTTTAGTATATCTGTGAGGACGTGATGAAATTACAGAGCCTTCCATTTCATTTTGTTCCTTTTCTGAGTCCCATGTAATCTCTGTTAAGGAGAAAATTGGACATTTTATGGGATCCAGCCCGGAATGGCAGGTGTGAGTGTTCAGGGTCTGTCTTGTTGTATGGGTGCGTGCTGTGGTTGCATGAACTGATTGTTTGAATCTTTTACTGGCACTCTACGTTTTTAGATATATTTGTTTTTTATTAGAATTATGCTATTGACTTTATACAGTTGGTGTAAAAGTAGAGACTTATAGTATTTGAGGCTTGCCAGCCTTGCCCATGTCTCGTTAGCAAAGCAATATTGCAAACTTGTTTTATGGACAGAGCAGTTTATGCATATGTTATTGCAATTAGTTTTCTTTCTCTGCAAGTGGTTGTTGCTCTGTTAAATGTCTAAAATGTGCGCGACTCAAAAATGCAGGATATGGCCCAGCGAGAAAATAGCTCTATTATAGAGGAAAATTTGACACATTTGGCAGAAGACTGGTACATGGATTATAGCAACATTAATATATGATCTGGACCTTGCTGTGGGTTTTATGTGACTTCTGTGTACGCTGCAGTTCCAATGCCAGTCGTGTCAACACGGAGCGCATCTGCTGCCTCTGGAACAGAAGAATTCCTCTCAGAGAGACTGCATTTGTCAACAGGACTTCACTGTGGGATCCAGCAGTGTTTGTTACCCTCTATTTGAAATAGGATATGTCTCTGGAAACTGGCAGCACTTGTCAAATATTACGTTTCTTGCACCATGTTCTCAGTGATGCTCCTACCCTAATGAAAAGGCTTTCACCCAGGAGCATGGCCCAGCCTTTCCTAGGAGGTGCCTCTACTGCAGCCGTTGCTGTTTGTGCCCACTGCAGCCCGAGGCTGGATCTAAGGGAGCTCTGGGCTCTTCAGGGGCTTGTGCTCAGGGTATTGAAGGGTTGCCAGTGTCTCCCACAGCGACTTCAAACACCTTCTTCCATCTTTCATACATGGCATAAAATTCTCTTTGCCCAGAGTGGACCCAATTTCATGAAGAACGGTTGGGAGGAATATTTAAAAGGGCTGCTTTCAATGTTTCTTCTTAGCATTTTGTAGTATTCATGTGTATGTATGATACAGAATGCTTGGAAATGTAAGTAATCCAATTTTAGAATAAATGAAGTAGTGGAGAAGAAATTAATCATTCCAGAAGCAGGAACTGGAACTCTTGCACTGTTGGTGGGAATCAATTTCTTTTCTCCATCTCCCTTTTTTATTTTTTAATTATTTCTTATAATTTCACAAAACTATTTTTCAGTGTGAGGTAACATCTTCAGGAAAGAAACCTGCAACAAACATGTTTAGAATGTGTCCTGTGCTGTGACTTACTCAATTTTTCAAATTTATTGCTGAAACTCATAAAGAGTTTAGTGTTTTCACTTTATTTTCTTGAAGTCACTGGCTATTCCTGAGGTATTTTTGAACAAATTAAAAATTTCTGGTTTTTGAAGTATATGTTTGGTAATTTAGTGTTGGATAATTTTTTGAGGTAAAAAATTGAATTAAAATTCAATTAAATTAAATGAAGATTTATTTAAGCAACCTTTCCTCTTTGCAAACTCTTTTGGGGGCAGAGTGGAAAGTTTCTTACTTGTGAAAAGGACTGTGGGAGGTGGGGACTTCCTCAGAAACCAACACAGAGCTTTGTGCTACTCCCGTTTGAGCAGGAAAGGAAAACAAATTGATGTCTAATCTTTCCCAGTAAAACATGGTTGTTTAGTCAACTGCTTTTAAGAGAGACACAGCACATTTGTGATTCTCCACAACTGTTGCTGTAGGATCTGTCTGGTGGGTTCTGGCATGTAATTGGCACAGCCAGCAAATTACCTGGCACCTGTTTTTAGTTCCAGCTAACTCATGTAAATGAGCACATCACACTGCTGATGTGGGTATCTCCACTTCTGTGCCTGGGAGCACCAAAGACTTGCCATAAGGAGGCTGGTGCTGGCTTTGCTCATTTATTGTCTCAAAGCTGACTCAACTTCCCCTCCTCCCCAACATTATTTCACTTTCATCTGTGTTCTGGTTCCTGGGAAGGTAGAGCTGCATCACTGCTTCTGCCTCTGGCTCAGACTCTCATCTTGGCAGCACATGAATTTACAAAGATGGTGAATTCTTGTTCTCCATCTTCAGTTCTGATCCTTTGCACTTCCCTCATCAAGAAAATCAAGCTAAATAAGCTGCATCATAAAAAATTGTGAGATGACAAAGCTGCACTCCAGATAGGAGGTGTGAGGCTTTACAGGAAGTGAAAAATAAAGATGGTTGAGCAGGGAAAAGCTTGTTGGGAAAGTTAGTAAGATATTTTGGGTTTGTTTGAGGTTTAACTCGGTCAAACCATTTGATCATGTTTTAGTCTGCTTCTGCCCTGCTTCTGTTTCCAACCCAAATATCTGGGGCTGTTGTGTTAGATGGGGACAGGTCAAAACTTCACTCCTGGGATTTTCACACTTCTGATACTTTTTCTGGTCTCTGCACAACTCCCAAAACATTTTTTCATATAATGTGTTCCTGCTGTGCCCATCTGGATGTGGGTGGAGACATTTAAAAACATCTGCATGTCAGACATATGTGGGCAACATTTACCCAGTTACTCCGCCTGCTTTGGGGCCCTGCCTCAACTTGGGCTTTGTTTTTAATTTGTGCAGACCTGCTTTTTTCTACCAGAATGCAGAATGGGGTGTTACTTGTGCCAGCACCTGAAATGGTTACAGTGATAATTTTCCTAATATGGAGTAATATGTTTGGACAACAAATGCATGCATCACCCAAAAAATCTGGAGTCCTAAGGAGCAGCCTGAGTAGTTCTGTCCTAGGCTGTCACAATTAGGTCAAAGATGATGTAAATCCTGCAGTGAACTTTCCATTTAGTGTCAGCAAGTTGTTTGTGTTCCAAAAAAGGCAGACACTACACTGTGCTTTGTAGCATATGGCATAAATTTAGCTGACATTAGAACACATCCCACATGTCAAGTGGAGCGCCATCAACTTCTGCCATGCGAGCTCTCTTCTGTCACATGTCATCATAGGGCGAGTGGGTATCACTCACCACCAAAGCACTCTTATGCTGGATGTAAATATCTGTCAGAGTTTTCATTGAAAACAGTTTCTGTAAGCTCTTGGAAGGCTCTTGTAATTTTTTTTAAATAAGCTTTGTTTGTGCTTTGAACTTAATATTATAGTAGATTATTAATTTCTTCGGAACCTTGACTCCTCTTATCCTGAGAGTTGCTTTCTCAAACTGCTTGTTTTGTGTGCTTTCTCTTTTGGTTCCTGTAGATACATTTTTTTTGCCTGTAAATATGTTCAAGGACTGCCCAAGATGCACAGGAGATTTGGTGTGCAGAGACTTAGAAAGGAAAGTTTTCTTTCCATCCCCTGTTACTGCAGACATATTTCTAGCACGTTAGTCTGAGTAGTTAATTCTTGAATAGCTGTTAAAAAAGCACCTTTTTTTTTTCCAAAATGAACATTTACAATATTTTTTTTAATATTTAAAAATTAGAAAAAAATGTCTGCATTGCCTTTTTCGCCTTTTTAGCCTTTGAGTGATTTATAGGAAGAACTGATTTTGAGGCAGCTCTGTGTCAAACCAGCTGTTATACTAAACCTGGCATTCTTTCCTGGGTACCACTAATTAGCAAATGCACAGAGTAAAGTACATTTTGGAGCATGAAGGAACCCCTCTGTAGATGCCTGTACTCTGTCTACATGTTACTGCACCAGAGCTGGCAGGCTGGACCCTGTCCAGAAACGCTGTGGGAGTTACTCATGGGGAACCAGCAAAACTTTCTGGCTCTCAGAGCTACATGTGAAAAACTCCATGTGACTGCACACGTGTGACATGGGTCATAAAACTGGGAGTGGGGAGCTCCAGCTGCAGCTCAGCTGGGAGATGCTGGTGGCTCTCCAGAGGTCCCACTGGAGGATGGGGCTGAACTAAGCAGGGGCTGCCCCATCCTGTATGACCTGTCAGCGTCACCCTCCCTAGCCTCAGGGGGTTGGTTTCTCATCTGATGGAAGCTCTTGGCACTGCCCAGGCCAGCAGATCATGGAGCCACCCTTCAAGGGCTGCACTTGCCCCTCTTTGAATGTCACTGCTCACCTTGGTGTAGTGGTTCCCTTGCAATGACATTGTTGGCAACTCAGCGATGTGCTTTATAAATAAATAATAATAACAGGATACTCTCAGGCACTGAAAAGGTCTTTTGGAATCACTTTTTTTTTATTTTTTTGCAGCTTCCCACTGCTGCTAGCAACTGGTGTTTCTTTTCAGGTCTTATCTTGTTCCCTCTCCTACTGTTTCTTATGGAGAATGCTCTCTATAGGGATTACTTACTGAGTAAGTTTATTCTTTCTTGTCAGATGAGTAGTGGATTTTTTCTGATCTCCAGTTTCTTATCTATACTTCCTTGGTCATAAGTGATTCTTTCTGCCAAGTTTTGTTTTGTTTTAGTGAGCTGAGTGCAAATGTGACCTTATTTCCCAGCCTAGCAGGGACCTAAATCATATGAGCAGTGATAACAGAAAAGCTCATGATTTGGGTGTCATCTTGAAGCAGAGCCTTAGCAACCTTCAAATCCCCTAATGCTAACTTCACCAAGCAAGGCAGATTTGGCTGGACCCAGCCAGAAAAGGAGCAAAGTAATTTGATTTCATATACTGATTTCATTTTTGAAAGCATTCTCACAAACAAGAAGCCTGCTGGGAGTTTGTGTCCTGTCCTCTGGTTGTGTGTATGTGTGTTTTTTTAAATGGAGACCATGTGGGAAAGGGTACTTTCTCCTGCTGGGTGGTCCTATAATCTCTCAGCTCCTCTAGCATGTGATAGATCCTGTAGTAAGAGTTAAAGGTTTTGGAAACACTTTGTTTTATTTGATGGAAGTGGATTTACAGAGTTGTGGAACACTCTTTAGCCTCTTGCCTTCAGATATAAAATGTCAGCAGAAATATGTGTAAAGTCTTTTTAGGAGCCCTTTAGTATGCAGTGAATTTTATGCACTGTATTTTTTTATTTTCTGGGGGGGTTTTTTATTGCTTTACATTCTTTTCCTCTGTATGGATGGCTCGGGAATTTGAGCATCATGGAGCGTCTCCTCGTGCCCATCATTCTGACTTATTTTACGCCTCCATTCTGAGATTTGCATTTTGACACACTTTGCCTTCACTGCCTGATTTCTTACCTGTGAGGAACTGAAAACCCTTAAACAGGGGAAGTTTTCCTCCTCCCACCACGGCTGCTGGGATTGCAGCTTTGTTTGCTGGGAGGAGATGGGCTGGGAAGTTCTCTGTTGGTCCCGAGTGCGTAGACGAGGTCCCTGAAGGAGATTTATTCTGTTAATTAGCACATGCTGAAGCTTGTGTCAGCTTGTCTGGGCTGCTACTGTCCTGTGCTAATTGCAGAGATGTGAGAACCCCTGCCACAATCAGGCCTTTGTTAGCTCAGACATAACTGAAGAGTTATGAGACAGGACCATGTGAGAAGAAGATGATGACTCAGACCAAGATAAATCCTCAGTGAGGATAAACCAGAGATTGAAAGCAGTGCTTGAAAGCTCAGATTCCACACTACTTTTAAAAGTAAGTTAAAAAAAAAAAAAAAAAGTAACCTGCTTAATTGGAGGGATGTTCTGGTATCTCTCCCTCTGCTTGTCAGAATCAATTACTTGTGGATGATGAGCATGGGAAAGAGACAGCGGGAGCTTTTTTCTTTATGTTCTCTCTGGGGACACATTTTATCTGTGTAGGAATAAAGTGCAAGCTGAAGCTATCACAAAGTGAAGGATGTGAGCAGAGATTGCAAAGTCAGTGAATAGATGGGCTTTGAATGACAGAAAGGTTTTACAGCAGGGCAAAGAGACATGGAAAATATTGACTAAGGGAGAGCAGGATTTTCACATGACGGTTTTTTTGTTCATGCTTTTTATTACCATGAATTCCCATAGCTGTTTTTAAAATTAGTTATTTGTTGTGTGGATACAGCCAGTCCTGACATCTGCCTGTGCTGGATTCTGTGCTAAGACAAGTAGAGCAGGGGAAAATGCAGCAAAGAGCTGACATTGATGCAATGAGATCTGTGTACTGTGATAGCACGTGCAACTGTGCAAGGAAACACAACCTTAGTTTCTCTGAGTTTTGGATTTTGTGGTGTGTCTGTGTTTTTGGAAGTAGAAATCCCTTTTCTCTGAGCAAGACCAGAGGATTTTAGTTTTCCCTATTGAGTGATTCTAATAAACTGCAATAGAGATTTATCTTTTTCAGCATGTAAGGGTTTTTCACTGTTTTCTTTCTTTACTAGTAAATGCTGAAGTAAAACCTGTCCTTTCTCAGTCAAGTCACAAGGCTTGGAAAAGACATTTTTGTCAGAATTAATTCTGAGGTTATCTTGTATTTTGTGCAATGCTGATAACCTTTAGAAATATGTAGATGTTTTTATTCCATTTTAATCTTATTTCTCATCTCTTGTAAGGCTGAAATAAATAATTTGGTTTGTAGCAGTCCAGCTACTGCTGTCCTGGTGGCTGGGCAGTCAGATCACTTCATTGGATATGTTTGGTGCAATAGTCTACTGTGACACTATATTTTGCAAATCTTGACAAATTTTAGGGGCAGTGGAAGGCACTTACACCTGGAACACAAAGTTTTGCCACCCGTCAGCAGATCAGTGCTCCAACCAACACAGGATTCCCTTACTGAGGTACAGCTCCAACAGATCTGCTGCTGGCCAATTCTAAAATGAAAACCACTGGACACCATGTACTGGGATAATTACAGACTGTTCAGCCCTTGAGAGAAAGGATCTCCTGTGCAGTAACTCTGTCACATTCTTGTGCAGTACAATTATCATCTCCATTTGTGCATTCTGCAGTGCAGTGCCTCGCTCAGCAGAAATACAGTACTTCTTTGACATTTTAAGCACATTTAAGCACATTATCCCCATAAATGATTTGCTGGGTTTTCTGCTTCAGCTGAATTTCACTAAATGCCATCTGCAAGTTTGTGTTAAAATTCCACTTGCAGGTTATTCCTGGAGTACACATTTTGTGCATCCTTTGAAATAGCCAGGCCAATGGAAGCACATGAACAGAAATGTACCCAGAGTAGCCTTCAGGTGGGTTTTCCTGAGCACTGGGAGGTTTGCTCAGCGGCTCTAGAAGGATGGTAATTATGTCTTATTGAGATATTGTTGAATTGATTTTCTGTTTTCATTTTATTAAACCAAATCACATTAATAAAGCGCCTTACTCCCTAACACTTTGCCTCCAGTCCCTCAAGTAAACATAGAACAGTGCAAAACAGAAACTTATCTAACCATTTTAATGGAATCACTGATAAATGAGAGTCTGTATCAATAATAAATTTACTGGTCAAAGTAGAAATGATTTAGTATTTAGCAAATTCATTGCTGAATATTTAAATGGCGTGTCTGCTAAAAAGCTTAGGCTAAGACATGGTAGGTAGAAAAATAATGGCACTAGTGCAGCTTCAGTTTTAATGTTTCATAGAATTTATGTATCTGTCACAAAAACAGCAGTGATTTATTCTTTTGTGGCCTCTTCTATTGGGAGAACTCAGTGTATTTGTTTTTTCTGGCTATACCCGGACCTTTGGCTCCAGAGTACCCTAGAAGGGGGAAAGCCCATTTTGAAAGAGAAATACTGTATGTAATTATCTATATTGCTGTATATGATTTTGTGCTTTTGATAGGAATAATGACACTTAACACTTGTGTGATCTTGTTACACACAGATGTCTGGTTTTACTCATCTTTGAGATAAGTATTTTTATTTTATGAAGTGTAGGTGTATCTACAACTTATTTATTTGAAATATATACTTTGAGTCATTGGCATCCCAGAACATTGTTTAATAATTGAAATGTGACATTTTTATGATTGACAACTCACTGCTGTAGAATCAGTTCTACAAAAAAGTGGTGCTGTGCCTATTTTGGGAGTGCCTGCAGCTGGAGGTGAGTGGCCAGCTGAGGTAATGCCACAGTTCAGGAGGGCTGAAGCAATGATCTAACAAGCAAATGTTGAAATGTTAAAACCTGAGCCTGTGTTGGGCTCTGCACTGGCAATTCCATGTTTGTATTTATATTTATTAAGAGAAGTCTCTGAAAGGACAGAGGGGAGGGTGGGGCTGGGATTTGCCTTGTTTTTCACTATGGTGCTTTTTTACCCTATTGGAATTTTAGTCAAAATTCTGTCACCTTGCAGTCCTGTCCATTTTCTTGTCTTACTTACTTAATTACAAACGTCTTAACAAAGGAAGATCCTTGAATTTAACAGAAGATCCTTGAATTATTCTTGGACCTTCACAAATCAAAACGAACATGCTACGTTAATTTCCTAGTGTAAGCCTAATTCCTCAGCTGAAACACTACTAATTGAATATGACCTAAAGAAACAGCTTTATATGAGCTTCTGAGTGATTTTTGGATTCATTATTGCAAAAATATTTTTGATGTTCCCCAGTCACTTTTAACATATCAGCAGCAATTTCATTCTTCTCTTTCATCTATATTACTGTGTTTTATAGCCTGACCTTTTGCTCATCCTTTGCCTTTCTGAACCTACTTGAACTATTCCAAGCATGCTACAAAGTATTTGACACCCTTCAGTATTGTCTTTCACAACAGCACTGCCATGCTAAACTTTGTTGAAGCAGATGAGTGGTTTTGTTCACTGCTTAACCAGATGCTTTCTATCTGAGCTGCTTGTGAGCAAACAATATAATTCTTTTTCATATTTCTTTATTTTTTATTTTGTAGGAACAGACAAGTAACATACTCGGGTTCTGTCCAAAAATAGTAATGGATCAGATGCCTGTTTCTGAAAATAATCCTGCCATATCCAAATTAATAGATACCCCTTCATGGGCAATATTATAAATTTGCAAAGTGCCCATTTTTGTCAATACTCTTCTAAAATTAAATTTCTACTTACTGTTTGTTTTTTTACATATTTGTGAATATTCTCCCTGCTGTCTGAGGAGCTCACTTACAACCTGCTCATTACAATACCTGTATAGTTTTTTGGGATGATGATATTTATGATTACAGATTTCTTAAATTCACAGGGTCCCAATACTTCCATTACACAGTTTGTGTTATCACTTGTTTCATTTTTTCAGCCTATGTTAAAGTCACCTAATATTATTTCTGACTATGCACTAAAAGCCTGCAGATGTTTTCCCAGTCTGCCTGTAATATTTATAGCTGATCCCTTTGCTCTGTAAACAGCAAGCAATGTGGGGTAAATTAATCCTACAAAATGCCTTAATTGTGAAAATCATCAGCCTCTTTGGCTGATGTGTGAGTGGAGCAAGGCTGTTGCCATTTATCATTTTCTTGTCCTTGTTGCAGATTTATTTGCAAATAACCAAATGTACTGTCTTCAACATATTTCATCAAACACTACTTTTCCCAATAGTTACTGGCTGAAATATGAATACCTTAAATTCATTGTATTTGGTGTCACAATGCCATATGTTTTTGAGACCCAGTTTCCAAAGCTGTACCTTACAGCTTCCTCTTCTTTTGGTGAGATCTGTGGCTGTTCGGCTTACCTGAGAAAAACCCAACCAAGGGTTTAGAAATGGATAAAAAAGGCTGGCTCTAGACTCTCAGGTTTGAAATATGTCCCATCCCAGTGTTCACTCATTAAGATTCCTTCTTGAATTAGCTCTAAATTTGAGGCTTAAAAACCTGTGGAATTTTTGGGTGCTTCATGTTAAACAAAATCTGGAATTCTGTGCTCACTTCAGGTCAAAATTGTGATTATAATTTGAGTTGTTTTCTAAATTACGTTCCAGGATGTCAATGCTTGATATTCATATTTGTAACAGTTGATGCAAGCATAATCTGGGAAGGAAATCTGCAGAGGGTGAATGCATCTAGCTGAGCACACCACCTTGGCTGTCAGGGGAGCTGTAAACCTTTTCCCACATCCAAGTCCCTTGCAGCTAGCACTCCTGTTTTATTTCTGTGGCATTTGTGTATTATTAAAAAATAAGCAGTAATACTGTATGAAACAGTCCTCTAAAGTATGCTGCTCTGCTGATTATCTTTTTTCTGACATTCCACGTTGGACACAATAATGCCTTGTGTTTGCACGGTTGTGTCATTTCTGTTACACGCAATGAGAGTTTGTTTTCACAGGGGTGTGTGTGTAAGAGCTCAGTCTGGATGTTTGTTGTTGTCATGTTGGGCTCTAATGGGCTGCTCTTGCAAGTGCTCTGCTTGCTCAGTGCCCTCCTCCCAACGAAAGACTTGCAGGATCTGTAGCCTACAAATATGCAAGAGCTTAAACTAAGAAAAACAGCACTTTTCCACACAGGGTATCAAGATGTGCAGCTTATTTTTTCCTTTGAAATTAATTGATAAGTGAATGAACAGCTTTTTAATATTTAGAAAAGGAGATTACAGTATGCAATGGAGATGTGTTTGAGACATCTGCGAGAGATTACACTTGCAGTAATACAATTCACCTCCACGTTCCAGTAGTACCTTTTTGTGAATAAGGGCAGGAGGATCAGTGGAGAGCAGTAACGACTTCAGAATCTACCCAGGAGAAATACAGACTCTCTCATCCACTGTTATGGTCTCCATCACTGCACCATCTGCATGCTTCAGAAACGTTGGGAGATTGATTCATGCAGCATCCCTGTCAGCTGGGGATCTGCAGTTAGACCCCTTATGCAGATTGAAATGGAAAAGCACGGGAGTTTTCAAAGGTCAGAAGACAAAGTCTGTTGTGGAGCTGGGAACTGAAAGAGTTGTCAATGCTGAGGCAAATGTGTAGAGCACTTTATTATTGTACCCCACGGATTTTCATCTGCTTTCTCATTCACAGAGTGGCCCAGGCAGTTTCTGTTCCTTAAGTGGTTCCTTAATTTTCTCAATGTATTGCTAATTGGTTAGAAAATGGGAAGATAGGCTTGTTTATAGTCATTTGTTTGCAACCTTTTTCTTTTTGTAATTTTCTGGATGTCATTAATGAACCCAGAGGTAATGCTAGAAACAGCTTCAGGTGGAAATATTTTAATCTGTAATCCAAGCCTAAATTATAGTGCAGTGTTCCCACATGGCTTCTGTGTGGTAAATAAGCACCTGTTCTGAGATGGTCTGAGTCCACTTGTGTGTGAATTTGCTTCATTTTTACAACTAAGTTCTTGTTAAAACTGAAATGATTTACTGTTAGTGTTAAGCAGCTTATTTCTTTTTAAAATTAATTCCTTGCTGGGCTACATAGGATTAAGATCCCCTTCAGTTGCAGGAATAAAATCATTTCCTGCTGCTAATGCAGGTTTCTCTAGTAAATCTGAAGCCCTCAGGAAGGAGATGCCTTCCCTGCAGCAGGTCTCTGAACTGAAATACTGTGAACTGTCCCCATTAATACCCTCCTCTAAAGGGAATTCAGGCTGTAGGGAATTGGGAAAATAAGGGAAAGAAGCAGAAGGGGGAGGTGGGGCTGCTTTGTTTTCTTTTCCACAGACATGTGAAACTTTGAGATTACATTTCTCCGTGTTTGGCAGTGGATGTGTGTGATTTGTGTGTCTCTGTGTGTGTGAACTCAGACGGGAAGACCCAGCCCTGCCTCTTACGTGTGGAGTCGATCCTCACCTCTCCAAGGGGATCGTGTGTCGGTTCTGGCACAGCACAGATGCACTGGATCTTGGCAGCTGAGGCTGCCCCTTCCAAGCATTTTTATATAGGAAGAGGCGTGTGCTGGCCAGTTTCAGAATTCTAGCACTGCTTTTAACAGTGAATTTCCAGAGGGTTTTCTATCCATTTGTCAGTTTGGATTTTCGTTGAATATATACACCCGTGACAAATTAGCTGCCCTTTTCAGGGATATGTGAATATAAGAGGCATAGAGGCTTACTTGGGAAAACTCAGAGCTGGAGATCAGCTTTGTACCACGTTGCTCAGCATTTGGTAGGCCCTGAAAAATTCTTCTGTGAAATGGTGAAGAGTAAGATGGGTGAGGCCAAATATTTATCCTCCATCAGCAGGAAGGTGCTTTTAGTCAATTTTGTCTGTTCTTAGTCTTTCCATTCTCACTCCCATCCTTCTTGTGGAGTTGACTGATATGAAGAAAAAGAAAAACCTGGAAAAATGTTTTCATTATAATTTGGAGGGTTTTCAGTTGACAGTTTTTTTTAAAAATTGCTTTTTGAATTTTTGGCAGTGTTTAAGTTTGGGTGTTTTTATAATAATCGTTGGAAAGTTTTATGGAATGGGTCTTATATTCATAAACCAGAAAAAATCAAAAGGTGAGAAGTGAATCGTCCAAGTTTTTTAAAAGCTGGCTAGCAAATGTGTATGTAATTGACATTGATGTAAATGGCAAATAGATCTACACAAGTGCCAGTTAAATTCTGAATGGCCAAGACACTGGAATATTAGCACTGCCCTCAACTCTTTGTCTATGAAGCTGAAGGCTGAGTGCCCTTTAAATTTTTAACTCAGATTATTTAATTGCATTTATCCTTTCTCAGACATAATTAAACAGGTGATGAAAACCAAATTGTAAATAACATAGTTATGCCTTGTGTTGGAAAGAATAATGCTCAATGGTATTCGTTCACATAAGTAGTGGGAAATGAATTCATGTATTTCCTATGCTTGAATAGCTTAATATATCAGTTGTTGTAGTTCATCATTAAAATCATGGAAATGACAGTGTGCTTTTAAAATCCTAAATGGCAAGATATGCTTTGATAGAATGAGGCCAACTCGTAAAATCAAAAGGATAACATAATAAATAAAATTCCAGAAACCTGAGCATGTCTACTACAGCTTTGCCCTCCTCCTGACTGTGGTGTTGATGTTGGCAGGCAGTAGGCTGTGATCGACAGCTTGGGAGCAATGCCAAGGAAGACAACTGTGGAATCTGTGCAGGAGATGGCTCAACGTGCAGGCTCGTGAGGGGACAAGCTAAGGCACACGTCTCACCAGAAAAAAGTAGGTTGCACATTGATGCTGTGATAATTTATCCTTGACTGTGTTTCCTGCTCGTGTGTTAGCGTGCATATTGCAGTGACCTTTTAACTATATACTTGTTTGCAGTTTTACAAAGCTACTTACTTCTAAAGTCTGTGCTAGATTAGTCCATTGAAATTCCATGAGGGATACCACACATTAGGGTATAGCTAGGAAAGAATTTGAGATATGCTTTTTTTTTTTTTTTAATAGAGCTACTCAATTCATTCTATCAGGAATAACCATCAAGATGCACATCTTATTTTAGAGGGTATCCTCATGTTGCAGTATATGTGATGCTGCAGCAATGTTTTTAAATCATGGAAACATCTTATAGATGGTTTTATGGAAATAGTGGCCTGTGCTTGAAAGTACCTGGTTTTCAAATTAACTTTGATATTTCTTTTTTTTTTTTTTTTTTTGTGGTGTCTGAAGACAGTTGAATTTCAGGGGTAGGTTACTAATTGTATGGTACAAAAAACAAAGTGAAAGGGACTAATACTTCCATCTCTTTTTTGTGTGCTTGGCTCAAATTTTGCCATTCTTTCTCAAAATAATTAGCGTCTTACTGGGAATAACTCTGTAGGTCTCAGTAGTACTGAAAATATAAATATAAAAAGGAGGAAGGGTATTGGCATTAGACCCTTTACTGGAGTCTGAAGAGCTATTTTTGATATGCAGGCAAGGTTTTCCATACAAAGACTCGCCTCTGACACTGGTGCTTTCCACCCTCTCAGATGATGCTCCCTGGAATCTCACAGCATATGTGTGTCCCATGTGTCTCACAGTCGATGTGTTTATCACATGAATAGTTGCCTCACATGATTTTTTTCTTCTTCTGAACTCACAGTGTGTATTTTTCACAAGCATTTATCACATGGAGACGGGGCCTTTGGGGTTAATCACCTTCCTGCAAAGTCACAAGAAAGAAGGGTGCTCTTAAAGTCAGTGCTTAAAGTTCAAACGCAACCAGGTTTTTTTTTTTATGGACGAGGCACCTGCCTCTGACAGCTGCCTGTATTTTAATACTGCTGTATTTGAGCCTGCAAAGATTTCTCTTGTGCCCTGATTTTAAAAGAGCTTTGTATGTTGAATCATATTAAAATCTTACTGCAGGATGTATAACTACTCCCACGGGTTGTTTAATGCCACTGTTTGCAGTGTGCTTCAGTTTGGATGAAACTTGGAGTAGTTTATTTGTTATCTCAATGCCTATTGCAGTGTGATGTCTTGTACTGCCCTGCAAGGGTGTTGGGTACCACTGTGCAGGTGCATGATTTCTGTAATTCATTACACAGGTACGGCAAAGACAATCTAAATTTAAAAGTGACTTGTTTTGTGGCAGCAACTTCTAAAATCACAGGTGTAATTTTGCACAAGTCAAAGAGCCTTTTTTACATATTAGATGATCTATCCGTGTTGGCCTTTGCCTTGCTTTGACTAGAGGTATTTTTTATTGATGGGAGAGTGTAGTTCAGTAATTCATAAAATTTTCCATCCTGAAAGACTGAGAAAATGTCTTGAATGTTTACAATGAGCTGAAGAAGTGTTTTCAGGGAGGGCCGCTTTTTATTCATTTGCCATATCAAATGCTCAGATCTTCTGGTCAGCATAGAGCAAGCACTTGTAAAGCAGTGAAGATTGGATAATATTTCTGTAGTGTCTCTAAGCTGTATTTGTTTTGTGTTTCTAGATATAGATATGCACAAAATAGCTCTTTCCCTTTCTGATGTGAAGGTCAGCTGGAGTTGAACAGAATTGCATTGTCTGCTCCAATTTTACAGCAATAGAGATTCTCCTGGAGAAGGATGATTCCTGGGGACACCATAGCTAGTTCTTAGGCAACCCAAAATAAACTTGTTGGATTGGTGACTCTGGTTGGATAGTTCACAATAAGTGAAATAAAAAGTTTCGCATTTAATTGCTGCTTAGGATGGAAGGACAGTAAAGACAGAGTGGTAAAAGGGATCTGGTTTTGAAACTTTTGTGACAGAAAATATTAATTTCACTTGTGGTATTCTGGCTCAGGTGAGAGCTGACTACAGCTGACATCACTTGGTGGAAGGTGTCCTTGTTGCCTTGAGAGTTATGAAGAATGCCCATGGTTCATTGTTTCCTCTGTCATAACTCAATGTCTCTTTAAGAGTCCTTTAAAATTAAAGGCCAAGAAATATTCTGAGGGAATATGTCAGTTTTGCCAGCTTTTGGGTTTATCTTGTGCTGCAGTAGGCTGGATGATATGAATGAATTACCACTGGCATAAGCAAAACGGAACACACGCTACTAAATTCAGAACTTGATGTTTTTCTTGGTCTTTGTGATGGTGCCAAAATCTTTTTTGGGTCAGGTTGTTCAACACTATGCAATGAATTCCATGTAACCATCCTGTGTGTGAATGAAATGTGGAAATAAAGTCATCCTTTCTTTGTGGTAAAATATCAGTGAAGGGAGGCACATTATCTTCCAAAGAGTCCTTTGGAAGCTTTCAGAACCAGTGTTGAGAAAATATCGACACATGACAGACATGTATTTAAGAGGGAGCCTAAGGCTGTGAGCAGGATGTAAATTTTACTGTTCAATGAAGCAAATTAAAGAACTGGAAAGAAAGCAAGAGCCAAAGATTTTAGTATAAAAAAAGAGGCATAAGGGAAAATAAAAGTGGTTGGTTATCTTAGTCCTTACTTTAAACCAAAGGCATTTAGGCATTGATAGCAAATGATTTCTTGTGAAGGGCTAATTTTGTTTTATTATCTTTTTTATATGTTTTTACATTAAATTAATGCCTTTGATCAGAAAGTTAAACAGCGCTGAAAGGGAGCTTACTGTTTTGCAAATATGCAATGAACAGTCGATTCAAAAGCTCTTTATTTTTTCCACTAACACTTAATTGCCTTTGAAAGACAAATTAAGTTAAACTTCTGTCAGCAAGCCAGATCCCAACATTCTGGTAAAATGATTAAAGGTTTGACTAATGATATTCAAACAAAAAGTGTAATAGGTTGTAAAATGTACCATCCCATTGGGAACTGAGATATCATGGGCCTGATGTTTCTGGTACTATATGCATGGAACTCCCATTAACTCCACTGCACTCTGTGCACATGGAAAAATTGTAGGATTGGGCCCTCATATCTCCTTTCTGCACCATTGTTGGCAAGAAATGGTAGGAAAGTGTTCTGGTTCTGATACCAATCAAGAAGAAAAGATGCTGGTTCAATGGGGAGTGAAGTTGAAGGCACGAACTTGTCCTAATCTGGTTTTATTTGGTTCCCAAACTGCAAGCTGCTTGCAAGTTTTACCTTTTTTAATGTTTTGCTAAAGAGCTTCTTGTAAAAGCTTTCACTGGCGATGGCTTTGTAACTGTTTGAACTTCCTTTTGCGGTGTCCTTTAGTTCCTATGGCACTTGTGTAATATACCATTGGTATATTTCTTGTTTGTAGGTCATCATCCCCAAGCATGCTTAACCAAAAACCTAATTTCACTTTGGTCATTTATCTAAACAGAGGCCTTTGGCACAGCTCCCTCTTCTGTGTCATCAGCCAGCTCAACTTTGTGACAACTTCCTGCCTCACATTTTTTTCCCTCTTTGAAATCAATAATCACGGAGCTAGCAACCCCAATTGTCGAGGTTGCCTGATACTTCACTTTATACGAAGGATTATTTGCCAAAATTCGACAGTTGTGTCAGAAACTTCTCATGCCAGGTGCTATGTGTTTTGGAGAAAATTCAGCCAAAACAACTCAGTGTATTCCAAGGATGCAGAGGAGAAAAACATGTTGTTTCCCACTGTCAAAACATTCTTGAAACATTTTCTTTAATATATCTTAACATCCCCCCATTGTTGGACTTGATCACAGATCAGGGATTTGAAATTTGGCAGGCAATGGTCTTCTGGTCATGGATAAGTCTTTTGCAATGTCTGTGAACATCAACACATATTTTACTACAACCTTTACAAAAAACCCCCAACCTTTTCCTTCAGTTTCTGTGGAATCTTCTTGGATGTTAACAGCTGAAATTTCTGAAAACTTATCCTTTTAAGTGTTCTCTAGCTTGTTGCAAGTCCTAACTGCAAACAGACCAGATGTGTGCAGCCTCCTTAGAATACATTAACATGTTGCTCTTCCAGAAATAAGCTATTAAATTTTTATCTTGAGGTTGCTCTTGCTTTCTGGTTTACTGCAGTGTGGAACAGGTGTCATGGGATGAGCTCCATGATGTCTCCTACCTCACATTCAGGCATTCAGAAGAGATTTTGTGGAGAGCTTCCAATCTCCTGAGCTTCAGACCTATGATGGGGGGTGATGAGATCACATGAGAGGGAAAGATGAGATGAGCTGAGCTGAACAGAGAAATTTGCCCTCAGTTCATGCAGTGGAGGAAAGGCAGATATGAGAAGGTGGGTGGAGGATGGGGGACTGGCTGTACAGACACACTGAGTCAAGGAAAAGAGGAAGAGAAGAAGACTGAGATTAGATAAGGAATCTGGCTGGGAGATGGAGTCAAAAACACTTGGAGAGGAAGGGGGAAAATCAACCGTGTGTAGAGCCAGAGGAGGGAATTGGGACTGGTTTGGCAGGAAAGCTGTGCATGGAGAGGGATAGAATGCCAATGCATTAGCATTTCAGTATGGATAAGGAACATGTTTTTTGAAGCAAATTTCATCATGGCCCTAACATACTGTTCATCAGTTCACATCACAGAGATTTATACCCTTGGAGAGTATAAACTGGAATTTTTTGGATGAAGCTAAACCGGAAGATGTGTCCCAGAAAAGCACCTGATGTTCTCCAGCAGCTACAGAATATACAGTCCATGGGATCAGACTAGAATTAGTCCCAGTGAGGCACCTGCAATTTTGTAGTGTGGATGCTGGGTCTTCAGCACCAACTGTTTCAGTCTAGATGTCCCTTTAGCTTGATTGGTTTACTCGAGGCTGTTATTGGTAGTATGAAGCCTCCTTCTTTACTTTCATGGTCTCTTTAGTCTTGAAGAAATTTCTTTGTAAGAACATTGGCTCTTCCATTACTTATTTTGCACTGCACTTCCTGAAGATCCATTTTCTTGAGGGCCTGCTTACTGTATGTCTTTCATGTTTTCTCCAGTGCATGTATTTGGCTTTGCCCAGATTGCTTTCCTTAGGCAGGTCAGCACAAAGCCCAGCAGCAGTGTCTTCTGAAATTATGCCTGATGCCAGAGTGGATGAGGGAAGCCACTGCAATAAGAGTCCAAATATTTCGAGATTTTGTAGATCCTGTGTGCTGTAGTTGTTCCTGGGTTATTGTTTGTACTTTGAGAGCACAAAGGTCTTCGATCAGAACCAGGGAACCAGCAAATAAGTTCTGAGCAAATACATAGAAAGAAACATCTTTTATAGACCTGAAATAAACCCTCTGGTCTGCTATAAGAGGAGAGAGGGAAAAAATCCCAACTGGCCCATATGTGAAGCAGTAAATGGGTCCACCATGGCCCACATGGAAAAATAAATAAAACCTGCTGAATTGGATTGAGTTTAGGAATGTGGCTCCTTTATTTTGATCCTGGGGATTAGCTCCCAGTCTTACCATAGCAGGGAGTCTGATCTTGCTCTCATTGAGATCCAAAATCTAAATCCACATTAACACCATAGAAACAGGATCAAACCTTGCCATCTAAAGTAAAAGCAATCTGGGAGCTTAATCAGCAAGTGCTGTGTGTAGTGTGTGCACACATTTGCTGTTGGGAATCCCTGCCCTGGAAGCAGTGTTAGGACAGAGAGACAATAAACAAAAACTGTTTCTCAGTTTTTAAGGTGAGCCTTAATCTGAGCTCAGATGTTAGAGTCTACTGCTTCTGCATGTTCCAGATGATTCTGGGCTAATTTGTTTTCAGCTTTAGACAAAGGTCAGCAATTAAATTTCAAAGAGACAGAAAGACTGTAAGGGGAAGAAAAAGGTAATCAAAAATTCTCAGTATAGATTTCAGGGCAGCAATTTCCCCTTATGTTTTCATAAGAGTTCATTGCTTTTAGCAGTGTGGACCCTACTGATTTAATGGGAAATGTACAGCATAACCATTTAAAGTGGGTTTACAGGGCCTTGTGTTTCTTTAAGAATATGAATTACATTCAGCTGAGAACTGGAGACCTTTGGAATATATAGTTTTGGATGCCAGACCTGGACAACCATAACTATTGTTTCAAAGCTGTCCCTAGGAGAAGGGACTGACTTATGGTCAGTTCTGTCCCATTTCTTCCAAATCCTCATCTCTGTTGAGAAGTCCAAAAATCTCACATTTATTTTTTCCTATAATTTACTTCATCTCAAGGAAAGACTGCCCTAGGTCATCGTTATCTCACTCAGGTTACAAAAATCTCCTGCTGTCAGACTTCTTGACAGGTCTGTGGGCTGCAGAGGTTGACTGCTGCTGTGGCGGTGAGCTTAGTCATCTCTAATGCAAATAAAACACGTTCTGGTAATATTGTCTCTGCCGCAGAGAAACACCAAATTTAGCACCCCCGTGAGACTTTTGGACCATATCAGAGAGTGCTTCGGTGAGGGTGGAATGTCTGCAGTACTGCTAAAGGAATGTGAGGCATCCTGAAAAGGGATCAGCAGGGTCTGCCTGTGGGGAGCTGCAGGAAGCACAGCAGGACGGCCCTGGCCGCTCTCGGGAGGAGCAGCCCTGCACATGTGTGCACATCTGCAAAGCCGGGCTGCGTCCGTGCAGCTCGCCCTGCCCCTGGTTCCCCTCCAGAGCAGCACTGCTGAACTCAGAGCAATGTTCTGAACCCGTCACGGTCCGACTTTGACTCGAGGTGCTGGGCTGTGACTGATGCTTTGTTGTTGTCAGGATGGGATGCAATTCCCGACCAAGTAAGGACAGGCGGGCCCCTCAAACCTGCTCTCTCTCAAATGCTGTCGAGCGCATGTGAATTCAGTAGTTATTTCCTTGCTTTAAAGATACACACACCCACTACCTCCTGGCTATCTTTAGCAATTCCTCTGATGAAAAACCAAGATGCAAAAGGATATTAAGTGGTTGAGTAGTTAATGTTTTTTCCAGGACTCCTTAGTTGTATTATTGTTTTACTGTAGTATTTTTCTCTCTGGTGGAATACCCAAGTATGAAATTAATAAAGCTCATATTTTATTACATCCAAAATAAATTGTTATATTTAAATGTCCTTCCTAGAAATTGACGATATAAAAACGGTAACATAAGAAGGTGTTTATTTCAGAAAAAATAATTGCAGTATTTGCTTGAAGTATTCTGAACATTTGGCAGGAAATCGTGCTTATGCTAAGGAGATGTAAACCAGAAGCTGATAATTTAGCATCTACTATAAAGGCGTCTGGTTTGAAGTGGGAAGAAACATTTTACAACTATTTTTTAGTTTAAAAACTCAGCTATTCTTCCTCTAAACATTTTATGAGTAATTCTGGAGCCAGTCTATTGCTGGCCTTCAACACACATTACTTTTTGAATCTGCAAAAAGGCACTTCCTCTGCACAGCCACTGAATTGCAGTAGTTCTGTCCCCAAACAGAGCATCCTGTGCAGGGGGTACCTGTGGTGGGCGCGTGGCAGGTCCTGCCTTGCAGAAGATGCACACTGGGGCCATGAGGGAGGTGGGTGACAGCACATTGATGCTTTCCTCCTCAGATGCTTCTCTCTTCCTTTTGTGGGTGTCCCTGTGGATACCCTTTTCTCAGAGCACTGCTTTTGTTGGCGTGAGGGTCTCTAGTCTGTTGCTTGGACTGGTAACTCAGTTTGCTCGGGCAAATCGCAGACTTCCTACCTTTGAAATGAAAAGTAACCGCTTTCTGCCTTTGTGAAATGCACTGGAGTAAGTGTGTTGCACATTTGTGCATGAAGAGGCCTTTCAGGCAGCCAAAAGCTGTTTTGTATTGACATGTCCTGTTGGGGGCTGGTTGGGTTTATAGTTCATTTTAAATTGAGCCTCTTACTGGAAGAAATGATCTTACATGGTTATAAGTTAGATGCAGACACTGTTATAACATATACCTTATAGCTATTATATATTTTCTCTTAACTGGTCTGTAATTGGTTAAGGGTTAGTGTTAAGTAGATGATTTATTTCCTGTAAGTCCTGCCACTTATTAAAGTTGTGACCTGCAGCAGGAAATGAGGTGTGGGCAAAATGAGACTGAACAGCTGCAGATTTTTGTAAGGGGGAAGGACTACTTAGCAGATTCCTTATGTCAATTCAGTGATTAGGAAATAAAACTAGGACAACAGAGTGTAAATATGTTCCTAATACACTACTGACATTTCAGTTCTTATGGTTAATAGCAAATTATTTTCCAAGAGCAAGCAAGATTTACGGGTCCATTCATAGAACAGTTGCATGACATAGCAGACTCAGTACACTGTACTTAATAAAATAACGTATTATTTTTAATAGAAGAATTGTGAAAGCTGTGAAATGTTTTCTTAGACATATTTGACAGTTTTCAGTCTAATTGTGTGATGTACAAATTCCCTGATGAAAGATAACTTCTAAAACAGTTGTTTAATTTTCCTAGGGGAAGAAACTGTGATTGCTGTGCCGCATGGGAGTCGCAGTGTGAGAATTACCCTGAAAGGACCAGCACACCTTGGTATGACTGAGCTGCTTTATTTATTTATACATAGGCAGAAGATAAAAACAGAACCTTGTATCTGAACTCTTCCAAACTGTGGTGATATGGGTAAGATCATGACCTTGATACCTTGATTCCTCTTCCCATCTTTAATATCCATCCTGGAGATAGTCCTAGAGAACACTGGAAAGTCTACTTGGTAAAAAGAAATAGAATACACAGTGGTGGTTATTATTCCTTCTATTTAAACCAATATAAGGTGTCTCAAATACAGTACACTCTTAAACAACATGCAAAAAAAAAACCAACTTCCAGAGGATTATGTGTGACATCAATAACCCTTGCATAACTCAGCACCAGGTTTCTGTTGCAGCCTCTGACAAGTGATCTAGGTACAAATGAAGTCGGGTGAACAACTACAGAATTCCTGTTTTCTTGTAATTCTTTTGGCTGTTGCATACCACCAATGGGAAACAGTTTGCTTTTCTGTCAGTTGGTTTCCAATATTTTCTTATAAGGCTGGTGGCAGTGTTTATGGCAATTTCTTTATCCATAGGCCTAGTTTATGTAGAGAATTAATGGAGAATTTCAGTGGTAAGTGGTGCTGCCATACCAAGCAATGAAATAAACTATTCCTTTAACTTTGAACGATTTTTTATTTGTAGAACTGGCAGATGCAGTCTGGATCATAGAAATAAAAAGAACTTCAGCTCTGAGATACGTAAACAGAAGTAAAAAATGCATTTTGTTTGAAAACTGCTCATCAGTTTGTTTGCTTTCAGAAATGCATTGTCACGTTCTTTCAAGAAAAAAAATGCAATAAAACTCCCACTTCAGAAGAGCTCCAGAGTGGCAATGACTTCTAGATATACCACTGATACAAAAAATATACAAAGCTGAGCTTACATTGAAATAAATAATATTCCTTTAAAAGAGGGGATGTGTGAAGGAGTGACACTGACCAGTTCAGGTCAGGACTCTTGGACTTTCTTAAGTAGTTCTGCAGAAGGAAGTTGTTGTTTCAGCTTTGTATGAGGAAAAAGCACTAGATTGAGTGGCTCCTGGGGGATTTCTGGAAAGCTCCTGAGGAATGCAGCAGCAACTCAGTAACTAAGTACAGAGTGCTCCTGGCTTCCTACCCAGGGTGGTTCTGTAAAGAAGCTGTGGCTTGGCATTACCTTTGTTAGTTCGCTCTCTAGCTGGATGAGAATTGTGAAATGTTCCTTTAACCACTTCCACCAGCACATCTGTTTGCAAATCTGTGAGGATTTAGACATTTTTTACCTAAAATTAAAATTGCAGAGGTGAAAAACAGCTGAGAGCTGTTGTGGGGAGAGAGGGGGCAATCGCTTCTGGCTTCACAGCCAGCTCTCCAAGAGCTGATGCTCCTCCACCTTCCCACTGGACGTGTTCGTGGGGGTTTGTCACTTAACACAAGATACCAAATGATCCTTTGTCTGCAACTTCATTGACTTTGATGTGGGTGTGCTGGTATAATTAAAGCCAGAATTTTTAAAAAATCATCTATTTATTACAGGTTCCATTTGTCAGAGATGTTTTTCCTGGCTTGCAAGAAGTTGAATTTAACAGGTGAAGCAGGGACTACTCGTTGTTAAGATTTTATACTGCCTCCTGTTGCCAGTATGCATTTGTCCTTCAAGTAGAGTCAGCAGCAATAGCAAAAACTTGAGGAGCACTGTGGAGTGTCTGGCACTTTTCCCTTTATCTTGTGTTCTGTGGTGCTTCATCCTGGGTTTATGATCTGGTCTTGTTCCAGGAAAGCACAGCTGCTGGACTAATCAAAAATGGAAATGCAGTTGGAGATGTAGCACATAACAGATTTGAAACAAATGCTCTGAGCATTGTTTTGAAACCAGCAGTTAATGTTTGAGTGAGGAGTGCATTTCTTTGTAGCTGGTTAGATGAAGTACTTTGTGTCTGTGGGCACTTTAAGACAGGCAACAGATTCATCAGAGAGCCAAGATGTTACTTTGGGTTTTTAACAAGTAGGCCCACCCTGTACTTCTGCCTGCTTGGGTTTGGTGAAAGATTTGGTGGAAAATAACCAAGTAATTAGCACAAAAATGGGTCTGAATAAAATGTTTCATTGTGTTGGTTTTGTTTTTGATTTGGACTGTATTATGGCTTTTCTAGTAGTTGTTTTAAGAGCATTAAAATCAAAAGAAAGACAGAAAGTTCCCTGAAATTAATCCTCCAGCAGAAGAAACAGGAAAACCAGAAGCTAATATTTTTACAAGTGGCTAATGCTAGATAACTGAGTTCATGAACTTAGGGAGGTTAGATGTTACTAAAAGGAACTGAAGCTTTTTTCTTTTTGTCAATTTTTTCTCTGTTCCCAGTGATTTGCATTGGGTGACAGCATTTAGCTGTGGGTTTGTGCACTGCTCTTATCTTTGACAGATGCTCAGAGTGTTGCTTGTTGCATTTTGAGAAGAATGCCTGTTTTGTTTTGTGCTACCTACAAATGAATCCCACAGAAAAGAAACAGCTTTTGGGCAGCACCACGTCTTGCTCTTTATTGCTCTGGGAGCAGGAGCTGTTTCCCTGGGAGCTCTTCCATGCATCTCTCTACACAGTGAGGTACCTGCAGTGGTTTCCCTGTGCCACACTGCCCTGCTCCTTCCTGCCTCCAAAAGTGTGGGAGGCTTCAGCCACGGGGTTTTTATCCACAGCTGGGCAAGGCATTTTCCCTTTTTCTCAAGGGAGGGGAAGTAACTAAACATGGATAGTTATAGGTCTTTGGCACTGGTGACTGTTCTGTTAGGCACAGAAACAGGTGAGCACTCAAGAGAATTCCCTGTCCATGTCAGTCTTCACATCTGGAGTCTCAAGGAAATGATTTAGGATGGGGAAGCTTACTCCTGAAGTCAAACTTCCCAGGTCTTTAGAATAACAGGACCCTGCAGAACAAATAAGTATTTGGTGAATTCTTTTCTAAACCTTATCTGGAAACCAGTTGATCAAATCTTTGATTCCAGTTACTGCTCTGAAATCAATAAATAGTTTTTTGGGGATGAATTACTCCCTAATAAGCATAATTATGTTATGCATGTGTTAAATACACAGAATGCTTGGTTTCACTCTGTGTTAGAAGCCTGTGATGACAAGCACTAGGTACTACTGAGCAGGAACGTATTGCATCAGAGGTTATCCACTGAGCTGTGGAATAGCTCCTCACCTCCCTGTGTGACACAGGGAAAATCTGAGCAGCTGTTCTGAGCTTCAGTGGTGTGACCTGCAGAGATACAGACCATGGCTCTGTAGCTGGACCTTGCAAATAAACACATGATGTGCATCCACATCTAGTGTAGCTCTAATGTAAACCTGTGTCAGCTCTCAGGGCTGTTCACATCAACTGTGTCGTTGGTTGCTGAACAATATTCTTGGTTTCTGCTTAGAAGAACATAAATTTTTTTTTTTTTAATTAAGAAAATTAGTAAGGAGAGTCTTCAGAAATGCAGCTCAGGTCACCAAATGAACATTTTCATCATCTTTTTTCACCAGCTGGATGCCTTGCCTTGTGATCTTAAATGCTAATTTCAAAGGGGTCCTGTACTCCTGAGGATCTTACTGAATTTATTTGGAGTTGGAAGATTCGAGATTTGATTTTGCAGTTATTTAAAAAACTGAGACAATAACAGGCACCATGCATTATTACTTACTGTTGAGCAGTGTCAGTTTGGGATCAAGGCTTGCAGAAACTTAATCCAAGAATACCAAGTTCTGTCTATTTTACAGGGTTATTTTGTGATGCAACCAGGAAAGAAAACTTCCATAAATGTGACAAACAGAAATATGTACTAATCATCTAAATACTTGGGTTTTTTTCTGGGGATTAATTTCTATCTATTTGTTCCTAATGAAAATGTGTTGGACAGTGGGGCACTTTGATTCCCAGAGTTTTATGTTTTCTCTTTGACAAAGTGCATTTTATTGACCGCTAGATTCATACCCTGTGATTAACATAAAGTCATTTCCTAGAAACAAATCCTTCCTGAAACTTCCTTCCAGCCATGTATGTGATCTTTGTTATACCTATGAGCACAGTGGAACCTAATGCTTAGAAGCTTGGGATAACGTTGGTACATTCACAAGGAATTTAATTCATTCTATAATTTCTTTATTCTCTTTGTTGGGGGTGCTCCAGAATGCATGTTTATTTAAAAAAATAAGAAGGAAGAAAACAGTTCATGATGGATTGCAGTGTTCAGAGTGTGTTTTCAGTGCAGGTAAAACCAGACGCTTTTAACTTAAATGGTCTAGTCTGACTTAGGTAACTTTGTTTAAAGTACCAAAAAAGGCAAGGTAGTGGGAGAAAGAGGGTATTTATAGCTCATCAAAAGATTCCTTTTGGCTTGCTTTGAGCTCATCTGAGATTCATGCTTTTCTCATGCAGTGCTCTGGTAGATTGTAACCAGACCAGTGCATTTCAAGCCATGCATCTTGCTGTGCCTCTACGCTGTTATACAGAGCCCAAAGTTCTACCTTCGTTATGAATATCTTCCTTTAGCTTTGTCCACTTACAGTTCAGTCAGTTTGCTGGAAGTGGTTTAATCTTAAAATGCTTCATCTGTCTTCTGGAGCTTGTGGGCTGTTAGTTCAATCTGTTTCCAAGGAGCAGAGCACAATTCAGAAAGGGTTTTCACCCCCACCCGTTCTGGGAAGGGGCCATCCCACCCCCCAGCCGTGCTCTGTCCTCACGTGGGAAATGCTCAGAGTCGAGTTAAGGACCTTGGGACAGTGATGCAGGTATTGAGGGCAGTGTCAGGTGGGTTTGGCACTATTCAGGCTTCTCTGGAGACCGACTGCTCAGCTTGCTTGGCTTTTGAATTGCGTGGAAGTATGAGGTATTTTTCTGTAGATTGATTCTATCAGTTTTGAGTTTCTTTCAGCTTTTGCTGCTCCATCTGTTGCTTATACCAAGTGTTACAGAGCACTTGGTGTAGGAGAAACTGTCTCGGGAGTGCTTCTGATGTGAAAGAATAGTGTGTTCAAACAGGTATTCCTGTGTTGACTTGTCTTGCAATTATCTATCAGCCTATAATCTGAAGCAGTTAATATTCTCACAGGTACTCTGGGTGTGTTTTTAATGCACATATGCAGCTGGTACTTGCAAGGCAAAGCCGTAAACGTTGCTTTCTGACTTTCTTGAAAACAGAAACCTGTTTAAGTTTACTAATTGCTTGTTTCTTCTTTAGTTATAGAGTCAAAAACACTACAAGGAGAAAAGGGAGAGCACAGTTTCAATGCTGCTGGAACATTTGTTGTTGAAAATACAACTCTTGAATTTCAGAAGAGTACAGACAGGGAAATCATAAAGATCCAGGGACCTCTTGGAGCAGATTTCATTATCAAGGTGGGCTGTGTGAATGTACAAATCTACAAAGTTATTGAGAGTACATGCAACACGGTGGTGGCTGTCCATCAGGTTGTAGCAGTACAACAAAATCTTTTAGCTGGCAAGTAAGAAATCCTAATTACAGCCCAGAGATCATTTATGCTAAGAAAACCCAAACAAATTAAAATGTTACGAGATTAATGTCTTTCATGTGGTGGAAAGTACCACAGGATCTTTAATGGTAAAAATGGCCAGGAGTTTTGTTTTAAGTGTTGCTGGAAGAATAACAGTGGCCCTGTGCAGTGGGTTGAGCTAATCCAATTGCAGACTGCCACCTACTGAACCTGAGCACTGCTTCCAGCAGCACCCTACGATCTCCCTCAGACATTGCTAACCCAGCCACTGACCATTTCTAATCCTTTTGAAAGTCTTAGATCACTTACAGACTTCTTTCTGCAGCAAATTTTGAAGTTTTTGCTAACAAAGAGATAAGCCAAAAGAATACAGTTAGGAACTTTGCTATTCAGGGATATATAATCAAATTAATACCTTGAATAATTTGAAAAACAAAGCAACATTCAAATGTTTGACTATTGGGAACTTAAACTTAATGGCTACTCCAGACTTTCTAGAGGTTTTATGTCTGTTACCACCTTACTCTGCGCTGCTGTTATGGATGAGCTCTGTTTTAAAATGGCATGAGCAGTTGAGTACAGTGTACACGTGTGTTGTAATGGAAATTTCTTCAGACCAGGTACTCTGGATCAAAAGAGAGTGTGGTTCAGTTCTTCTTCTATCAACCCATCAGTCATCAGTGGAGACAAACTGAGTTCTTCCCCTGCACAGTGACGTGTGGAGGAGGTAAGTAATGGCAATTCCTCAGGAGTGATAACAGCTGAAGATTAAAAGGAGCTGATTTACAACCTTTGTTCTGCATTTTTATTGATTAAATGTTTGTGTTTCTTTGCACACTGGTAATTCCTCAGCAAAACAAATGACAGAGTAGCTGCTAAGTAGGTTGGCTAAGCTGGTATCAGCGTAGGGGTTTTTACATGTCATTACTGGAAGTCATGTTTTTCCATAAAGGATGTTCATTTGAGTAAGAACATTGGCTAAGAAATAAAAATACGACATTCAAAATGAAAAATTGAAACTCATAATGGATATTTGGGGAAAGTAAGCAAAGAAACACGATGAGATTTTAAAATAAGAATAATCAGGAGATGAAAGAAGGTATTTCTGGCCTCAGTAGTATACATGAGGGAGAGTTTTAGAACACTTAGTTGAGAAATTAGTTACACAGAAAGCAGAATAAGTAAATAGAATTTAAAGAACATCTGCTATCAGTACCTTTGGCTGTCTGATCTTAGACATTTAGTCCTGGTGGTAGCTAGAGCAGCACGGAGTGCTGTAGCATCTTCTCCTGGTTTAAGCACTGCAGCTTAGATGAAGTGTAGCTCTGCTCTTCTACGGCTCATCCAGCCCAGCCCACTGCTTGTCATGTCTGGTTCTGCAAGAGAAGTGTGAGCTCATGGTAGGAGGAGTGTTTGACACTGCAGATAGCAGTTTCCCTTCAGCTAGCATTTCCCAGGTCACCTGGAAAACAGGCCGGGATGCCAGCGATACCGATGGAGGGATTTTCTGGAGAGTGCAAATATGGTTTAAATAGTTACTTGGGACATGAATAAAGAGAGTGAGAGATGCTCAAAGTACGAGCAGAGTCTGGGGATCTCTTGACGGACCATCCATTTTGGCCCTTGCACCTCCCTGTAATCTGAAATGCAGACAGTGTGTGTGTATGATCTGTAGTCCCACAGGAAACTACTGTGTCTTACGAGATACTTGGCCTCACGAAGTGTGATTCTTGCTGGAGCTGTGAGTGGCAATGCATATCCTCTGATGATTCCATCACACTGTGTTTATAATTTTTTTCCTTAACCTGTCTGACAAGGGAAGAAGTATAAAGCATCACAGTTACTTTTGAGGACTGCATGTAAACACTGGGTAGCTCAAGGGACATATTTACCTTCAAAGGTATTGGCTCCAATCCAGCCTTATTCAGACTGCTGTTGTGGTTTGAAAATTATAGCTACATGTCAATCTCTTTGAAATTATCCAGGGTTTTCAAAGCCCTACTTTGTAGCTGTTTGCCTATAATATAAAACTGGTGCCTTTATCAGAGGGGCTTGGCACTCCTCAGGGAGGACAGGAACTGAAGAAGCACGAAAACTGAGCTGCTCAGTCATGACAGCAGTGGTGTGAGGAATGGCACTGAGCACGCAGGGAAGTTGTATTGCAGCTGCCTGGCTTTTAACCTGTTACCTTAAAGTGGATTTAGTGTCCAGATTGTTTGCTTGGCATCTGGTACTGGCAGTAAAAGAATGGATGCTGCCTCTGTCTTTAATTCTGTAATCTCCATGTGTTGGAAGGGGCATCTCAGAAAGCACAGTCAAACTTGAATGAGTAAGATTGTTTAAAAACGGTTTCTCTTGTTTGGAAGTGACATATCTTCTGGGTCCTTTCAGTACTTACAAGAACTGAAACACAGATGCTGTGAGCACTGGAACTGCTCAGTTCGTTATGGTTATCACTCTCGTACATGATGACACTTTGGATCAGCCAAGAGCCACACAGCTGAAGCCACTGATACATGATACTTAGCATTTTCAGTAGGCACTGGGACTTGTGCTATTAGTTTGTTGACTCGGTTTGATTTTAATTCTTGTGGTTTAAATCTTTTTTTCTTTGTGCATACCAGAACATCCTCCTCCTCTCCTCAGTTTAAGTCCAAGTAAGCTTTTTTGAATGAGTCTTTTTTTCTTAGCCAAAAAATCAACCTAGTGGTTTATAAAACTCAGATCCCTTCTTGCAACCAGTCTCCACACATATTTTATTATTTGTTTTTCACCAAGTAGTGAGTTCAAGTTTTCTGTTGTTGGCTCTTCAACTAGGAATGTTCTTGAACCTATTTCTTGGTTTTCTACAGTTCCTTAGCAATGTTTTTGGATCTCATCTTCAATTCCTCTGGCTTTCTGTCTCAAGTATGTGTTTCTTTTAGCATGAATGACTGTGTAATACAGCTCTCCAACATCCTGGTAACTCCTCCTTGGAGGAGGGCAGTTATAAGTTGTGGAACATGTACTGGAACCATATGGCTGCATAGTTTTGCCTTGTGACAGGTGAGCTGGTGCAGTACAAGTATTCCTGCATCAAGAGGAAATATGTGTGCCTTTACTTTTACATTAGAATATTAGTAGAATAAAGTGCTGGAAGCTCATCTAGTGTTAAGACAGGTTAATATAATTATTATGCTGAATTGTCTTAAATGAAGGTCTGGTCATGCATTTCCTGCTCAATTGAGTTCCTGCTCAAGTTTCCTTGTTTAAAAGCAAACCAAAAAAAGAGTAAGACAGAAAATTGATTCAATGGGGAGATAAAGCTGTTTTGGTTTATCTCCATTACAAAAATTACCTTTGCTTCTGCATTAGGTTATCAGCTCAATTCAGCTGAGTGTGTGGACATCCGTCTGAAGCGTGTCGTTCCTGACCACTACTGCCATTATCATCCAGAAAACAAGAAACCAAAGCCCAAGCTGAAAGAATGCAACATGGATCCCTGCCCATCCAGGTCTGTATGGCAAATAAATCTGTGTGTGGCATAGGTTATTACTAAGGAAGAAGCAATTGTGTTTACTTAATTTCAATTATTTTTATCTATAAGGCTACTTAATCTTGGTTATTGCATGTGTTAAAGGCTGATACCTCTGCCAGTAGATATGTGACACTTCAGTGCTGCAGAATAGAAGATTTTGCTTATGCAGAGATATTGTAAATACCAGTTTGTTCAAGGGCTAATTCTGCTTTGTCTGTTGATGAGTAGTACAGCACTAGTATGAGGATCTTGTGAGGTTGTGTGAGGAGGACAGAGGGTTTGCCCACTTTTGGATTTCTTGATGCTGCCATTCAGAATGTCTCAACAGCCAGAGAGAAGCTCCAGTCAGTGCAAGGCTTGCACAGGGTTTAGCTTGGTTTCTTCATTTGCCCACCATAAAAGTTTGATTCTTCATTGGTACTGTAGTGTTGACAATTTAATGATTAAAGCTTGGGTCTATTTGTTTTGGTTTTTTAAAACTAGGAATTTAAAAAAAGAAATCATTCAAAGTAAATATCCTTGTGGTACAAATGCCACAGGATATTAGTGCCAAATTGTAAAGGCTACAGTACACATAAATTGTATTGAATTGCACTACAGTATTTCAAACTAACTTTTGGATTGTCTGGTGAGGTTTCCTGGCTGTGCTAAAGAATCTTAAAATAACATCACAGTATCAAGTCCCAGAACCTCACATTAATATGCCAGCTGGCTGAGCTAGAGTTATATGCAAGAAAAGGAAACACTCTCAATGGATTTCATTTCCTATAGCTAAACTGTCCATTTCCTTTCATTCCTGTTGAACATAATCGTTGATAGTGACCTCTAACAGTTATAGATGTGCAGACTTTCAAGATTTTTTCCTGGAGAGTTGATCACTGTATGAAGCAGAAAGACTTCAGTAATGTTTGATGGCAATGGGTGCCAAATGTTCCAAAGCTGGAATGGGAAAATTAGGGGAAAGAAAAGGGTGTAATTATATTTTACCTTGCAAATTTACTTTATACAGCCAGGAAAAGGAAAGTACTACTGGATATAATACTGTATTTCTTAGCATTGGAAGTAAGGCTTTATGCTGTGCAGTTCAAATAAACAGCTCTAGAAGGGTCCTAAGCAGCATTCAGGACCTACTTAGGATAAATCCTGGGATGCATTTATTTCACTGACACTGGTGTCCCTCAGCAGTCTTTGTTACAGATAGAAGTATGTGAATATTTTCTTGTTAATGAAGTAACACAGACCTAAAGGGTCACTGATAAGAAATTTCTCTGCTGGAGGCTTGCTCATTTAATATTTTATGTTGGTATGAAATAGAGAAACTGTACGGTGGATAGTTCTTTATCCATGCAGAACAGGTAAGATTATACAAATCATAAGGTTTGCCATAGGGCTCATGTGGAATGAAGTAAGATTCCTTCATTTCACATTGGCAATTGCTTACTTCAAGCATGATCACATAAAAGTATGTACTTGATGTACAGTCTTGAGTATGAAAAGTAATGATGCAATATTTATTTTTTTTGACAGTGATGGATTTAAAGAAATCATGCCCTATGATCACTTCCAGCCACTTCCTCGGTATGTATAATCAGGATAGCATATGTGTCAGCTTTAGCACAATTTTCACTCCAAATATACTCTTTTAGTGGTAAGATAATGGAACATCTTTTGATTTTTTTTTTTGCTATACAGGAGAGCAAGCTTACAACAGTCCTGTAAACATTTCTGAAGCTTGTGATTTATTTTACTGTGCTCTGGATGATTAGTTTAACAGTCAGAGGTTAATATGCTCCTCTTGAAAATACCAATGTGAAGTCTTTAAAATAAACAGTTGTCGCCCTCAGCCTTCTCTGGCTGTAGTGCTGAGAGGAGCATCATCTTCAAACTGCATGTATGAATTCTTCAGAGGTTTTTATTTTGAAAATGAATGAGATTTTATAGAACAGATGTACAGATGTACAGAATTCTGGAAATTCTTTTTCTCTTTAGAGGTCTGATCCTTCTCCTCTTTAGATCTACAATTGACATAAAAGATGACATGTCACTTTCAAGACACTGAATTGTTGGAATATCTATTGCCTTAAATTAGGTCATCAGAGCATGGTTCATTACTTTTTTTTTTTTTTTTTTTTAACACCTGAATCAATTACAAGGACTTAAACCTTCTCAGGAACCCTTAGATGTTTTACAAAGAATGTTAGGATTAAACAGTATTGAGTCACATTTGCTTTTAATGTAAAGAATTATAGTTGATGAGTTAGTTGCATATTTATCTGAGTTGAACCTCTTCTTTATTATGTCATGTAATGAATAATGTGTATTTTTCTAAAGAAGTAAAGATATGAAATAATAAGAATGAAATCATAGACTTGCACAGCTCAGAGGAGCTACTGATTACAGCTGATATAAATGTCATAGTTTATTTCTGCAGCAATTTGTCCTTGTGGATCTGCTGTCCTGTGAGGTACTTTGGCTTTCATACATAGATGGGGATTTTTTTCCTATCTACAGTTTTATCCTGTAAGGTTCTCTAATTGTATTCTGTGTCTTTCCCTTTCCATTTCTTCTGCCAATTCCTTTGTACTTCAGATCTCTCCTGGAACTCAGCTTAATGTATTTACAGGAGTATTTCATCTTCTGAACCACTTAGGGCTTGGAGACCACTTGGAAGAGAAATTTAATCCCCCTTTCTGTGCTTTACTGTGCTCAGCACGTTTGCATGACACTGTGGTGAGATAGATTATGTCTGTGATAAAGCTGTGGGCAGGTTCTCTTCTTTCAGACACTAAGAACTACAGACAGAGGCCCACCTCATTTCAGCACCTCGGTGTGTTCTGTCAGAAGGTATCATGGTCTTCCTGGGTGATGCTTTGGAGGAAGGACTGTAAAATAGCAGGCAGCCAAGCAGGAAGGAGAGAGGAAACAGGCTGTGTTGTACTGGGAGGGCTCGTAAGGAAACACCACAACGGTGTAGAAACTCCTTTTCTTGCTGGAATTTCTGAAAGAACACAGCAGCTTACAGTTTGTTTATCTGCATCAGGAGGTGACTCTGGTCCAGTGGGGATGCAAGTCTTGCTTCTGTGCAGCAGGATTTGTCTGTGCTGTTGCCTGGCAAGGAACTGGAAAGCATTACCCTCTGCTGGCTCTGCTTTTCTTTTCTTTTCTTTTCTTTTCTTTTCTTTTCTTTTCTTTTCTTTTCTTTTCTTTTCTTTTCTTTTCTTTTCTTTTCTTTTCTTTTCGTTTCGTTTCGTTTCGTTTCGTTTCGTTTCGTTTCGTTTCGTTTCGTTTCGTTTCGTTTCGTTTCGTTTCGTTTCGTTTCGTTTCGTTTCGTTTCGTTTCGTTTCGTTTCGTTTCGTTTCGTTTCGTTTCGTTTCGTTTCGTTTCGTTTCGTTTCGTTTCGTTTCGTTTCGTTTCGTTTCGTTTCGTTTCGTTTCGTTTCGTTTCGTTTCGTTTCGTTTCGTTTCGTTTCGTTTCGTTTCGTTTCGTTTCGTTTCGTTTCGTTTCGTTTCGTTTCGTTTCGTTTCGTTTCGTTTCGTTTCGTTTCGTTTCGTTTCGTTTCGTTTCGTTTCGTTTCGTTTCGTTTCGTTTCGTTTCGTTTCGTTTCGTTTCGTTTCGTTTCGTTTCGTTTCGTTTCGTTTCGTTTCGTTTCGTTTCGTTTCGTTTCGTTTCGTTTCGTTTCGTTTCGTTTCGTTTCGTTTCGTTTCGTTTCGTTTCGTTTCGTTTCGTTTCGTTTCGTTTCGTTTCGTTTCGTTTCGTTTCGTTTCGTTTCGTTTCGTTTCGTCTCTTTTCGTCTCTTTTCGTCTCTTTTCGTCTCTTTTCGTCTCTTTTCGTCTCTTTTCGTCTCTTTTCGTCTCTTTTCGTCTCTTTTCGTCTCTTCTCTCTTCTCTTTTCTCTTCTCTTTTCTCTTCTCTTCTCTCTTCTCTTCTCTCTTCTCTCTTCTCTCTTCTCTCTTCTCTCTTCTCTTTTCGTTTTGTTTCTTTTCTTTTCTTTTCTTACCTGTTTCTTGCGTGCTGACCCGGGATTGTTCTTGCAGAGCAGGCGGAAAACCAAAGTACTGGGTACATGCTGTAGCAAAGCTGTGCAGGCTCCTTCCCCTTGACCAGCAGTCCTGCATCACACCTCCTACACACCACCAGGGCCTCGTGGAGGCTGCCTTGCAGCCCTGTGGTGTTCACCACTGCTGTCCCATTCACACGAGGAAGCTGTGGGAAAGTCGTGGTGCACACCACAAGATCTTGAAAGAGTTCTCCTGTGGCTAGAGTTGTAAATGCCCCACTGAAATATTTTTACAGATGGAGAATTCTTTTGAAATAAATAGAAAAATTTCCCAGGATGAAAATTTTCTTTTAAAGCTTTTGGAATGCCTCCATTTATTTCAGACTTGTTGGACTGTTGAGGATCCCTTGACAGCTGTGGGTTCTGGAAAGTATCTCCTTGACTGCTTGCCCAAGACCCCCCTTTTCCCCAGTAGCCATGGACCTCACTCCATCTTGAAAATGCTTGTGGGAGTATGGGATCTGGAGTGTGTTTGAAACTGATGAGATAAAGAAAAACAACTATAAAACTTCATGCTATAAACACTCACAAGCCTTATATTACATATAGCACAGTGAGCCTTACATATATAAATCCATGAGCTGCTAATTCATTAAATTGTTAATTGCTCTTTAGTTCCTGATTTTTTAAAAAGAAAATTACTTAAGACTGGCCATTCATTTAAGTCAAGAACAGTGTAACTCCTGCTCTTCAGATGTGTTTTGTTACTGTGATGTGATACCAGGATCTCAGCACACAGCTTTATTCAGAATGTTTTTGAGTATATACTCCATGGTTAATGTCCCATGGCTTGCTCTGTGCTTCATACTCATTCTTCTGTTGAGCTTAAGCATGATTAATATGTTTTTGTAGGCAGCTTAATGAATTGCTTAAAATAGGAAATGTCCTTGATTTACCTGCTGCATCATAAAAAGTAGGTTGCTTAAATTTGCCTTTGATTTACAGGCCTTTGCTTCATTGACTCTGATATTATGACTTCCTTTATGATAGCCAAGTTGCTCTTGATTAATTGATTTTGGTGGGATATTGCAGTACTTGCCGAGTCCATTGTTCATAACGGATATAATTATTTTCACAATCCTTTCTGAGCCTCTGCAGTTGTAATAGAGATAAGGTTTCACTAACAAGACACTGATGAACCTTAAGATGTACTGCAGGACTCAGTAATTTCCAAGGGCTTGGCTTTGATTCGGGAGGGTGGTGGAAAGAAAGCAAGAGGTAGGAGGTGAAGGGTGAGGAGATGTTCTGTGGAGGGCACTGGAACCTACAGACAAATGCTTTGATAGAAGTTTGTTATCTCTAAATGTGACAGGAGCAGGACATTATTGAAGTTAGGGTTTTTTGAGAGGTGATTGTTTAAATGTGCATTCATGTTAATAGATGAATGCAACTGAGTTTGTAGCCTAAAAACCTCCTTTTTATTCTCACTTCAGATGGTGCAATGTTTTCCATCTTCATTGTAGTTACATCTAGGGTTGTGAATAGATGCTCATTTTGAAGACATTTCTTCCCAGCAGATTGTTTATTATCTCTCTGTTGGAGGCTACTACCCCAGAGCTCTGCTGCAGGCTTTTCTTAATCCTAAATTTTCCTTAGTCTGTGCATTGCCCTGCTGCAGGAGGAGTCAGCTGAGTTAGCCAAAGCAGCTGAGATGGATGAGCAGCTGCCTTTTGCTTGAAGCAAGCTGGAAAGTGTGAATACAAGGTCATTCAATGGCATTTTAATGAGGGTGGAAAACTCTAGCAGAACTCCAGTGATGACCAGCCAAATGGTACCTGCCACAATTTAATTTAATCACAGTCCTTTTGGATGAAGGCAGTTTGATATGAAATTGCTGGGTTTACCCAGAGTATTAGAAATTCCATAAAAATTCCTTCATGAACATATTTTTAAGGGTAATCTGAATGATGTGGGCAGTAATAAGCAACTGTAAGTAATAAATAAGTCAGGACAGCCAGATTTGTCTTTGTCTTCAGACTTCATAGGATCTTAAATACAGGGGCTTCTTGGCCTTTGACAATGGTAATAAGGGTCTATGTGATCACGTAAATTAATTGTCAAAAATACCCTATTTAGATGATTTAGACTATTTGCAAGTAAATTCGTTCCAGTAATCAGTATATTCACAGTTTCTAACTTATGTATGAGAATAAGAGTTTCAGTTATGTTTTGAAATGTACTTACCCTGGCAGTTCTATTTTTCTTCTGATTTTGCACATGAATTTAAGCCTGGAATAATCCAAGGTAGGTCTGTGAGTCAATGTATTTGTGCGTGGTAAGAATCCAGCAACCAAACTACCAGTGAGCTTTAATTGACACTTAAGGTTGGCTTCAATATTTTGCATTTTTAATAGAGGTTAGTGGAATAAGAAAGAGCCTTATGAGGTTTTTATTTTTTTCCAGGTGGGAACATAACCCCTGGACTGCATGTTCAGTTTCCTGTGGAGGTGGCATTCAGAGGAGAAGTTTTGTGTGTGTAGAGGAGACCATTCATGGAGAGATACTGCAAGTGGAGGAATGGAAATGCATGTATGCCCCAAAGCCCAAAGTCATTCAGACCTGCAATCTCTTTGATTGTCCTAAGTGGGTGGCAATGGAGTGGTCTCAAGTAAGTTGAAAAGTTAATTTGGACCTTTATTCTTATTTTCCAAAGAAAGCCTCTGATCTTGTGTTACCATGTATATGTTAGCACAGGACTGTTAGAAAAGTGTAGCCCTGAAAGATAATCAATAGTACTGGGAAAAGTTTGCTCTAAGAAGTTCTGCCTGATAATCAACACGTTAATGTGGCTGTGTGGAGGGGAATGCATGTAGAATTCCTTATGCCTGTTGAATTCCTGCTTTGCATGGAGGAGAAGCTAGAGACAGAGGTCAGGCCCCTTTGCAGTCAGGTCATTTATGTCTCAGTTCTTGATAAATGTAGTATTTCACTGGCTGTAATAGTTAAAGGCATGTCTGTCAGGGGCTGGCAAGTCTGCAAGGGTGATTTTCCAGCATTCTTACCTTTCATTAGAGTAACAAAAGCATAAGCCAACTTCTCCTGGCTGTAGTTATCTGATACAGTCAGATAGCTCAGCACTCCTGTAATTCCTCAGTTCATCCAGATGACATCAGTGACACAAGAGTGTAGAAAATGCAGCTCCCCTGACCCAGCTTTAAGTGAAAATGACCACTGTGGGAGAGTGCATTCTGAGTGCACAACCACTTCTGTTTCAGACCATTGCCAATCAGATAAGCTTCACAGAACCCCAAGAAAGCACTTGCATTCCCAAAACTTAGACACTTTTTTTCCAGCACCAACTTTTTTCCTTGCTCACCTAGCAATGCAGGGACAAATTCATACATCTCTGTGAGAAAACCTCGCTGAGCACCTCGTTGGTGCTTGCAGCATCCTTCAGAGCAGTGTTTGCAGAGGCAGTAGGGAAGCAGGGCGAGCTGGTTGTGCTGTCTCTCCCGCAGTGCACCGTGACCTGTGGCCGGGGTCTGCGCTACCGCGTCGTGCTGTGCATTGACCACCGCGGGCAGCACGTCGGGGGCTGCAATCCACAGCTCAAGCTGCACATAAAAGAGGAGTGCATCGTGCCAATACCGTGTTACAAGCCAAAAGGTAACTGGAATTTTTGTCTGCGTCTGTTATTGTTTCACATTTTTGTTCGGAGAATTAAAAGCCCCTGGTAACCTTTTTCAGAAATGCCAGAAGCTGGAATTTACTGGGACTTTTTTCAGTTTTGGCAGAAACAAGCGCTTTAATTATTGGTGCTAGGAAAAGTGCCCTGCTGATATTTTTTTGCTGATAATGTGGCCAGACTGTCATGAGGGGAATGTGCCAACTAAATCTATATAGTCTGTTCAAATTGGGAAAACCAGAATTAATGAGCTTAGCACAGGGAGGAGGAGTTGTTCAGTAATACTTGAAATGGGACTGAAACTCCATATTGTATCACCTGGGATCTTGTTTGCTTTCATTAAATGTGTTAGCATTCTCAGTGTGACTCAGCAGCTCATCAAGTTATAATCAAACTACTTTCCTTTTTTTCCTTCTCCATTTCTGCATATTTAAAACAAAGAATGGAGCTCAAACAGCATGATGAAGTTTTCTAGTAAATTTTATTACCCAGTATGTCTACAAAAGCACTAGATCAATAAGCAACGTAAGCAGTGAAGTTCTGAGGTGACTAATACTAACATGGATATGTTGCTTTGATTTTGGAGGAATTACTGAATGTTTTGGGGTTTTTTTCCTCTACCAGAAAAAAGTCCTGTGGAAGCAAAATTGCCGTGGTTTAAACAGGCCCATGAAATGGAAGAGACCATAACAGTCTCAGAAGAGCCAACGTAAGTACACTGCCTTTTACAGCAAAGAAACATTTCCAGCGTGTTTTGCAGATCTCTGGAATGATTGTTGCTATGCAGTTTGCTTTGACAGTTGGCCCTCCATGGGAGATGAGTCGTGTGGTGAGCTGTTCCTAATTTTCACATCTCAGTAGCTTTGCTTCTGGAGCTCCTGTTCTGGATGACACAGAGCTACACTATTACACTGCCCCTATATCATTCAGGAATTCAAAGGGATCTTAATTTAGCCTAATTAAGCCCTAATTAATGCATGTAGAGGTGTTTCAGCAGATATAAATTAAATAACTTTAGTTTTATCCTGGTAATAGCTGTTACCTCAAGAGTGTAGTGGTGGTATTAAAACTTAAGAGGTACTTTGTAGGGTTGCCAGGATTTCCTTGGGGGGTGAGACCAATGCATGAAGTGAGAAAAACCTGCTGATCTCTGTGCTTAGCTGCATCTATGGGGGTAAGTTGTGCTATTTTACATGTGTAGATGTGTGAAATTACATCTGGATTTCTTGAGTCCCCTTAAAAACTGGTGAGGTTAAGCCTTGCAAGTCCTGGGGATGAAAACATAGCTTAAATCCAGCTACACTTGTTCCTGACCCTTGTATGTTAGGGCATTGTCACAGTTCCTTATATCCTCTGTGTACATTTCATACACACACATACACATATTTATATGCATAATATATTCAATATGTAGACATTAAAGTAGTTACATTTCTAAAAAGTATTAACTTTCAATACGATGAGATTTTGAGCAATATTTTATTGTGCTTTGCTGAATTCTGCACTCATTTGTAGTCATGTCAGTTTGAAATAATTTAGATGAGCTTGATGAAGTTACTTTGGATTTATATTGCTCTGATAGCGGAGTGTGCCTTATGCTTATTTTTCTTCTTCCATCCAGCTATTCCTGATTTTTGGCACACATGCAGCAACAGGTGTGATCATGAGTAATAAAATCTTTACACCTGCAATGACTCACAGAAGAAACCTCTTGCCAAACAGGTGTTTATATAGTTATGGTGACTGTAGTTTAAACTTTTCACTGCTCTAGCCTCTCAAGTCAAGTGTCAACCTACTGTGAGCGGTTATTTCACTCTCCAGATCAGTGGCCCTGGATTCAGGCAGGGTAGTAGCAAAGATATAAAAATAAAGTGTGATTGTCCAAGGGGGTGATGCAACCAAACGTGCCTTTTAAGTGTCAGGATAGCAGAATGAAGGTGTATGAGGTCACTTCTAGAGAGGATTCAGCATGAAGCTATAAAGAAAATTATCTCTAGCATTACAAAATCCTGCTGTGGCAGCCATGAGCTAATGCAGTTCCTGGGTTTTTAGGATCCTTCAGCATCAGTCTGACAGAACAAATGGAGAACTGGCAGGGACACAGCTTTCAGAGGATATGCAGAATATAATGGAGCTGAGGCGGAAACTTTGTCATGGGCTGCCTTGTGCCTTGTCCTGACAGTGAAAGCAGTTATTCATCCTTCCTAGCTGTGACCCATATATTCCAGTGTAGCCTTTTCTTCTTCACTTTGGAGACCTAGATGTTTTTCAACTTTCATTCATGATCCTCATCCTGTCATTAGACTTCCCTTCACATTTTCCAGAAGCATCTTCACCTAAGTCTAAAAGGTTTCTCCAGCCTCTTCTTACTGGTGACTCTTCTCGCCATCCCCTCCGTACTGAGGGGCTGCTGAGGTGCTGTGCCTTCCCAGTCTGGGCACTTTGGGCTCTCTTGGGACCCACCTCTAACACTGGAGCCAGATTCCCTCTTAGTTTCATTTTACTGCTGCCAACTGCTCGCTCTTTAGTCTTCTGAGGAAGCTGGCAGGTAAGGGGAAACGAGAAATAACTGATGCCTGACTTCATTGCTTTTTGCAGATTATCTGTTGGTCATGTGGGCAATAATGGTTTGCAACCACAGAGTTTCTTCATCAGTGCTTTAAACCTCATGCCCAAACTGCTCTGGTCCTTTCCAGCTAGAGTCAGATTTTTGGGACAGGGATTAAGATTTAAAAAGAAACTGTGACAATAAATTGTTACTTCTCCCAGAATAAATTATAACAAGATATCCCTCTGGTTCAGATCTGTTTAACTTTGTTTTCTGTAATTTAGACATGGCACAGTGATAACTCATAGCCCGCCTCTGTCTAGCAGGAGACTTCTGATTTCCTTGATAAAATGCCATCCCTTTTAATTTTAGTTATTCTGTTGTCATCCAAATTTAAACCACAATATGAAGTCTCGACTTCTAGTCCATCCTTTTATGACAACTGTCTCTCTATGCTTTTGTGTGATATTTTAGTTGATAATGAATAAGAGAATAAATCCAGCTGTGTTTTAGAGCCCACAAGTGATGGATATGCCAAAAGCAGCTTGAGGAAGATAAATACTTCTGCTGCTGTGGTCTACCACGGCTGGTGTCCTGAATTTACATAGAGGGGGAATGTTCAAAAGCTTCTTTTTTTTTTTATTATTAGCAAAATAAAAAACGACTGTCCTTAAAGTGAGGCCAAGAAAAATGTAGGTCTGACCTTTTTAGTTTTTACTTGTGGAATGTGATGACAGTTGATACCAATCATTATTTTAAATGTGCTTCCCTCGAGCCTTCTTAGTTACAGTGGGATTCGCAGAGAAGCTCCAGCAAGTTTTTGCATCTTTTTTATTACTTGTAAGTTAAAGAAATAGACACCTCAACTGCCTTTCTCTGTCATGGCTTAGGCAAAAACTAAAATTCTTTCAAAAACTGATATATTTTTCCAGCAATATGAGCTAAAAAGTGATGTGAAATGCAGTGTTTCTCATAAAGGTTCCCACTTATTGCACTGGAGTCCTTTTCACAGACATGTCCCCACTGTGCCTTTGGTGATAGAGAATTATTTCCTCTGGAAATGGGCTGGTGATTTTGTCCAGTACATTACCCTTGAGGCTGATAAAACCAGCACTGTGACTCTGGTCAGAGCAGGCAAGGGTGGTGCTGCAGGGAGGGGATGGGTGCCAGCATCATGGAAGTTCTGCTCAGTAACAGCCAGCATTTTAGATGCTTCTTTAGACTTTTATCCAGGACCCTTGGTGCATTAGGACTGGACTGGAAATATTGCAAGAGCAGCTTTTTTTTTTTTTTTTTGTTTGTTTGTTTGTTTGTGGGGTTTTTTTTTGTTTTGTTTTGGTTGTTTTGTTCTGTTTTGTTTTGGTTTTTTTGTTTGGTTTGGTTTTGGTTTGGTTTGGTTTTGTTATGTAGACATTTCCTGTCTTAACTGAAAGCAAGAATTGTGGTCATGAGGAAAATAAAAAATTAAGAGACACCATATTTTCCAAGTCTTTAGAAAGCTGCAGAGGGCTGCACTGAGTTCAGTTTTCAGTTCAGATTTGATTTGGTTGAGTTGGGCTGCTCTGTCCCAGTTTTATGGGACTAATGATGATTAGTTTAGGTCAGTGCTTCATTTCCCAGGTCATCCTACACTTGCTTTTACAGCATGTGCCAGGTGAATGCACATTTCCATTAGTGCTGGACTGATAGCACTGCAGCATGGACATGCCCTCCACTGCATCTGTAGTGTCTTCATTATTTATACCTGCTCAGATGAGTATAGGAGCCTTTCAGTTCAATGTAGCCTTGGGAAGAATGACTGGGTAAAAAGGCTGATTATAAAAAGTTGTACGTGCTCAAATTTGCATTTTTCCTTTTTTTTTTTTTTTTTAAATCAGAAGAGTCGCATCTATGAACTTAGAAATGTCAGAAAATTTTTAGTTAGCACTGTCCTGTCCATTATAAATTGCTGATGATCTACAAAGCACTGTAGTACAAGCACTTTGATGCTTCTTAATCCTGACCTGAGATGACTCTGAGTGTGTGCCCATTGAAGGCAGACTAAGTTTACTTCAGGGAAGTATTGTGTCCAAAGCATTACCATGTGTATGCTGTGAATGCCAAAATGCCTCACAGCTGAGGCTGATGGAGTTTGCTTTAATGACCTGTCACAGGCTTTGGTTTTGCATGTTCAGTATAAAGTAAAGATAAAAAACCCCCATCTGCCTGAGCTCAAAATTTAGATAAAAATCAGCTCTCTCAGTGTTCAGTCAGTACCTTGCTTTATAGTTTGGGATTTCAATATGTAAATAGTCACATGACTAGTTTAGCAAATGCCAAGATACAATAAAAAGTATTTTGTGTGTTCATTTTTTATCTTGCACTTCACTGAAAAAATACCAGACACTAATATTCAACAGGAAAACCTCAATTCTAATACAGGCTTGCTATAAGTCAAGGAAAAAAAATGCTTAGAATTTTCTGAGTTTCTTTATAAATCAGTTGGTTGCTGAGTGAAATGATTGCTGTGGTTCAAAATTTCCTTTAATTTATACAGGATTTCAAAAGAATGTTTTTGAAATACATTATTTTTGGAATGTTTAAATGCACTCAACTAACAGTACACAAAACTAACACTAATCTCTGGTATGCTGCTGTCGTGCTTTTACCAAAAGAAGTTATTACTTTCAGACTGTAAACTTAGGTATGGTTGGAAGACCAACCAACCATTTTCAACTATAAATGTCCATCAATTTTATTTTTCCAATTATGTACATAAGTATAAATGGAGTCAATTTTTTTTTTTTACACAGATGGAGAAGAAAGTAATCATTCTGTTAAGCCTATGCACACTGGCTTTGATCCAATAAAGCACTTAAGCACAAGTTTCCCTCTGAACACATTATCATCCTATTGACTTCAAAGCACAGCTAATATGCTTAAGTTAGGCTCATGCTTAAGCATTTCATTGGGTGAGGGTGATTTTGCCACCCTAGGTGGTTTGCGTGGTTGTCTTTGAAAAGACTGTGAGATCTGATGTACCAGGGTTAAGCTGATTCTGTCTGCTGGGGTTAGAGAAAGCCTTCCTTTGCAGCTTTTCCCACAGAATATTTATCAGTATTTGTTATCGAAAGCATCTGGACACTGACCCCCACCAGCTGTGCCACCAGACTCAGTGGGCTCTTAGGTTGTACCTAACGTGGCATTTGCTCAGATTTGATCACTGCAGGACACAGCCATCCACTATTTTGATAGTATCCTTCCAACAAAAATCAACCTGGCCACCTTGGAAGGTGGTCAGACTTGTGAAGGGATGAGCACAGGCAGTTCTCGACGTCAGGAGGAGCTGGGGATAACGTGCCCTTTCCTGAAGTCTGTTGAGGACCAGTGGGCTCTAACAAAAATTCTGAGACAGTTCAAGGAAAATTTGGTGAGCTTAGATATATTTATCTTTGCAATAGAGCTGTAAAGGTATTTCATTAACACCTCCTTAAAGAATAACCAGTTAACCTTTTAACCTCTGTTGGAAATGGGAATAGTCTTTTCTACAGGAAAAAGTCTTTTTTGGGGTGTGTCCAAGTCACAGCCTGGGTGACTGTCCCAAGGACTGACTTAAAGTATCCTTATGGGTTTTCCAGCCATCTGTTCTCCTTTCTTCTGTTTGATTCTTCCTCTGTGTATACTGGCAAGAAATTATTGGCAAGATGATAAACTGTGCACAGAATCAAACCACGCTGTTGACATTTTTCTGTGCTTACTGTGTACGCAGAGTGTAAATACTGATTTTTGTCTTACACAACTGTTCTTATGTTTGTAAGGGCAGCTTTCCTGCAGTATGGGAAAGATAATCCTTTATCGAAGATAAGGGCCAAATCTTCGAATCCTAATTTGGATTTTTATTTCCAAATACATTTTTAACATTGGTCAAATTATCTTCCTGTATCTCCCGCTGGTGTTTTGATCATCAGCTGCATTTGGACACATAATAAAAAGCAACTGCAGCCTTTTCATGGGGAAAACAAGAGTTCTAGGAAATTCTGTATTTGATTTCTTATAAAGTACACCCCAGAGCCACCCAGGATGACTTTATTAATGAAATTCAACCCCTTGGCTCTAGAGCCATTTTGAAAATTACTATCAGATATTAATGTAACCCTCAAAGTGAGAGAATATTATAACAAATTCATGACCTGTAAAACAAGATTTAACTGTAGTTCATCAGGAGCATAAATGCTTTCTAATAAAAATGATGGACCGTGGTCTGGTTAGACCCCTCTATTGAAGACGAGAGGCTGCTTGCAAGAGTGAATCTGAAGAGCAGCCTGTGGTGGTGTGCACGGGATATGGCTCCATTTGAAAAGGGCTTCTCTTCTCTCTGGTTGCTGATTATTAGTATGACATAAGGTAAGGGCCTCTCAGATTTAAGCAGACTGCAAATATACTTTTGGCATATGCCCAAATCTGTGTACCTGGGGAGCTGTTTTATATTGTATAGGTAGATCTTCCTGGAGTTTCTCCTTTTTTTCCCCGCTGAAGGAGACTGAGAAAAGATTTAGGTGTTTTCCTTTTTCCTCAAAAAACAATACAGCTTTCCCTGTTCCTCATGATTCTTTCTCCTCTTTTCCTACATCATCTTGCATGAATTTTGGTAAAAGGTCTGCGATGAGAATCTGAGTGAAAGACTTAAGACCCTCAATTATGCGTTCTGTTTAAGCGTCAGTAAGTGCTATTTATTGTCTGCTCTGTGCATGAGCACACATTGATGTGCTGGCTGTGTTTTAACTATGCACATACAGACACAATTACATGGAATAAATGACAATGCCATGGTGATTTGCAGGTTTATCCCTGAGCCCTGGTCCCCATGCAGTGCCACGTGTGGCAGTGGCATCCAGGTGCGAGACGTGAAGTGCCGGATTCTTCTCGCGTTTACCCAGACCGAGGTTGAGCTGCCTGAGGAGGAATGTGAAGATGTGAAGCCACCAACAGAACGAGTCTGTCACCAGGTGTCCTGTGACAGTGATCCTGTCCCCTACACACCAGAATTTCCTCTTGCTGAAGGTGGCAGTGTGATTTACGACTGGGAATACATTGGGTTTACTCCGTGTTCAGCCACGTGTCTTGGAGGTACCTTTTTTCTTAATTTGTCCTGAGTTGTAAGAATTCGGCATTGTTTGGTATTGTTGCATCTCCTGTTGGTGTTACCCTAAAGCGGCTATGCTGATCTGTAGGAAAACCTGCAGCTATAAGCTTTAATATGTTTTTGGTTATCAACAGAGTATTTCAAACTGCTTTGTTTCCTTTATCAAACACTCACTGGGTTAAGAAAGGTGCAGGAAGTTGATACAGCAACTTGCTTTAGTCTTGCTGCTGCAGGAGTGTCAGCTGCCAGGCCAGCTGTGGTGCCAGCACGTTTGATGCATCAGTGGTGGGAGTGTTTAGATGATCTACCTTTTCCTAGGAACCAACAGCGTACGGTTTCAGAGCAAAAACGCCCATGTTTATTCCTTTCCCTCCAAAAGGCTGCCATTTTCTGCAGAACAGTAGGAATACAAAGCTGTAATTAGGGAGACTTGCTTCCAGCCTGAGGGGCGTGAAGATCAAACGGGAGCTGGTTTTGGTGCTCTGTATCACTCCATAGGAGCTCTGTGCCATACATCTGTCTGCAAGTAGTTAGGCACATTCCTTCCTGGATGTAATCGAATCTCCCTGTCGTCCTAAGTACATGTTACCAGACAGGGCTGCTGGTGCTGCTACTACTTACTGTACTTTGGGACTGAACACAAGTGAGTTATGAAGTGTTAAGTGGAGGCAGCGGAATTGTGAACACACCTATGTACGACAGGACTGCTGACATCAGTGGGAAGTGAAGACAGTTGTACCCATAGAAGAAATAAAAAATGTAGAAAAAGGGAGAACAGAAACAATTGGAAGCGGGGAGTGAGATAGAGCTCTCAGACAGCAGCCTCCTTTGTGCTATTCACCAGCTCAAACCTGGAAGACAGAGGCTGGGAGGGATGCCCCAGAATGGGACCAGCAGGATGGTAAGTGACTGATAGTGCCTCCTTTATCATTTGACACTGCTGTTCACTGAGGGGATGCATCCGCAGGAATAACAGCACCTGTGATCACAAAAGCTGGAACATCCCACTCCCTGTGCTGCCTGCAGTGGGCATTACGGCTGGCAAGGGAGGACAGACTGACTGTAGTCCAAGTGTGTTTGTATAAACATGAGATGTTAGTGATAGCTGTTGTAGCTGGGTGTCTCTGTTTCACCATTTTTTTAAGAGAAATGTTTTTAGAAATAAGGAAATTGTACTGTAAAGCAGAAACAAACCTTTCATTAATTCTAAATTTGTAGTTCTGGTATCCCAACTGGTTTTTGTAATGTACAACCATTTTCTTGCTATCCTGAGTCCACTTGACTGCTTTTTAGCCAAATTCTTTGCCAGAGGTGTTCAAAAACACCAAGATTTTTGAGTTTTGAGGACATCATCAGATATGTAGGCTGAAATAATCTCTAGTCTTTGCCTGCTATTGCACATGTGCATGTTTGCATTCTGCATCCTCAAGGGTAAATTTGTCCATGAAGAAGCATCCCCATAAAAACTTATACTTGGTGTGCAGGCTGATGGTAATTTGAGGAGCCTGTACTGAACACAGCAGTTTCATTGGAAGGAACTTCAAGATGACTGATGAGCAGAATCTCATGTTCAGCTTAATTTTGTTCCTGAGGGAGCTGAGTATGAATTCTGTTATTGACTTCTGACCCTTTCATGAATTTCTGAAGTTCCCTGACCCAGAATTGTACTGTACTATTATAGTAGTATCTAGTAGAATCTATATTCATAGTAATCTAACAATTTGTTTGCTTTGCAGTAGAAATGACTCACTTGAAGAAGTTCAAAAGACAATATCTGTTTGTGTTTTTAAGGCTTCTGTGGTATCACTGGTACTGTGTCTAGACATTTTCCTTGTGTGATGCTCCTGGGAAATGTGGGGAGTTGTCAGGGTATTTTATCAATGAGCAGCTTCAGAAGCCCCCATGTTGCTATGCTAGTTAGGTGATTTTTCCTTTCTATCAGCTCTGGTCTTCTGGCTGCCTTGGCAAAGGCTTTCAAACAGACCAAAAATTACCTGCCGATAAAGAGTTTTAAGGGAACCAGACATCTCCTCTGTTTCCAGCTCACTGCAATGTACTAACTAATGATCTCACTGTCTACTATTTTTCCATTGTGTAGTTCAAAGGAGCTGATCCATTTCTGCTAAGTTTTATGTTCAAATCTAATTTCAATTAGATGAACTCTTTCGTTACAAGAAATAAATGTTGTCTGAGTTTGGAATAACCCAGTGTAATGTAAATTATATTAGGTACTTTTTCTCTAGTATGTATGCATCTAGCAGTGGCTATTAAAACAAATTCCTGTGGATTTCTGTACCCTCGGAACTCCCTACCCCCATTTCTTAGTGCTTAAGTCTTTCTGAATGAGGGGAAAGTCTGCAGGGTCTAAGTAGGCTGGGAGCTTTACAGCCACTATTTGAGCAAAGTCCGAATCACTCTTTCAGAGCTTGTCACTTGCACCTTTTTTTTAATCCTCGTACAGACTAGACTTGTAATTCAGTCTCCTCTGGTCCCTCTGCAAAGCAGATGAAAAAATGCAGATGGAAACACCGGGGTTTTTTGGGTATTAGACTTACAGAGAATGATTTGCCAGGCGTTATCAAACACCATCTTACCAGTTCTAGAGCAAAAGTCACACCAGTCTTGGGTCACTTGTGTGCTTTCTGCACCAAACCTCTTTGGCTTTTCAAGCAGCACGTGAAGAGCCAAACAAGTTGAGGTTTTGAGACCAGCCCTGTTGTTTTATGCCTCTTAGCACAATTAATGCTTCCTTCATCAGTCTTTCCATGAATGTAAATAAAAGTTGTCGAGGCCTGTTAGTCTTAGGCAGACATCACCTTTAATACCCCTAGGAAGCTCTGTGACCATTCTGAAATCTAGAGATCTGTTTTTTCTTCAGTGCCTGAAGAAATCCCAAACTGAAAATAAGCCAGCCATATGCTTGGGGATCTCAAAATTTGCCTTCATTTTCCCAGAATGTTTTTTTCGGGTTTCTTTGTTTTTGTTTTTGTTTTCTTTTAAATCTGAAGAACTTTGGCCATGATGTGAGAGTCCCAGGTGTAAGTTTAATTTTCATATCATCATCAGTAGGGAATTAATAGTCATTACGAGAATAAAGAGTGTGCCTGAAAAGAAATGTTTTTGTTGTAATCTGTAGCATTTCTTTAGTGTTGTCAATCGTTTAACTACTCAACAATATTTTAAAAAGGGAAAACAGTTTTCCATTTTAAAAAATCACTGAACATTTTCTTGTTTAATTATACCTTTAGTTGCATGACGCAGATTTTGGTGGTAAAACGTAATTATTATTTATACTCCATATGCTTCAAAATGATTTTTTGGGCCACCTAAAGTCATTACATTGGCCTAAAATTAATGAGATTAAGCAATAAATAACATATGCACTTCCTGTTTTTTCCTGTACAGCCTCTGTGGCTTTGGTAACTTCAGGGTGTAGTCAAGCTGTGTTTTCGGGCTTTTGTCTGGACCAAAAGGGCTAAAAGTTTACCATTTTATTTATGAGAAACCTGAGATTCTTGGAATATTAATGGATTCTAGCCAAACTTAAGGGCTCTGAGAAAAACAATGACTGTTCAGAGACTCACATACAAAGCTGAGAGAATTCGCTCTCAGCTGGTGTTGGAGTCACCTTGATAACCGGTCACTCGTATCCTTTGTTTCGTTAGCTGCAGATGTTGTTTACTCTCTCACAGAAGTACAAAATGGATGCACAGAGATGCTCAAGGATGTGTAGAATTTGGCATTTCTTCTGAGTTATTTTCAGCTTTTAGTACGTGTTTTTAAGAAGCCACCAAACTGAGACCGTTTGATGTAAATAAATGATTGTCCTTCTCTTCCAGGCATGGAGAATAGATCCACCTTCTCAACGTTTGCACAGCAGCTTTCCACCCCCATTTCCTTCATAGTTTAAAAATGCAGGAACAAAAATTCTGGGCTAAATTCAAGCATTTTGATCTTTTAACACAGCTTCAAGCACTGTATATTTCATCGCACAGAAAAGATTGTAAAAGAATGTAAATATATGCGGTTTGAATGCTGGGTTAAAATAGAAAATATTCTATTTCACTGAATAGTAGGGTAATTACTACAATAGTGCATCAGATTACTGTAAAAATACTTAATGCTCCCTGCTGTATACATAATGTTTTAGTTAAATTATCTACTGTGTTTATATTATAAGCCAAGAAAGTCATACATATAAAACTTTGCTTGTTTGAATAATAGATTTTTCCATTTTCCAATCGACATAGAATAAGTTTTATCAGTGACTGAAGTTCCCAGCTAATGGAAAATTATAGTTTGGAGTGAGAAATCTGATTAATGGTGAAGACATTTGGGCAGATAAGTTCAAGCAAATGTAACATCAGTTAAGTGCAGTTATTTATTGAATAGAGTTCTTGAGCTGAGAATGAAGGAACAGGAAGGGGCTTCCTGGTAGGTTTTTAACAACTCTTTAGTATCTATTTTGTGCTTACAGCATCAAAACAGGGGGCAAGTTTTCTTTCATTGAGGCCCCTGTGGGGAAGAATTGCTAACGCAGTTTGTGCTCTGTACTTCAGTCAAATGAAAAACACACCACATATCAACATTTTCTTCTCGTAATGTGATTAAAGCTACGCAGGTCCTGCTGCAAGGCAGGAATGGCTTAATGAACTCCAGGTGGCAATTTGTAGTCAGACTCCATCACCTGCTATGACATGCCTTTTGTTCATTTGGCTGGCCAGTTGAGCCTATATAACACCAAGATAAATACTTCCCATGGCATTATTGCCAATTTAGATGGTCTGAAGGGAATTTAATTTAATTCCCCTCCTTTGTGTGAGATATTAAGACAATTCTATCTATTGCAACCTGTTCCAGAGCAGCAGCATCACATTGGAGCGTGGTTTTCTCACTGGAACACAGCGAGGTCAGCGAAGCTAAAGCTTGGTAGCATAGGGTAGATTTTGACCTGAAATATACATTATATGGGTGCTTGACATGGACTTGATTACTCGTCTGGTAAGGCAAATCTCTTCCTGTCAGAACCCAGCTCTAAATACTTCCTTCTCTCCTGTAGACAGCCAAATGTGCATTGCCTCTGCAAGGGGAAAGGGGAGCTGCTCCTGTTAAATGAACACTTGAGGATGGACTGGAAAGAAAACTTCTGATTCCCGTACTTCTATAACAAAAAAGATATTTATTGCTTTGTCATCTTCAGGCATTTTCATGTCTGCATTGCAGTTATGGTATTTGTTGTTAAATATTTATTCTCAGCCTGACTAGTAAAATAGTTTTCCCACAATGTGTGTGTTCTCCGTTGACGTAATTATCAATACTTTGGTACAAGAGAACTGAATAGGTTGTCAATCATATTTAAGGTAAGGTCTTTTGTTCTGTAAAAATTCATCACTTTGTAGATGTAGTCAAAACATTTATATAACAAGGTCTTTCTGAACTGCAAATGAGTCCCAGAGGGGATCTCGAGGTGTACCAGAGAGCCTGAAAGAAATCAGAATCTGTGTTATTCTGAAAATCGCTGCTGGTTTACCCCTGCTGAGGTGTCTGAAGTAGTTGGACTGGCTCGAGTGGGATTGTGGCCTGGGCTGGCTGATACACTGGACTGAGTCAAAATCATTTATAGATGGAGGGAACATCTTTGGTTTATGAAAAACATGACTGTGCTCGTGTATAGGAGAGAAATATTGGCCTGGGGGTGGAACTTTCAGTGTTGGGTATTCCAGCCCACTGGAATCAGAATGGCTGATGGTCAGCAGTGTCCTTCCAAAATCACTGAAGACAAGTGAAAGATAAGAAGGAAATGGATTTAAATTCTATGAAACTGTAACTCTTCAACAGCCATTTGTACCTGGAAACAATATAGATATTTTATGATTTTAGCTCTTTTGTTTTATAGGATTATGATCATTAGCATTGCTTGTATGGGACATCCCAGATACACAGAATCCCCCAGGCACATCACAACCCTCTTGTATTTAATGTGCATTTGAGTGAGCTTTGAAATTGAGTAAGGCCTTCATACTGAAAAATATGATCTATAAAATTGGATAATTGCAAAGCTTTAAAATAGAAGTAGTTCACAGAATGTGTATTCACTAAGCTGTCTTGTTCTAAAGGAAACTTATATTACGTTTCATTTTGACTCATAGAAATTTGAGTATTAGTAATCTTCCATGCTTCAGTAATAAGATCCAGGTAGCAAGAGCTGCAGATCAGAAGGTGCCAAGAACGGTAACGAATGAGGAAAGCTTTAGGCTGGGTCAGATTTGCTGCCTTCAGCAAAACCATTGCATCTCTTGGCCACTGAGAATGGCTGACTAAACACAGAACGTTTCTCCTGCCTATAGCTTTGCAAGTTTTCTGCATTTTTATAGCAATTTTTGCAGATCTTTAGCTCTTTATTAAAGGCAAGGTAAGTGAGAAGGAATCACTTTTACCTCAATTTTGGCAATGGAGGTAGTAGTCGGCTTAGGACTGTTACAGAACCAGCAGATGCAGCCTCTGGTAGTGGCTTGACAGAAAAACCTGTTTTTTTATTGGCTTTCAGAGAGGTAGAATGTAAAATCAAGCCTTTTAAGCATCACAGAAGTAAAGTTAAGACATAATTCACAAATATCTTTTGAACATTAAATATGCAAACTGCCTCCGTGTTCCTTTTTGCTTGAGATGTTACTTCTAAGCCTGCTGTCTAATCCAGTGTCAGAGCCTTTTACTGAGTGTTACTCAAGGGCAAGCTTTACAGAAACCTGCTCCATCGTCACTGTTTCATGGCTGTTCTCCTTTGGGATGCAGGCACGCAGGAAGCCATTGCCATGTGTCTGCACATCGAGACGAAACAAGGTGTCAACGAGACCCTGTGTGACAATTCCCAGAGGCCGCCCCCAATGACCCGGACCTGCAGCACGGAGCTCTGCCCTCCGAGGTACCCCGCGCTAACGGAACCGCGTGCTGGCAAGGGAAGGGTTAATGGGACTTCAATAAACATTGGCTTTCTCAAAAAAGGGTTCAGATGGCAGGACTGCGGTCGTGCTTCGGGGTGAAATTTCACTACTTCTGTTTTCAACAAGGTTTTGGGTTTGGGGTGTTTTTTTGGTCTTGTTCACTCCCTTTCCGCTTTTCGTATCTCACTGATGAAATAGGGGACGTTTTCTGAAATAAATCTCCTCCTGCCAGAGCTGGAGAAAGAGCCTTAACTCTCCTTGTGGTAGAAGGAAAATTTTGAGGATATTTCACAAAAAAAAGCCGAGAATATTTATTTTTTATCTTTACTGAATGAAAAAAAAATGAAATTATGATTTAAAGGTACCTTAATTTAATGCTTCTTTAGTACCCCACATAGTTCTTATGTTTATTTGGAGATTCTGGGGAAAGAACGAACCCAGTCCAAATCCAAGAAAATCTCTAGGTCATTTGATCACTTGAAAGGGCCATATGTGAAATTTTGATGTGTACTGCCTTATTTACCCATTTTTGATCTCTGCCATCCCAGATCCTTTGCAAATTATTTCTATGTGTTTGCAGAAACCTGCTCTTGCTAAATGTAGGGAAGAAGTTAACAGGAACAGGATGTTTTATAGAAAACTTATACACACTTAAAGGAAGTTTGGTAAATATAAGAAAGGTCTATTTACATATTTACATTTATGAATGTAAACATCGGCAGGTTGCCAACAGGCTGCTTTCTAAGAGGAGCCCTCTGAAGGTAAACACTGAAGTTAACTTTGTCCAAAAATGACTGTTTATTGTTAATAAATCCTGCATTTGCTTGTTACCTGCAAGTTTATAAATCCAATTTATAATTTTGCGCTCCAGCCGAACCGAGGGGATGTTTTAAGCCATCGATCAATAACTGTGCCTGCAGCTGTGCTTTTTGCTAGGCTGTGTTTGGGTAAGACTGCTCCTTCCCCAGTGGGAGGCGGGTTGCTGAAGGTGAGTTTTTGGCTGTGTTTTTGGGACAGGTGGCAGGGCGGCCCCTGGAGCCGCTGCTCGGCGACCTGCGGGGTCGGGATCCAGACGAGGGACGTGTCCTGCCAGCAGCCTGGGGCGTCTGCTCCTGCTGCCCACGAGTGCAAAGACCCAAGGCCTCATTCTTTACAAGCCTGTAACCAGATTGATTGTCCCCCTGCTTGGCACGCTGAGGAATGGCAGCAGGTATGGCTGGGTCACAGAAGGAGTTTAAATGTGTTCCTCTGGCCAGGGACTCGAAACTGCCCGGCACGGAAGGCAGCTCCTGACCTTCCATAAGTGTTTCACCTTACACCACTAGAACAAACTAACCCAAAAGCTGCTTTGGACTCCTGTGCCAGTGGGTAGTCACAGGGTGAGGTGGAAGTCCTTGTTAGGATTTCAGAAGCTGGGTACCACTTATTCCATACATCATCTCTTTGCCTGTGCTCTCTAAACACAACAACCTTCTTTTTTTTTTTTATTAACTGGTGAGGGACATAGATTTATGCATAAGATGCATGTTTTTCTCTAAGATTTCTACTACTTGCTTGCATTCAGGTGGTATGTTTAACCTTTGAACTCCAGCTCTCCTCATCTCTAATGTATTAAATATTTTAACAGACGAATTTTCTGTGCTGCTTAATTTTTCGTTCAAAGTAGATGTCATTTATCAAGAGCACAGGTGTCCATGCAGGAGTAAATGCTGTGTTTAATTCTTCTCCTCCTTAGTGTTCACGTACCTGTGGAGGAGGGATTCAGACCCGCAGAGTGTCCTGCAAGCAGCTGCTGACGGATGGAAGTTTCCTGAAACACCCTGATGACACCTGCCAGGAGCCCAAATTGCCAACTAGCAAAGCATGTGCAAAAGTTGACTGCCCTCCTCAGCTGGTCTTTGGAGAATGGTCCAAGGTGAGCAAACCTCAATAATGGTGAACCAGAACCCTCCATTCCAGTAAAAGCTCTAGAGATTTCTGCCTGGGTGAACGAGCTGTTTGGAGCAGTAAATTGCCAGGGCAGCTGGAGTTTTCACAAGGCCTCTACTGAACTAAACTGTGCATCCCTGTCTGCAACCAGACTGATCAGAGCCCCCCTCCTGGGCAGTGTTCCAGTCACTGAAGGACAGGCTGTAATGACCTGCATGCTTTCTACCAGACGTGGCACAGATTCCAAAAATCAAATCTTTGCATTATTCTGCAACACATCCTCCTCCTTTCCCATTTAATGCAAGCTTGCTACCACTCCCCATTCAAAATGATTCAGAAAATTGAATTTAGGAGCTGCAATTACAGGTTCATGCAATACAACCTAAGGGAGAAGGTTGAGAGACTTGGCAGAGACTGTTTAGAACCTGCTGAATTGTTTCTCTCAGATACCAGATCTCATTACTCTGTTCTGCCCATGGCTGGACATAAACACTGTCATGTTATTTTAATTCCTGTCTTGCTTGCTGGAAAACCTTTCTGTCTTATATTCTTATTGCCTGAAAAAGTGGAGGGAGTTTCATAACTAATACTAGAGTCTAATCACTAGACAACACAAGGATTCCTATGAAGTAGAGCGTGTGTACCCTCTCAGAACTAAAAAAAAATTTAAAAAATTTAAAAAAACCCACCACAAAACAAACTAGTTTAAAATTAGCATATGTGGTATGGAGCACCAAGTTTAGCTTGACTGCATCCTTCCTTTCACAGTGCTCAGTAAGCTGTGGTGTTGGAATCCAGAGGAGGAAACTTGCCTGCCAGAACCTAACAGCAAAGGGCCAATATGTCACATTAAATGGATCAATGTGCAGTGGTCTGTCTCCTTCACTGCTTGTAAGGTCTTGTCAGATGAGTGCCTGCAAGAGTAAGTATGTTACTTTATCTGGTTCCTTGCTGATTTGGGATGATCTATTTATAAAGAGAAATCTGGGTACACATTAATTCACTCATCTCCCTATACTATCACTACAAAACTTGGCACAAACTGAGTTACTATACCAGTAATAACAGGATTGTTTTTATTTCTGCCACTCAGAAACAAAGGTTATGATCTCAAGAAGTAGTTTTTGAATATATTATGGTACATACCTCTCACCCTCATTCTTATGCACAATTTGATCTGATTTTTCCTTTATCGCTTACACTATTCCAACTGGGAAAAAAAAAAGAAAAATTCATAAATTTACCATAAATTACAAAGGACATTAGAAAAGATAAGAATCCAGTTCTGCTGCCTTGTCTTTTCGTTGTACATTTGTATTACAGTGGACATTTTGCTTAACATGGTGGAATTCAAAACCTGAAACTCTGTGCCAGTGATAATTTTAGGTATAATTTCTATCTTTCCTTGTAAAAATTAGAATCCTGGTCTCATTATCTGTACAGGGAGTGGTGACAGTACAGATGCTCTTCAAAAATCTGGTATTTTATTTTCTTTTCAGAAAGATTTTCTGTAGAAATTGTACAATTTGGGCACAATTGGGTTATGCTACTGATGGTAGTTGCACTAATTGTGTGTTTAACACCGATGGAAAAACCTCTCTCATACAGAGCATGTTCAATTACATATGCTAATTTAGAACAGGCAGTTCTAAATTGCAACTGAATGTCTGAACCTGTGCTCCCCTTCCTTTATAAAGGGGAGTGTTGGTTTGCAGGTTTGGGGAGCAGAGTGCTGAGAAGAAAGGAAAAGAAAAGAGCTTTTAGTTTTGAGCTGGGGGAAACCAAAAAGCCTTTATCAATGGCCTGGTTTTGATCACAGGTCAGAGATAGACATGTTTTGACCCAGCTTGTAGTGTTGTCAAGAAATAGCTACTTTATACATTTTGAAGCTTTGCTTTAAAAATTATTCACAAAACAAAATAAGAAATAGAATAATTACCGATTCATACATAATATGAAACTTCTTTTCCTGGCCTGCATTTCAGATTAACATGCCAAAATCCTGAGGTTCAAAACTCCCCTTAAATAAAGCCCTGTGGACTTTCAGGAATGTCCTTGGCATAAGGTTTAATAAAATATTTTGAGCTGCATATCTATCTGAATTTAATTAATTGTGGATAGCTGAATGGCAGTGGAGCTGGTTTGCAAACTGCTTAGCTCAGACTGATGTTAATGTTACCCTGTCAGCTTCCAGCACAGCGCCTAGGGAGCAGCACACAGGGCTGCAGAGGGAACACCACCGGCCAGAATGGGTGCACATCAAAGTCCTAAAGAGAATCACTGTCCTCTCCCTCCATTTCCACAACCCTTTGGAGCAAGGAAGCCTTAGCAGCTCACATCTGCCTGGTGATTCTCCTGCTGGAGGGCAGGGGAAGGTGTGAGGCTGGTCCATACCTGTAGTTCCTGTTTGGGTCTTGCAGAAGGAGCCAGGGTTGGGACAGCATCAGGCTCTGGATTCCCAGGAGGGAATCTCCTCCTCCTGCAGCCGTGGGTTCAGGCTGCCTTGAGTGGGGCGTGAGTAGAAGGCAGGAACAGAGCGTGGCTGTAGGATGAGGATGTGATGAGGATGGATGAGGAGCAGCGTGGTGTGAGGTGTGACTGCTGGTGGGGGTTCTTGCCTTAGAGAGCAGTTTCTAAATGTCCCTTTCCAAGGTGATGCTTCTGTGGCTCACATGAGTGCCTTTTTTACTGTCTCGTGACAGTGCTGAGTCATTTCAGGCTTAATCTTTTACCCTGAGACTGGCAATCGTAGCTGTTTTCTGACTTAGCAGTGCTTATTAAGTAGAAACATTCCTGACTCTGGGCTCTGAGAAATAGGAAATAACACCAGTCTAGCCCTGAGGTCACCAGGATCTGAAACGCAGCTGAAGCTGTTCAGGACCATTACAGGTCACAGATGCAGATGGATTTGTATCAGGTGATAATGAGGTCCAATGGCTCCAGCATATATTCCTTAAGATTTACCTTTACTCTCCCAAACAGTCCATTACCTCAGCAGCTGCAAGATTGAATGACACTAAGGATCTAGAGAGTGCACACTTACGTGGCCTCATACTTTCATATGACCTTATATATTTATATGGCCTGCCATCCACAGCTCTGAACTTTGTTTCACTCTCAGCCTTGCTCACCAGTCACCAGTAAAATTACACACACCCTTTAGTGTTGAACTGCTAATGAGAGTTAGTGGTCTGTCTTTTTTTAAAGAAATGAAATGGATGAGACTTGTTAACATATTTATAAGTATGCACTGGGTTTAATTCTAAGTTGGAATAACTAGTGTAAACAGACCACAGCCTGAAGTATTTTAATTTGTGTGTTTAAAGTTACACTTACTGTGTCTGTAAGTTGGATTTTGGAAATGGAAGATTTAATACTGGAATGTTTCCCTGAAAATAAATATTTGGGGCCCAATAATTTATTAAAAACTGGACACTACTTTAATAATTTTAGTAAACTGAGTGCCTAAAACAATTTAATTGTTGTACCATGTGAAATGGTTGAGGGAACCTTGTATCTGGATAACGAATCCCGATTTAAAAGCTCTGTAATTATGAAACCATGATATCCCCACAGGTCTGAACTCATTACCCAAAACATTGAAAATAACCATTTTGTTTTATAAGCATAAGAACGCACTCCAGGGTGTAGTTCCTATAGTGTACACACTTATTGAATGCTTGAAGCATTTAGCTTTTCACCTATTTCTTCACAGCATAATTGGAGCACATGTACATGCAGCTTTCTGGATATCATTTGTGTGCCATCAGTGTAGCTGTCTTTTTATTCAAGTACTTCCCAAGTGCTGATTTCAGACAAGCTGGGAAATGCTGTGATCTGTGTGTCCATTTCCTGGCTCATCAGCTGGTTCTGCAGGCTCTGAGTTTTCCCTTTGCCACGTCCCAAAACGCACCAAACACGCAACTGGGCTGGTTTCTAGCACCAGCATCATTGTTTCCCGACTCTTCCCGTGTGGCCAATTCGACCTGGCAGGGAAGGGCTCGGGGGTGCGTGCCCCTGCTCCTGCAGCGCTTTGTTCCTCCCTGCCCGGTGCTCTCAGCCCGGATTAGTTCTGCTGATCAAAGCTGGGCACGGTGCTTGCCAGCAGTGAGTCAGCACAGTGGCATCCAAAACACTGCAGTCGCTCTGTGCCTCCCCAGCTCTGCTGGGAAAGACCTGCCTGTGGTGCTGTTCATCATCCAGGCAGCTCCCAAAAACCTTCCAGCATCCAGGTGCCTGCACTTTTGTGCAGGAGGAGCTGCACAATACCCAGTGTCTCTGTACCCAGCCTGCACGAGGCTTTATGCTGTTGTTGCCTGCTTTTGTCAATTCATCTGATCGCTACATTCAGCCTCTCAAAATGATGCCTTATTTCTCTCTTTCCTCCCTTCCCTCCCCACTTTCTTGGCACAACACTGTCAGCAACTCGTCTTTCAACCCTAATAAATTACCCTCAGCCTATGATTACAGGGTGGCTTTGCCTGTTGCATGTACTGTGTCTTCACTGACTGTTTCTTTCACCTCCTGCGTTGCTATCAGTTTGGCTTGACTCAGGCAACCAGCACAGCCAGCCAACATTTCAAATAAGAGTCAAGGGGAGCCTTACTTTTTGGATAGATTTTGTTTTATTTAGGTCATTCTGCACTCAGCAGTGCTCAAATGTGGGGAAAGTGATAATGTGTTCATGTTTTTTTAATTCAGTTTTTTTCATTTCCATCATGCCTAGCCTTTCTGAGGCAGCAGTAGGAAATATAACCGTAATAGGAACATATCTATGCAGTAATATATAATACATGTATATATACTTTCATATATGCGTGCACCATCTACGTCCTTCACACAGGTATGTGTTGCCTGTATCCTTTTATTGTTAGATTTGGGGAAGAAGCAATAGCATTCTTGGCTGAAGCAAGGGAATGTTATGGTTTCATGTTGTTCATATTTCTGCATTTCCGTGACTCAGATAAAAGCTCTGTGTGTTGCAGTCTGACTCGAACAAAGTCAGGAAAAGCTCTTTCAAGCATTCTGTGAAAAGCAGATTTTGTAAGCATGACTGCCAACCACTAGATGCTTTTCAGCACTTTGTTTTCTTGCAGAGATCAAGCCCAAGCTTCCAGCAAAGTTTTCTGCCCACGGACCTCAGATTGTCAGCATCCACCGAGTCTATATTCAGACGAGGCCAGAGAAGCGCATTAATTTCACCATAGGAAGCCGAGCCTACTTGCTCCCCAAAACATCTGTGGTAATTAAGTGCCCCGTGCGAAGGTTCCAGAAGTCCCTTATCCGTTGGGAGAAAGACGGACAGCACTTACAAAACTCCAAAAGGCTCGGCATCACTAAGTCAGGCTCGCTGAAGATCCACTGCCTGGAGGCCACAGATATCGGTGCGTATCGCTGCATCGCGGGCTCTGCCCACGAAACCTTTGTGCTCAAACTCATCGGGACCGACAACCGGCTCATCGAGCCCCCGCCCCTTCCCAAACAGCCCAGCGAGATCAGCGACCCGGATCACAACGAGGCCAACAGCTTGGGGGCCAAATGGCACAAAATGAGCAAAATGTGGCAGATGTGGAGCAAGAAGAACGAGCTCTACCTGGGGGACAGGCAGGTAAACGATCAGCCCTTCCTGAGGAACCTCGAGAGCTTTGGGAGCAATTCGGCAGAAGAGTTCAGCTCTCGTGAGTTCAGGAACAAACGCCTGGAGGCGGCGGTTCTGCAAGGCGCCTACAGCATGGACACCGTGCAGTTCGAGGAGCTCATCAGGAACATGAGTCAGCTCATTGAAACTGGAGAAGTCAGTGATGACTTGGCGTCCCAGGTCATTTACCAGTTGATTGCCGAGTTAGCCAGGCCTCCGCCACCAACTACTGAAAAATGGAAGGGAGCCCAGGATGAGAAAGTTGCCTCAAAACTCTCAGGCAAATCGCCAAACGAATCTGAGCGTTTCAGCACAAAAACAGTTGATAAGTTAATGTTTGACCAGAAGGTTCCAGTTATTATGAGGCAAAAGGAAATTCCTCAAGTTTCCTTCAACAAAACAGTGACTGTACGAATTGGAAATACAGTTTTTCTGACCAAGAATACTCATGCTGTCAATCTACTGTGTGAAACAGCTGGTATTAGTGAAGTGAAATATACTTGGACAAAGGATGGCGAGACATTAAAAGCCTCTGAGAAGTAAGTAAATAGCTTCTCTTTCACTTTTGAATTACTTATTATGTCGCTATCGACGGAAAAAATCCACCCTGCTGTGCAATATTAGAACATACTGTTGTAAAAATGAGATAAGCGTGGCCACTGGGCCTTCCATCCTTTTAGTTAAGTAATTTATTTTTATTCTTTCAAGTGTCTGTCACATTGTTTGGCTTTACTGACGTCCAAGTGTTTGTCCATTTCCAGGATACTACATAGGAGGATTGACTATTTTTATAAGGTGAACTGTTTTGGATGTCCTGGCTGTATTTTTTGATCTGCCTTAATCATTTCAGCTGTGTCAGAAAAAGAGAGGCTATTGGATTCATTCAGATACAAAATACAGTGGGAACACATTAAAAACATCTGCCATGGTGTAGATGTAAGGAAGTCTTAGCTCTTACTCATTTTAAGAAGGGAAAATATCACTGGTACTCTCACCACTCTTCAAACACACTGTTTAGTTATAACTGGAGCTGCATAACCTCAACTGAAAAAGAAAAAAATGAGCTTTTATGGATTTTATTCAATACTTCAAAATATTTCTGTTGAGGACAGTGAAATTCAAAATAACAAAGGACCTGTATTAGCATCACATTTGAGAGCTGACAAACGAGTGCAGCAAGAGTTTGTTACAATCAGATATTTGCTCAAGACTGAGCAAATACTTCTACTTCAGGGCTGATAAATTAGAAGCTCACCTGGTAATACTAACATTCACTTTGTGTGTGAGCCTCTTGGAATTACAGCTAGCTCTTGAGTAATGAAAAAACCGGTTCTGAAATGATAAAGGCGCTTTTGGATATTTCTCAACATATTTAACTGATTAAATGCACTGCCAAGAGAAATATACTTCTGCAGGGCTATCAATTAAAGCAAAGACACCAAAACTAAGCCATTTTAAAAAGTGCAAATGTTTTTGGAGCCGTGTAGCTCCCACTGGTTATGTTTATTTTGTGAAATGCGCATAATTTTCCATTAATTTGTAGCAAGCGATACTTTGATTTCTTTGGACATGATGGTGTTTTGTTTATTCACGGGTATGTTTGCTTCCTAATTTTAGCCCAGACTGATATTCTTGCACTTAAGGCATATATTAGCAAAATGATTTCCTAATTTTATTCCCATTAGGGTTTCTTATGAACAAATCCACATATAGGTGTGTGGACCCAAAAGCCAGTGATGTCAATAGCATTGCATCTGAAAAAGAGCGTGAGGAAGGCAAAGGCTCTTTATCTGTCAGGGTAGTAAAGAAGGATGTGCTTGAGTCTCTTTTGTTGAGACGCAAGTATTTTTAATACTTTTTTTTTTTTCATCTATTGTGTAAGAGTACTCAGTGTGGGAAAACACCAGCTGCAGGTTTTTGGGATGTGCTGAGTGTGTGGCAAGTCACGTAACTTAGTGCTGAGAAAGGTAACAAGGGAGAAAAGTTATTTTCAGCCTCTTCCCCAGCCTGTGATGCTGTCTCTAATACCTTGCCCCTCAGAGGGCAGGCAAGGTATTCAAGACACCTGTGAGATTTTGGTGGAAGATTTTAGCTTCAATGATGATATTAAAAAAAAAAAGGCCCCAACCCCATAGTAATTTGAAAGTCAGATCAGGCCATAGATTTGTGAATTCCCCTATCCTGATGAAAACCAAGCTCGCTCTGGAGAGATCGATTTCTTGCCAAGCCTAATACTTTTAATTGTGGTATTCTCATTTATTCACACTGTTGTTCCCAGGGGATCCTGGTTTGTGGTAGCAAATGCAGTGTCCTTCAAAGGGCTGCAAGTAGGACACAGCTCTGCAGGAGCAGGAGATCTGAACAATCCTCCCTGTGTGTATCCCTGAGCAGTCCCCTTCTGTCACCAGAGAGGAGGCAGAGCTGCTCAGGAGCTGCAAACTCCTAAAAAGGAGTTTTGCTGCTGTATCTGTAACTCTTGCAAGGGGATTCAGCTGGGTTTGTCCCAGGGTAGTAACCCTTGTGTCTCCTTGGTTATTGTGCAGGGTGATCCTGGACTCCACTGGAAAAGTGCAGATTCGGAATCCTACTCAAAAGGAACTTGGTACCTATGGATGCCTGGTTGTTAATGACTCTGGTTTTGACATGGAAACATCACTGCTCCTGCGTGCAGGTAAAACTGTGGCATCCCCCAGAACTGGGCTGTATAAATACACGCATATAAATACCCATGCCCGCTGCAGTGTGAAATAGTTTCTTTTATTGGCAACCCATGAAACTCTGCCTGATTTGATAGGCAGCAGTAAGAAGGTCTTGTTGCTCTAAAACCACAGCAGGTGTGAACTCAGTCTGCCTGTATCTATCCCACCTGTCTTTTCTGGCTGCTGCTTTGCAGACTGAATTCTGTTCTAAACATGATGAATTTAAATGCAGGATCTACGTTTAAAAGTTAAATAAAGCTTTTAAAACTTACTATCCCTTTAATTTCAAAGAGATGCCTGTCATCTTGTCCTCTGTGTTAAACACGACAAATCTGGAAGCCAGCAGTCTCTCAGCAGTTGTTGGAGGTACAATCGTGGCAAGAATCGGAGCAAATATTATGATTGAATGTCCAGTGAGAGGTAAGTAAGAACTGCACTGACATTGCTTGTAATATTGGAATCGGAAATTTACCTTATATCTTGAAATAAATTACCAGTGAAGGCAGAAAATCATTGATCATTAGTCTTTTTTTATTAGGCCTGTCACCCACACCTGTCCTATTTATTTTCTGCCTGTCACTTCAGTTTACATACACATCTATATGTTCAGAGTTTCCTTTGAACGGGCTTTCTTTGCAAGAAGTGGTCCGAGGCTCCACTACAGAACTTAAAGCCCACCAGAGTGCAGGGCTATCTTGCTGCAATAGCAAGCATGGCCAGCTGACTTGCTCATCAAAGAACTTTCCTTATCCCTGCTGGAGATGCACATCTGTCTAGACTATTGTTAAAACTGAAAATGAAATCTCCAGCCATAGCTTAATAGAACTTTAAACCTGATGGTGAAGTAAACTCACCTTTTAGATTCATCAGTCTGCAGCTGCAGTGAGGAAACAGAGAGAAGTGCCGAGCTATGAGAGAATGCAGATATTTTCTAGCTGAACATCTGTGGAGAAGGAATAACGTTAATCAGAATTAACACACATTAAGCATGTCACTGCTTCATTTTATTTCCTAGCCCTTTGTTGGAAAGGTAGATATTTTCTTTTTAATCTTCCCATTGCTATCTGTGAAGCTTAAAGTGTAAGATTTCAGTCACAGCAGCAATATTCTGTCAAACATTTAATAAGCTGAGCTCAGCCTTTTGTGAAGATGATGTGTGAAAGTGCAAATAACCACGAACCTTGCAAGCGAGTGCAAAGAGCAACCTCAGAGCAGCCAGTTTGCTGCTCACATTTGTGTGCTGGGAAATGCACATCAGAGGATGTTGATACTGAACCAGGGCAGTGATAGAAATATATATATATATATGCAAATAGCTCTGCATACGATAGTGGCGCCAGGCTGACATGTATTAGGACATGTGGCTCTGCTATTCACCGTTGTACCAAGGCTAATTCTTTGATGAAGTAATATTTTCCAACTATGGTTTGGCAACTCCATGTATAACTGACCTACATCTCAAATTCAGCAGAGAGTTCATGTCACACTGTTAATATTAATATTGTTAGGATGGGTAAGCAGTTAGCAATTTAAATATAAATTAATATTTTCTCATGGGACTGTAGATTTCCAAATGCTTTACAATTGTATATGTTGGTGAGCCAAACTTTAGTTATGCTGAGACACCAGTGTTGACTTAGAAAATGATTTATCTAATTGCTTTATTTCCTGTCATTGCCAAGGAAGTAAGTATTACTGTTTGTGAATAAAATAGAGCTTGCATGTCTTAAAATGTCACTAAGTCTAGAAGCAGAAAAACTTTTGCAATGATGTAAGCAGAGTTTTCCTGTTCTCCTTTCCTTAATGGAAAGTAATAAACCACTGACTTCAGAAGACTGAATTTAATAGCACCTTATGCTGATACCTTTGTCTGGTAGGTGGGACCCAAAAATATGTCCATTAGCAGTGTAGGAGGATGAGAACTTCATTGTGAACGCTGATAAAACATGATGTGAATGATCAGACTGCAGAAGTAATGATAAGAGAGCCCTTCTTGTAGAGTCAGGGGGACCCTGGCTGGATCTGCAGCACCTCTTCCTCGCTGCCCTTCCTCCTGACTGCCCAGCACAGGATGTGTCTGCCCTGTGAGTTTCACTGCGTGAAGCATCAGTAGATAAGTGTTTGCATTCCCCATGTTCTGCCAGGAGCTTATTCAGGATCCTTCTACACAGACATTACCCATGCAGGTTTCTCACTGGTGTCACAAGGTAGTTCTCCACAAGAAGAACCATCTAATGAAAAAACTGTCCACGTGCATGAAGGGTATTAGTGCCATGTCAGTAGCAGAATTCTTAAATTACTTTTAAATTTATTGGCTGCAGTGACCTCTGAGGGGTCTTTTTTCTGTATCATGAATAAACTAAAAGATGTTTTTAGAGTTGTTCAATCTGTAGTTTCTTCTGCAAGGAAACTGACCTACTGAAGATGTAAAGTTTAATATTCTGTGTAGCGCTGGCCTTTTGGGTACAAGTTTTTTTCTTTTTCATTGTCACTGATTTGGTTCTTTTATCCTTTTGAAAGTCTTTGTCTCACACCCCAAAAATCATATTGAGATCAAAAAAAAAGGCTTTGAACTGCTGAAGATCAGCGTATCCTAATAAACAGAAGAGCATCGAAGAACAGATTAGAAAAAGTTAGCTGAACTGCTCAAACTGATGGTATCTCTTTCTTTTCTCTTTTTAGTTCATAACAAGACTATTTTTCCACTAATTATAATGAACTCACTTTTATAGCTCCCACACGAGCATACGTTAGAAGATTTTCATACATTCTGGATAGATTCATATTCCATTCTTACAGCCAAGAGCTTTTCAATCAACACACATGGTATAAATATCAATACTGATTGCTCCAAATTGCTCTTGGATAACATTTATTGTATTTGCAGAAAAAAACCGTCTTGTGATTATTGCTAAAATAAACTAAAACTGTCAGACTCCATTTATTGTAAAAACTTTGAAAGTTCTAAGTCGACGTTAAATAGAGGGGAAAAGTGGGAATACGAATAAAATGTGCGTTGTCTGCCCCTTGCTGGTGAGAGCAGGGAAGTGACACGCACTGAGCTGAGGTTGTTTACGCTTCTCCTTGCAGCCCTGAAATATCTTGGCACGCAGGCCTTGAAAAGTAGAATCCAAATGCTACTTTCATCCAAATCCTGCATTCCTACGAATACATTTTGGCTCTCTAATAATAACACACTGTTGTTATTATTAAGTTGCACAAAGGTGGACCAAGCACTTGCTGTCAGTGTTGGAACTTGAAACAGGTCCAGAAAAATCAAGATTTTGATTTTCCATCTGTTGCTTCATTTACCCACAGTATTCCAAATGTAACTGTGATGCTGTTCTTTGTCTTCTATGCTTAACCCCTTTAGAAGACAGCAGTGAAGAAATATAGAAGTTTAATACATAGGATTTTGACTCTTCGTGGTTCTTTAGGGTTTTTTTTTTGTGTGTTCTAAAGGATATTAATAATAGATTTCAAAAGTTTAGAGGAGTAAGTACAGATTTATTTTATGAGGAAGGAATGACAGTATTTATAATCAGTATAATAGAAAGAAAATCTGCTCTTATGCTTTTTACAGTGAGTGCATTTTCATCAGAGTTTTTGTTTGGATCGGGCTTAAGCAGAAAGGACTGAAAGATGTTCAAAAGCTTAATTGTGCTTTGCTTTGTGTCTTGTAACAGTCTGAGAACCTGAAAGCTGAGTCCCTTTGGATATAGCTAAGCTGAAGGGGGACTGTACCTGATATTTGTCAATATTAGAGGGCAGTCTGTCCGAGGGTCCAGGCAAGAGTGACCACGTAGTCCAAAGCAACCCTCATCCAAACACACATTGGGTTTCTTTTGGGACCTTGCTACCTACTAGGTCTCTATAAAAACACATTCCTGAGGCCCTCCACTACTTTCTGTTGTAGATAGAGCCTCAGAGAGGGGGAGGAAATCCATAAATGGAAATCGTTTACAGCACTTTTTTTTTTTTTCCTCTCACAGCTTTGCTAATTTGAAAAGAAATTTCCTTTAAATTCCTAATTCAGGAAGGGTTAAGATGGATTGTGTTAGAGGAAAGCAAAACTTCAAATACTTCTTACTTCAGTTTGCAAAAAGCTGTTGGGAAGTTGCCTAGGCAAAGTTTAACAAATTCTAGTTATGTAAAGGAAGAGGTTACCTCACTGGTTAGCACCTGCTTGAATGACTGAGAGGAACAAGTGGTTAAATTTACAATGAGGAGAGAGTAGGGTGCCCCCAAGGCTGCTCTGGGATTTGTGATGCTCGGCATTTTTATAAAAGTTCCCAAAAAGGAATGTGGCCAGTCAGTTGACTAAGACTGTGAAGAGTGAAGATTTGTAAAGGCTAATGTACCTAAAACTCCTTGCGAAGAGTTGCAGCAGGGTCACACAAGTAACATTTAAAGGCTAGATGAGCTCAAAGGGTGTTCAAAGTTGGTATTTGCAGAATAAATGTGCATATAGGACAAATAACCTTAAAGGCAGACAAATGCATGTGGCTGTCCCTGAAGGACTGGCTCTCAGAGAAAGGTCTGTGCATGGTGCTCAGCTCCATCCAACACCAGCATGCTTGCTGGATGCTGTCCAGATCAAAAATAGCAGAGGAATAGACAAAATAATAAAAAATATAAATTGGCCATTCTTTAAAGCTGTGGTGAATCCTGTTTGCAACTTGCTCATCTCATCTTGAAAATGATCCAGAGTTAGAAGAGGTAGAGAGAAGAGCAGTAGAGGAAACAGGCATGATCTAAAGGCTGCTTCTGGTCCTGGAAGGTAGGAAGGTGTGCTGAGGAAGGGTTATTCAATAAGTGCCATCATTTTTGTACTCTGCCTACACATCCCCAGGTGCCCATTTTTGGACACAAAGTGCAGAGCTAAGTGGACTTCAGGCCTAACTAAGGATAGCAATCCTTGGATAGTGCTTTAATTTCTGATAAAATTCTATTTTCCATGTGTATGTATCTACTTTATGATGAAAAATGTCTGGGTCCTTGGTGATGCAGCACTGTTTCTCAGTGAAGTGAAAGTGTAATTACACCAGCTGGGCAAACCAGTCTCTGCTAACAGTGCTGAATTGTGGAAGTGCCCTAGCACACACCAACTGAGCCTTTGTTGGGGGTCGACTGCAGAATTCAGCCTAGCAGTCATTAGTTGCTAAATACAGTTGCCTTATTTTAAATGCCTGATTTTGAAAAATATTAGCCTTAAACTTCTGCAGCTGGAAAAAAGATTAAGTTCTCTTTGACAGCCAGAGAGCTGAACAGAACCTGACAGAGCCGCAGCAAGAGTGGGGTGGGAAGGGGTCTTGCTTTGGGAACCCCTCTAAGGAGGTCGCCAGATGTTGGTAAGAACTCCTAAATCCTGCTACCACCTAGGAAGAGGGGCTGCTGCATGGCTGGCAGGAAGCAGGAGAGGCAAAGCTTTGAAAGATTGTGAGGGAAGGGGCAGTGTCAGAGGGCAGGTGGGGGATCACACCGAGTGCCAAAATGTCTCACGCTGGTGCTCTCCTCAGGGCTGTCACTCCTGGTGAAGCTGGCAAAGTTCCTACGGGTAATTTCAGTAGCAGCAGGTTTAGGCTTTTTAGGGTTCACTAGAAGTTGATTGCCCAAGCATAATTCAGGTGAATATAAAGGCAGTTTGAGAATTCTGCTGGAGAAAAATACAGAGGTGCACCAGTGGAAGCAATGGCTTTGTGGGTTATGCTCAGGGCACTGGAGGTGTTAGTGGGTGTAGGGTAAACAATAATCAGATGACGTTCATTGTGTATCTACAGTTGACCCAGAATTGTTTCCTCTGAAAGCTGACATGCAAATTCAGCCTCTGAAATAAGGCAAGCTTTTAGTGAAGTGCAGCAAAAGGTGCTTTGTGCCAGCACAGTTCTGCTTTGCTCTTGAATGGGAAATTCAGAATACTTTATGAGATTCTGCATAGCTGGGGGAAAAATTTCTGAAGACATATCCAATGTTTTAGAGCAAGTAGTTAGTAGGCCAAGGTTTTTATGGCGTGTAATATTTCACAGGGCTTTCAAGGTTGGAGGAAATTTGTTTTTGAACACTGAATATTTTAAGGGCACCCTATAGTGCAGATTCCTTTTTTTCTCTTTTTTTAAACATGTGTTTTGCAGTCCCATCCGGAGCTAGAGTTTTTTTTCCATAACATTTGCTGTCCCAGGGCCACTCATGGTGGAAAATGACTTTTTTCATGGAACATTGAGTATTGTAGAGCTGCTCCAGTGCTAGTGGAAAATAACCTGTGTTTGAGGTCAGAAAAATAGATTAAACTAATTTTAAAGTTTTATAGCCACTTAGGTCTATAGAAGAACTTTTTAAGAGGATTTAGATCTATTGCAAGAGTAAGATTTGCATTTTCAAGGTTTTTCTAAGACTAAGAAGGCCTGAGTTCAGAAATGCACCTTTGTTCATGAAGGACAGTTACAGCCATCCTGAATTTTAAGTATGTGTTTAATTGCATTCCCTGACAGGGATGGATTTAGTCTCATGCCTAAGTGATTTCCTGACTTGGAGCTGTCGGATATAATTGCTTGATTCTGCTGCTATCTGGATCCAGTGAGAGGTCTCCCATTTGAATCCCTGAAGGATCTTTATTGTGCTTGGGGATTCTGAACCTTTGGCAGTTTGGGGGAGTTGATACCTTTGGTCTCGTCCTCAGCTGCATCTGCGTGGAGATGGGGTAGGAAGGAAACAAAGGTGGCTACAAGCCATCACTTCCCTCTTCCTCCTTCACCTTTTTGTGCTGTCTGGGGATCAAACCAGGAATTACTCAGCTTGAAAGTCTTCCTGCTACAATTCTGTAATGAAAAAAGGCTCTTGTAGACAGTGTGGAAGTTATTTTTGTTCATTCAAAGTCCCTGTGTAAATCAACTTTTAAGTAAGTGAGAGTCAAGCATCTGCAGTAAAATTCAACCTTGTGCACAGGACAAAATCCTCCATGAAGTCCTATAAGTATGTCCCAAAGCTTAAGAGTAATTTCAGCTCCTTTAAGGGAAGGAGAAAAAAAAAAGAAAGCAAGCAACAACTTGGGTTTGGCTTATTTTTGCTTAGTTTCGTTTCTACTTGGATAAGTAAACTACTTAAAATTCTTAGGTTTTTATTTACATGAGTTCTAAAGGGTAAAACAGAGGTTTTAGGCCTTAACTACTCGCCTAGGAAAAAAAAAAAACCAAAAGAGCTTTTTCTTGATTTTGATGGTATGCTTGAGCTCTGTCCTGCAGTTTCTGTGTAGGAGAATTGGTGCAACTACAAGAGCCTTGTCACAAGAGGAATGTGGGAATTTGTGTGCTTTGCCTGCTCTCTCCCAAGAGCTCCTAGATGAGACTCAGCTCTGTGTGCAGTGCTGCATACCATAGGGATGGGAAATCTTATCTTGGGAGCAGTAAATACGGAGTCTAATTCCTAAAGCACTGAAAATCTGCACGATGGAAGCTTTTGCACCTGAAATGTGCTAATGCTGACTTCATGCTGGGGTTGTGAGATGGAGTTTTAGGCGAGGTACTGTTAAGAAAAAAGGTAAATGCACACCTAAAACTAGTTTTTCCAAGCGTCTTCCAACAGTAAGAGTTTCTACTGATAGGAATTCCAGAAATGAAAAAATAAACAAGAACTCTGTCTCTAATGAGATGTACAGCAGAAAAGGATTTTTCACTGGCCACATGAACATACAGATAAAGTGCAGCTGTCCAGAAGAGCTTGAAATGCATGTGCTGCTTTGCCCCAGAATGCGAAGGAGCTGGACTATAGGGATGTCTTTTTCTCCAGCTTTATTTCTTTCATCTGTTTCCAGGGTGTCTGGTAGGAGATATGACAGCTTTATATCATATTTTTGCCCTCCAGTTTTGGGTTCCCCTGAAAGGCAGTGTTAGAGGCCACTGATTTCTAGCATAGAGCTGTGTCCTGGCTGCAGAGTGTGCAGAATCCTTCTCCCTTCATGCCCTACTCCAGCCTGTAATAGATCCCTGAACTCTTCTCTAAAGCAATCTTCCTTTTTTCCTTAGCTTAGGACTCAGTCTGAGCATTTGCCTTAATGCTCTTAATGGCAACCTAACCAAAAGCCTGTGAAAAGGTCAGAGAAGGAGCTTGGTTCCAGATAGCAGTTGTTCTTAAGCAGATAGTCTGGTATTTCCCAGTCTCACTCTCAGGTAATGAATTGGTTTCCATGAAACACAAAGGTCGGGGAAAGGAATGGAACCGTGAAATGCAAAGTTTTGAAGGGTCCTCAAAATGGTTGTGAAGAGGCCAGCTCAGAGGGGCTCAGCACACAGTTCACATAACAATTATTAACTCCTAGATAAAAATCCTGCTTCTCAATAGTTTGGGGTGAAACACAGGGCAGGGGTGTTGTGATTATTCCCGCTGCTGTTTTCAGCTCAAAGACCTGAGGGTGTCCATGTGACATCAGCTGCAGGAGAGCAGCCGTGTGTGGTGCCTGTGCGTGGAGCACTGGTGCTGTTTTGGATGGGATGTGTTTAACTGATTGTTTTCCGTGGATTTCCCCCCTCACACGCTCCTTACCTGTAAGTGCCAGCACCCCTAAGATGGCTTGGGTGGATTCCTGGTGCATGACAGCTGGACTGGCTGCTGCAGGGCTCTGTCTGCACTTCTCCTCAGACCTACAATTTATGTTTGTGTGCTCGCATTATTCACTGGAGTAATGGTCTGATTTAGTTGTGTGTGTGGTATTACTCACTTGTTTCCCCTAAAGAGAAACAAATACAGCTCTTTGGAGAAAGAAAGAGGAATCATTTGCTACAGCGTGAGTTGAAGGTGTGACAGATACCCAGTTTTGAACTTAAAATGAGTGGCAAAGCTATTCTGCAGATGTCTTCTGCAAACTGAACTCCAGTTCACATTTTAAAAGGCTCTACATGTCTCTGAATGAGACACACATAGAAGAATAGAGAGGGCAATTTTTCTGGGATAGCTCTAGGATATAAACCGTTTGGAAGAAAAATATTTGACTTTGGTTAAATCCTGGGAATGAGCTACGTTTCTAAATGCTGTCATGAGAGCAGAGGGAGGACTATCATGAGGTGATATTGGGCTGATGTTTGATAGAGGCTCAGGTTAAAAGTTTACATTTGAACCATTCGAAACAGTTTTGTGTTTTGTGGAATTGGACTTTAAACCTTTTTTACTTCAGTCCCATCTCAGCTGTGCTGCTTCTGGCTTCTTTTTGGCTCTGATTGGCCTGCTGGGTTTGGGTGCCAGTGAGGGTAGTCTGGCTGCAAACCTCCAGGCCTTAGAGTGAAACAGCTCAGATCCTCACACCACCTCCTCAGCCCATCTGCAGAGTAAGTATACCCTGAATGGCTGTGGAAAGTACACTGTAAAGGAAAAATATGTCTGAGAATGATACACTTTAGCCAGAAATCTGGGTAAAATGGAAAAAAGACCCTTAAAACAAGACCTCATCCTAATTCCAGAAGGATTCTTTGAAGTGGCAGAAAGCTTCTTCTAGGAACCTGAAAAACAACCTGGCTTTTGGACCCCGTGCTCTCTGCAGATCTTGTTTTATGCAGCTTTATTCAGTAAAGCACAATTCTACATGAGTTTAAAAGCATGGAACAGCTGCTAAATTGTCTAGAATAAAATCTGTGATTAGGCAGAGTGTTTCTCTCCACTGCCTTTCTAGACAAAATGGCGGGGGGAGCTTTTTCCTTCAGTGCAACAGCAGGTTCCAAAAACCATGTCTGGTTCCTATTACAGCAAAGGAAAAACTTGAGGTGTGCATTGGAAGTGCTAAGCCAGTGATTGAAATGTTGAAGTTGTTCCTAAAGGCCATTCCACATCATGAAGACATCATCTGTAAAGTAATCCTGCACAATGATCTGTGAGGAGAGGAGGCTGAATCAGGCTGAGTTCAGTGTGGCTGGAGCTTCCAAATGTCCCACATTCGGGTCGGCTTCTGTGGCAGAACCTGGTTGGGTCAGTGAGCACTGACCAGTTTATTTAGCGAGAAAAAGGGTTCAGGTGAAAGATTTTTTTCATCTCTGACTTGTCCCATCCCTGCACCTTTGTGCACGTCTGTGGCTGCTCACTGTGCCACATATGCCAACACACCCGGTGACTTCCCCAGGATTTTGGAACTTGGAAAGAGCATTTCTGCTGCAGCAGCTCAACCAGAGCAAAAGCAACGAGGTGTCTGATTTGCCAACTTGCAAAATACCTTTTTAAAGGCAAGTGTTTGAGGAAAATGAAACAGTAGAAGTCTTCCCACTGGTAGTGTGCCAGTGGAAAAATAATTTCATCCAAAATAAGCGTTCAAAGTAATTTATTGATTAAAATTTAAAATGACAAGTTATCTGCAAGAGCTGAGGCTCTCAGAGTTCAAGCACTACAGCAGGAATGATGATAGACCTTTGGCCTATCAGTACCACAGGAACTGAGGTTGCTTAACAAGAGACCCCTCTTTTCATCATTAATGGCTCTTTCTGTTCCCTTCCCTTCACACTCTGTCATTACAAGTTGCAGTTCACATCTGAAACTTGAAGAAGTTGTCACAAGTATTTTGGCATAAATTTGCAACGTGTATTTTCTAATCTATTCTTTTTCTTCAAGAGAAATATTGTTGCCCCAATTTTTTTTTTTTTCGATAAAAATTTTAATCTTCCTTCCTCCCTTCTGTCCTTCCTTCCTTGTGGGAGGCAGATTGAATGGAAAGGGACTGTGCAGATCTTTCCATCGACTGGGCCTGGCTGGCTGTAGTGGTCTCACATCTTTCAGCAGTGAGACACACGAGCACATTGCTTTTGTAGGACTGGCAGCAGTCTGTAAGGCTGTCTCTGAGCTGGGCTTGCAGTACTTAACATTTAACCTTTGTTCTTAGAGGGATGCTGAGTTATTAATAGGCCTCACAACTGAAAGGTTTTCTTGTGAGTGTAAAAACTGCTTGTTTTACTGTTTAATGTTGTAACTTTGGTTTTCACTCTCTGTGAAATGACAAAGGAACTCGGGATTCTTGGATGTTACAGTGGCAGTTAGCAATATAAACCCTATGGCTTCCCTCTCACGATAAATGTTTCAATTATTTTCTTTTTTAAGGTGTTCCCAAACCAAACATAACATGGTTGAAGAAGAAAGGCGTTTTACAAATCAATTCTTTCTTGGTTTTGAATGGCTCTTTATTTCTGAGGAATGTTTCCTATGGAGATGCAGGAACATACACTTGCAGAGCAGCTAATGCTCTCGGAAAAGCTGAGGCTGCATCTGTTCTCCACATAACTGGTAAGTGCTAAATGGGAATTCCTTACTGATAACAACAGTCAGCCACTTTATAATCAAAGTTTTACAATAAAATAGTTGGAGGGATATTTAACACTTTACTAGAAATTTGGAATTTTTGATTGCATCTGACTCCCTGGGATCTGTTCCCTGTTTTGTGTTTCCTGTAATGTGGATCTATGCACAGATGGTTTGACTTGTGACTTCAAGGTTGTTCCATCTTCTTGCTTCCAGGCAACAAATAATCAGCCCTAAAAGCAGCTGACACATCCACTGAACTAAATCCACTGTCATGTTAGTGTGCCCAGTGCTTCTAACTAGACACACAGGGCAGGTATGAGTATTCAGAAAATCTGCAGGGAAATGCAGGAAAATGGAAGCAAAGGCTGGTTTGGGGGTTTGGTGTTTGTTTTTCTTAATTATAGAGGCCAATAAAATGGAGGGAATTTGAAAAGAAAAAACTCTGACTATGAACTGCTAACTTTCAGAATAGAAAAAGTAAAGAAAAAACTCCATGTAAACACCTCTATTGTAAGTAGATTAATAATGCAATTCTGTAAATACAATCATGCCTTGCAAATCACCACACTCAGTGGCTCATTTGGCTCCAGAGACGAGCTGTCTCACCAGTTTGCTGTGCAAAGTGCAGCCCAGCTCCCCGTGACCAGTCCTGCCACAAAGATCCCTTCCTTGGGCACACGCCCAGGGCAGGTTGTGGATGTTTGGGTCTGCTGGCCGAGGAGGACATTCCAAAGACACAACAGGAGTCTCTGTGTGAGGATGAGTGTGGACTGAAGCTGCTTTCCTGGTTTCAGTTTTCCCGGGGCACATCAAAATTTCAGATGTTCCAGAGAGGAATATTATCCTAATGACGTGACTGGAAGATTGCTCACAAGAGTCTAAATTTTGTTTCTATTCCTGGTCATGTGACATTAGTTTAAATAAAGCTGCAGTGGATAGGAGAGGGCCAAATTCCACAAGTTTTTGGCTGTGCAGGAATGCAGTGAAGTGGGAGGACTTCTGCTGTCAGGACTTGCAGATTGCACTGGCTCAGCGTTGCCTGGACCATCCCATCAGTTTTTTGGCTTGGCTGCAGCCCTTGCTGCCTGAGCAGGGGCAGTCCAGCAGTAGCACAAAGTCTGTGCAGCCTTTCCAATAAAGCTTCCTAAGGGCTGACAAGGCAACCCTTTGCCTGTGGAACTGGCCTCACTGTGGTTTTGTGGAGGCTTTTTTTTGTCCTGGTGTTTACAGACAGGCAGGAGGCTTTGTACAGAAACTGCACACTGAGGAAGAATGTTGAGCCAATGTAAAATGACCCAGAGAAGTTAGAATATAGTAAAAGATTTAAACCCTTGTGGAGGGAGAGTCATAGATGTTATGTACATTCATTAAAACAGAAATGTTGACTAAGTGGTAAGAACTGTGTGTTACTGACAGACTGCCCACATTTTTGGCAGTTATTCTGCCAGCATGTGATAAAAAGGAGGAGTTGCTATAGTGATGGGCATTTGACTCTGCATTCATTATGCTATCTCTATGCATAATGAGATTTTAAAAGATGTTATTCTTTTTTCTATTGTAACACTTTGTCATAATTCTATCTAATGGAACAGAGGAATTGGCTGGATTCCACTGAGAGAGTTATTTTTCTTAAAATTTCTGTATGCAATGAACTAATAAATAACATTGTCATGAGAAACAGGAAATACATCCTGTAAATCTTGTTTTCACACTAAGTGTTACAGGCTTGTTTTTCTAATAAATTCAATAAATCTGATTAATTCAGCAGCTTGCATGAACATAAATAATTTCTGTTTCCCTGTACACATACCTGAAGTTTATTTGTTAGACAGATAATTTAATTGCATAAATGAAATTGATCCTGAAGAACTCCAAACTGCTACTATCCTTCTGCTTCACAACTAACATGCTGGATATTTTTTATATGAAGTTGTTTTTGGCATCATGATTTAATTCTTGCTAAGAAGCGATTTTATGCATTGTGTTACAGAACAAAGACTTACAGAGAATAACACTCAAGTATTGAAGGGAAGCAGAAGAAAGCGTGTCCTGATGGCATCTGGGGTTGGTACAAATGTCAGTGTGGTACCTGGAGATCCACTAAGAATAGGTGTGTTGTCTTTTCTGCTTTCTCATGGATCTTATTTATTTATTTCATTAAAATGCAGGGGGCCCCATGGAAAAAGTGAGTGCAATTCCCAAGAGTCCTGGTTTGGTGACCCCCGGGATTTCTTAACTCTGGGTCAGCTCTCAGCTACCAGGGAGGAAGCCTTAGATTAAGACACACAATCATATTTTTTTATTCAGCTTTTCAAAAAATAGCTTCCCTTAAGACATTGTGAGGTGACTCACCCTGACACTAAAGCCACAAAATCGTTCTTTGAGCTTCACTTGAAGAAAGGGAACGGATTCTGCTGGGCCCTAGAATGTTTGTTCTTTTTTCCCATCTAAATGAATGCCCCTGCCCGTGCCTGTGGAGTGAAAACGCAGCAATTTCATCTAATGTCTTTATGACTCCTTTCCCAAACAGATAGAAATTCTTTAATTACAGACCTTTTTGGGTATTGTAGAGTCTGGGATGAAATCTTCATTCCATTTAAATCATTGTTCCCCCCTTCCACTTTGTTCATATAAAGCTAAGTTTATAAGAACTTACTGAAAGGGAAATGATGAAGAAGTGTGGTAAGTACACATCAGCTTACAGAGCTCATACCCCTCAAGGGGCAGTCAGGATTTTGGGCCATAGCTTGGACTTCAGCGAATTTATGCATATTCTTGTTTTTATTTAGAATGGTAATGTCCTTCATGTAGAATCACACACCCACACATACTCGCTCACAAACATTTCAGTGTGTTGAGAAAAACCTGCTAAAATGCTGTTGATTTTTAGGTTGCCCGGTGCTGCCCAGTCACAGAAATACAGTCCAGTGGCTCTTTGGAGATAGCCCAATTGAGGAAGTTAAGACCTTGGAATACCAAACCCTGGTTGGGGGTCGTATCCTAGAGGTGAACACCAACTCTGGTCAATTTGCTGGACAATTCCAATGTCGGACTTCAGCTAGTGCAAAACTAATGTCAGTTTGGGTAAATGTCAAGAAGGAAGGTTTGTTGAAAATTATATGACAAATTCTTGAATTTTAAAATATCTTCTTTCACTCTGTAAAGGCTTTTCCTGATAACTAACCTGCTTTTCTGTGTTGAAAGTAATTCAGAAATATAAGTTTAGCTTTACATGTGGGAATGGTCTTATTTAAGTCCATAGGCAATGTCCATACTCAGAGTTGGATATGGCAATTAATGTGTATCTAAATTTCATGTGGGGGTTCTGATTGCTTGCCTGTGTGACTGAGAAGCTGAGAGAATGTGTTTTTCTGCTTAAAAAGTTTTAAATCAGACAGGTTTTATCAACTTTCCCTTCAACAAACTTCTCCATGATAGCCCACCAAACCGAAACAAAACTGACTTTGAGGTCATCTTTGGAAATATCCTCATTATAATAAAAATAATTTTAATGCAATTGTCATATTCCAGCATCATTACAGTTAATATGGCAGTGATCTTACTGCAGACACCCTTAATCACATCAGTGTGCTAGAGCACACTGCACACTCATAGATTTCCATGTGAAATTCTCAAGAATGTCTTGTAAGGTTCCCCAGTGTAATGCACTTGCAGTAAATCACATTTCTGTCAGTAGGTTGTGAAATGTGCAACTGAATTTCAGAATTGATCAATTTGAAAAGAACCTTACATATGCACCAGCGGGACAAGCAGCTGTATCTGCAAACATCTTATCAAGTTTTAAACATTCTAAATGTTTAGAAAATAATTACGTTCTCTTTTTTAAAACCTAATTATAATTAGGAACTCAGATTTAAAGCAAGCATCTGTTGACACTGTAGCTTTTCTGTATGTTTTATCTCTTCACCTATCAGTTTGGTTTGGCTTATGACTGGTGGGCAAGGGACACAAGCAGTAGGATTGGATCCCCTGTGCTGTGTGTGCGGGTGTTCTCAGTGACTGTTCGTGGGTGAGGATGGTTCTGGAGTGCCTGGGGTTATGGAGGAAGTTACATTTGCAAAGGAATCTTACTGAGACATATCCGTGATCAAAACATTTCTTTTTAAAATCAAATATAAATCAGAAAATACCCTAATAGAATTTTTCAAAAACGAGGTCCAGCTGTAGATCCTAATTTAGATCTCAGCACAGTTAGAATTTCTGCCACTTATTGAACTGTCCACCTGCAGTCTTGAGCTGGACTGCCTTTTGGTTGCCCAATCCCCTCTCCAGTCAGGTTGGGCAGTATTTTGGGGAGATTCCATTTCCTACTTCTGAGCTGTAACTCTGATTGACACTTAGGTAAATGTTTCATCAGAGCCATACCCATGCATTTGTGAGGCTGTAAAACCTCCCTTGGTGGTTTTTGCACAGTAGGCATTTTGAGGGCACTTCTGAGCAGTGTCATCCTAGTTAAACAAACAATACAGTCCCTCCATCATAGCTGCAGTCAGTAAATTTAACTATTTCTACTTTGAAAAAGGCCCTTTTGTATTATTTTAAGAAATCCAGAAGTAATAAGGAAACATTGAAAAACAATAAGTTAAAGAATTCATTATGTGCTGCAGGAGTGAGCCTGTGGACACAGCTGGTAGCTATCAATTATTCTTGGTTATTATAGAAAAACCTGACTCCTTCTGTGATCACATAAAAATCTGTCAACATTGCATAGTACTTCATCTTTTATCAAGTGTCAAAAAAAATTGTGGAGGAAGGGGTAAGTGTGGAATTTTGACTAAATATAAAGGTAGTAATTGTTAGAGGTGATCGGTTTTTAATATAAAACGCGCTTTAAAACAAATTCCTTTTTCATCTTGCCAGATGCCTCAGTGGCAAATTATTTCTACATTAAATACTTCTCTGTAGTTTAGGACAGGATTTTCTTAAATCCTGAAATTATGTGAGGTGTCTGGAGTAAGATGAGTTTTCTTCAGGACAAACTTGCTGTGGAACAGCAGGAAACCTAGAGAGCCTGATTTACAATTTCCTCTTTTTAATGCTCATTGTATAAAAATGCTATGAAAGTTTTAAAGGAAGCTCATCAGTTCCTACTGTGAGCCAGGTTCTGCCCTTCATGTGCTGATCTCATTTGCCTTCTAGAGCGCTTCATGGGTAAGGGCTCAACTTGAGGGGAAGCTGTGTAGAACTAAATTCTACTTTGGCTCATGGTCCCTTTTCACAGTGCTGAAATATTTGCTTTTCTACAGAGGATGTGGTACCTATCCAGCCTGCAGAGAGTGCTGCCAAATCAATCAGAATGTGACACAGTTACAATGTACAGTGCCTCTCTCACACTGCTTGCAATTGTATTTCTTAGATTACACCTGGGAATATTCTGAGTGGAGTCCTTGCTCTGCCACCTGTGGGCATTCAGGAACCCGCTCCAGGAGCCTGCAGTGCCTGAACTCAGAGAAACAGAAAGTAAATGAGTCACAGTGCAGAGAGCTGCAAAAGCCAGGGGTTATTTACCAGCCCTGCAACATAGAGGACTGCCCTGCCAGGTAAACTCCCTTCTGCTCTGTTTCCATCTGCTCTTTGTGTATTAAAATGCACTCACCGCCTCTTGGAATTGTTCCTGTGTTGATGCGTGTCTCCATGCTGCTGCAGCAAGTCTTGCTGCTGCCACACCACATCTCAAAAGCTAAACTGGAGATCTCTCTGAGACACTGGGATGTGCAGTTTTGTGGAATCTGTGCCGCCCTAGAGGGGAAACTTGTTGTATTTAGAGTGGCCAGAATAACTCTGTGTTCACCTGCTCTCCTTTGTGCCAGCAGAGCTCTGAGTAAGATGTTTGCTGTGGAACACCTCATTTATCTCTAATGTCCCTCACCACAGAGCTCCTTGTATGTCCTCCCCTGCCAATTTCCTCACTGGTTCAACAGGGGATCATGGGGCTGGAGGTATTTATATCACAGACAAGTATATCCCAGCATCTGATTCCAAAGGCCAAAACCATACCTCTAGGCTATTTGAGTCGCACTGAGCATTCCAGCTCAACAGGGTGTTTCTCCAGGTTTTCAGCAGGAAAACCCACAGGATCCTCAAAACAAGTGCTTTTTGTTGCTTTAAGGAACTGGTCATCACTATCAGCAAAAGTCTATGAGGGATGCACACACTTTGGAGTTGTCCCTCACTGGAAAATGTTGGCAGGGAAGTGTTAAGACCTTAGCTGACACTGCGAGAATGCACCTTGCCAGTATGTTCTAAATTCTGTTCTAAACTCAGAAAACACAGCAACAGATATGTATCAGGAGAAGTTGTTTATACTTCATTATTAGCAGCCAAAAGCCAGATCATCTTAAATTGTGAGGCTGAACTCCAGCCAGCCCAGAGAAAGCAAACATTTTGCCAGTAGAAAAACACTGAAATCAAGCTAATGGTTTGAAGTACAGCTTCGGTTGAAGGTTTTCCTCTCAAGCTCCAGCCATTTGGAGCAGATGACAGGAGGGTACAAGAGGTCCTGGGGCTCCTCTGAGCAAGGTCATGCCTTTCAGTGGATTGCAGGGCATGTCTGAATAATCTGATTATCACTGGCCCTGAAGTATTCACAATGTAAACAAATCAGTTATTTCATATGGCTAAAGGGAATGGGAACTGAATTGTCTTTTTAAATGCTTAGATTTGTTCTGCTTTAAATTTGGCTTATATAATCACCAATGGAAGGCAATTGTGTGTATACAAATGTAATTAACTCTGCCTTTAGCCATACATGTGTGCTAACAAATAAATTGGGTTTTTTTTATGAAATAGTCCCTGCTTTCTATACAGGAAGAGCATCCCAGATGCCTGGAAAATAGCCCTGTGTCTGGTCCTTGGTGCCTCTAACCTCTCTCCTTCCCTGTGATTACTGACCTGAGAGGGAAGTGCAAAATGTCCAAACTTCCCTTCCCATTATCCCACTTACTGATTTCTGCACAACCTTCTCATCTCAAGGCACCTCTTTAGAAAGCATCCAGAGAACTATAAAGGCTTTAGATACACAGTCAGTGGCATGGGCCCCTAATTATTCAGAGAGTTTTGCACGTGTTTAATCGCTTCTCTCCATCACAGTGGAGAGGTACAGTTAAGCAAATACAAGGGCTTGGGTGTGTACTTAACTTGGGCTTTGCTGTGCACCAAATGTTTACAAAAGTACTTGAGCTTTAAAAGGGAGAAAAAGACAAGGGTGCAGACTGTAAAAGATTAATCTTCCTTGAATGGATATAAGCTGTTTGAGTATAAGAAAATGAAATAATTGCTGAAGAAAATAGGATTTTTTTTTCCTGTTATCACTGTTGTGGTACACATAAAGTCCATTTTATATTTCTAGCCTAGATTTATGCAAAGACCAAGTCAACTTGATTGTATTACCACCTGCTGCCTCCCCAGTATTGTTCCTAGCTGCCAAGACAGACCAAATATCTGCAATTTCTAATAAATATCAATAAATAACATGTTCTGCTTGAGCTGTTATCTGGTGAGATCTCGATGTAATAAAATCGGATGAGTTATGGCAGCTGTCACTTTGGTACCAACTAAGTTGGTACCAACCATTTTATAAGTAATGGAGAAGTTCAATGTCCTTCCTCCTGCAATGTCACATCCAGCAGGGTCTGTAGGGCTCACCTAGTGAGAGCTTGTGGTAACAAGCAGTGTAACCTCTGTTAGCAAATCTGCTGCCATCAGTTAACCACGTGTTGAAGACCTTGCTCAAGTGAAGAAGCTGCTTCTAACTGTTCTCACATCTAAAACTTGCAAGGACGGGTTCTTCTGTGTTTTCTTTGCAAGCAGTTGTTGCCAGCTGCCAGCAGGACTGCAATAATGGCTGTGAATCTGTCTGTGCACCCTCCAGGTGGGTAGCTGGGCCGTGGTCTGAGTGCTCTGCATCCTGCGGCAGTGGATTTCGCCATCGACAGCTGTCGTGTCACCAAGCCAAAGCCGACGGCAGCGTGCTGGCCCTGCTGCCCGGGGCCTGCACACACAGGGACCGGCCCGTGGGAAGGAAACCCTGCACGGGGCCCTCCTGCCCAGCGGGGCCAGCGCAGGCCAAAGCACGGGTGAGCTACGGCGTTCGTCCGGGATCTCCCTGCGTTATACCAGTGGGGCGGTGTCGTCGTGTTAATCTCTGCCGGCCAGGCTGTTCCCAGCCTGGCTCGCAGGTTATCGGGGTCCGATGCCCGCGTGAGCCAGCGACCGAATTGATGGTAACTGAGGTTTGCGTGCCTCAGTTTACCAGTGCAGCCCAACGCCTCCTCACAGCATGTAGGTGTGCTGTAGCCAGCAGTGGAAGGTACGGAGAAAAGAGTGGAAACTCTGTCAGCTGCATTCCAAGTTTATTTTCTCCTGCCCCCGAGAGGGCAGGGGCCAGTTAGCTTGAAGGGAAGCTAAAACAGAGAGACCCCGTTTGTTCTCTCGCAGAGAGTTTTAAGGTGTTACATCATCAGGTAGAGATAACAGAATGAACCAATCGTGAAAGAAGGTACATGATAATAAACCAATAAAGACCCCTCAGGGGAGGAACAATATCAAACTAACAAGTAACAAGACAGCTGGAGGGTATTTCAAATCACGCTGGCCTGTTACAGGACTTGAAACTTCTGTGAGTGACATGCAAGAGGTATGTTGCTATGCTATAGGACAGCAACATCGTCGTGCCGCTGGCTGAACGCCTGCCGTCCTGTGGCTGAACATCTGTCCTCTTACAGGATGGAGGAGCTGGGTGTCTGTAATTACCTTTCAGACCTGTCAATTAGAAATCCTGTTTTGTAAGGTTTTTTCATTTTATACTGCCTGAGCAACTTTTGTTTGTTGAAGACGTGACCTGAAACCAGAGTAGTAACTTCAGTGTGTTTTATAAGCTAAGCCACTACGATGTATTTCATTTTCCAAGCTAGTTTATTGCTTTTATTGCAGTCGTATAAGGACACAGTTTGCATAGCTGTACTTGTGAAGTCCCTAAAAAAGATACATGAATGTGCTTCAATAGCAGTTGACAGTGTTTAATGCACACAACTCTGTTTTCCTATATTTTCTATGTTTCTTCTTTCATGCAGTAAACTTATGTTCATATTGATATGATTTTTATAATTATTAACACGGTATTTACTGTTCAGTGTGCAAAGTAATTAATTATAATTGCTATTGCTGCATTCACCATACGGGTTTTAGCAAGACAAGTTTGTAATGGTCAGAGCTACAGAAAGAAGGCTGAAGCAGTAGGGATGTGGCACGATGAGAGCAGACAGTGGATTTAGCTTTAGGAACAGGCAGGAAAACGTGTGTCTTGGCAAAATTGCCCAGACAGAACCAAAAATATGTAGGCCTTATCCAACGGTTTGACAGGGCTGAAGAAGAAGGCAAAATGCAAAAAATTATGTCTGGGTAGCTGCCTAGGAGGGTAATTCTGTTGTTACTAACTTGGCTGTTTCTTTTTCTCTCCTCTCACCCTTTACTCTCAATTTTCAGTGTTCTGGTCGCTGTGTAGGCCGCCCTGCAGGTTCACAGCACCGTCAGTTTATATGTCAGCTTCGGAACGGATCTTTGGTGCCAAACTCCTCTTGTGATGAAAGAAAGAGGTAAACAGTTTGAATAAGTTACAAGTTAGATTCTTGAGATGATCAAATTAAGGTACAGGATTGTCACTGCAGTACAAGTAGGCAAATTCTTTTGTGACAAACAAAGGAAAGGTGGTAGAGACAGTCATCCCTTTGTGGACACTGGATGAATTCAGGAACCCAGGAGAGGTTATGCCTGAAGAACTCAGAGCATCCAGTATGCAGTGTTTCAGGGTCAGCTAAGTTTTCCTAAAGATGAAATGCCTTTTCTATTCCAGGGTTAAGAAACTGGTTTAAAGAAACTCATGTTTCCTCATGAGCGAGAAGGCATGATGAGGAGCACAAAATTGAACACAGGGAATTCAACTTAAATATAAGAAAAAATGGAACAGGTTACCCAGAAACTTGTGGAGTCCCCATCTTTGGAGATATTCAAAATACAGAGACAATCTTGAGGTTCCTGGTCTAGTTGGCATTGCTGTGAGCAGGGGTGTGGGCTGATCAGTTCTGTAGTTCTGTGAATAAGGGTTTAGCACAAAAGCAAACATTTAATGCCACTCATTTCCCTGCACAGCCCTCCTGTCGGAAGGAACTGTTCCTCAGAGCTGTGTGATGTGTACTGGCGGACAGGCCCCTGGAGGCCCTGCAGCGTGGGCTGTGGGAGCGGGTTCCAGTCCAGGCGAGTGTCCTGCGTACACAGGCAGAGCAGCAAACCCGTGGCTGAGCATTTCTGCGGAGGGAGGAAGAGACCAGTGACCTGGCAACACTGCAATGTCACATCCTGTGGCAGTATGTAAATGTTTATTTAAATATCAGCATAGTAATAGTTTGTAGCAGTTGTATTAGAAAGTGACTCACAGTTGTACACTATTGATTTTACAAGCATTTGATTGTACATCAAAGGTAAAACTATCCTCTCCAAGGAGCACTTCATAATCCTGGGGTTTCTTTTCTCTAAGTAGGCCAGTTTGATATTAAAGCCTCAAAAGCACTTTTAGAAACAGGATATTTAGGAAGTTTTTTGCAAACTTCCCTACGTGACTGTGCCAGTTGTGACTCAAAAGTCTCTGAGCGAGCTGTTAATGCCTCCAAGATGGGGTAGTGTTCTGAAACAGACAATGAGTAAATGAATGCAGTGAGATCACGACTCTTACTTGTGACCTTGTTTAGCTTGCAATCCACTGCTGCCAGAAATGCAGACTAAAATAATTACAAAGCTAGCAGGAATCCATCCGTTGTTTACAATTACTGTGGCAAGTTCTGCTATTTCTCTTTTGCTCATTATAAAGCCTTGTAATGTTTAAATATATTTTTCAGAAGGAGAATGCAAGGATACAACTCACTACTGTACATTTGTAAAGCAACTAAAGTTATGCTTGATAGACACTTACAAACAAAGATGTTGTCAATCATGTCAAGAAATGTAAGTCCTCTATGGCAAGTTCATGATGCTGCAGTGAAGAGATGAGAAGAGAGATTGATTAAACTAACTTGCTCAAAATATATCCCTGTAAGTGAGACATTAGTTGTGACAGTTAAATGGCAACGTGGGGCTAATGAAAACACAGTATTGAAGCTTGATGTGCTGGATAAGGTATTGTTTCTGGGAGCTTTCAGTTTTCATTCTTTGCAATGGAACTTGTAATGTTTTAAACATGTCTGGATTAGCAAGGTAATATCATGGCATATCATCTGTGAAATTTTGCAGGCCATCATTTTATAATTTTATCAGTGAAAAAAGCATCACCTAAAAGCAGCAACTAGTCCTTAATTTACGAGGAAGAGTGACAAAAATACTTCAAAAATTTTTTGAAATGCAGTAACTATTGACTCACTGGTTTTGGTTTGATTTTTTTTCATCATACTTAACACCATTTTTAAATTTATAGAAGCTGTGGCTTGTAGCTGTAAAATTTTGGCAGCAGCTTCATTTTCATAAACAGCTTCAGCTTAAGGGTTGATCTCACAGGATATGCTTTACAGATAGTAGCTCTCAGATGGACACACAGAAGTACATTGCATTTTTCCTGCTTGTATTTATGTGTATGCAGTAAGACACTACAGATCCTAGTACAATTTTCAAAGCAGCAATAGATCTCTTTTGAATAAATGAGGTGTCATTTTTTATTTTTTAATTCCAGTCTCTGAAGAACAACCGAAGTTCTGGCATGATTTTGCTTTTGTAGTGATATTAAATTAGACAGAAGCTTCCTTGTCAGAGCTGTGAACAAACATTTGTGAGCACTGTTCTCTTGCACATCAAGTCAAATGAGGAGCCAGTAATTGGTCAAAATGGCTGTCAGATTTCTTGTCTTGAATAATCATTCTATTTTTCTCCATTAATGGGGAAAAATGTCCAAGGAAGAATTATTAATTGTGAAGACAGACAAGTGCAAGAAATCTATTTTGAGCATTTTTCCATCAAGATGATTTTTTCATCACGACCATTGACCATCTGAGTTTGCAAGTTGATAAATTCTTACGATGATATTCCTGGGTAAATTATCTTCCGTATTGCAGATTGTCTGACCAGGGCTTTAAGCAGAGAGGACCCCATGGGAGGCAGAAAATAGATGTTTTTTTCTTCTGTAGTTTCCAAACTACTGCTCATATTGGAGGCCTGAATGCTTACTTTGACTTGGCTCTGGTTTTGCATCTCTGAGCTGCGTGACGGGCGGAGGGCTGGGAGTGCTGTGGGGGCAGTTCAGACACAGCATCCTGCACAGAAGGTTTGCATCACTGAGAATTAGGGTAGCACTACTGTATAGAAAATGTTTAGGGTGGACTATCGTGTCCAAGGCTGACTGCAAGGAGAGGATGTTCCTGATCATTACCTTTTTAATCAGCAATGGGTCTTGATTGTTTAAGCGGTTTTTTAAATTAAACATTTGTAAGATACTTTTGTAGATATTTATTGTCTGATTTAAAAGTGCAATATTTTTTTTTTGTACAGTGTTTAATAAAGATTTTTGGACATATATTTTTTCTTATTACCAAAATTTCTTATTCATGTTTTCCCTCTATATTTAAAGTTTTCAAATGTTAACACATAGCATTTTTTGTTGCCTTAACTTTGGTTAAATATGCATGCTATACAGAAGCAGTGCTGTAAATGTTTGTGATTGCAATTGGCATGACATTCCTCTGCAGATTATTTTATTGCTTCTCCAGTAACTGAAGATTTTAGCTTTCTTGAACGTAGTTTTGATATTTCTGAAATAAAGTATAGTTTGATTATTCAACACTGTGATTACCCTGACATTGTTTATTACCATGACTTGCATAGTAACTGTGCCTTCATTCTTCCAAGTTTTTTTCAACATGCTTTGTCTGTAATTCTGGGATTTTTTTCAAAGCTTTGGATTAATCTTTATTTTTAACAGTTTATCAGTCATATTGTCAGCTTCACTGCAGTCTGGTTTGCACTGCTATTAAGAGACAACGTAGAAGTAACCTGACTGAAAATGTGGGAAGATAATTTGCCAAAATCCAAATGTGTCAGCTCTGATTCACTGAAATCTAGAATCAGGATTCCGTAAAAGGTGAAATAAAACTGCATTTCTTTGGTGGGCCTTCACCAAGCAGAGTTCATTTAGATCAGACAGAACAGCTCCATGTTTTATATTTAGTGAGTGATGGGAATAGCTTCATGAGAAAGAAGTTGTTTCAGAATATCCAATATGTGTATATAGTCTTTAGAAAGAAGAGTCTAAGAAACAGTATGAACAATAAAAAGCCTTAAAAAGTTTTTATTAAATAGAAAACAAATGTCTAGCAATGGAATGGTGGTGTTTCAGAGTTATCCTGGATGGCAATATTGGCAAAGGTTTAATTTTCCTTTTGCATTCCTCTTGTGCAGTCTTTAAAAAAAGCAAAGGCTCTGTACAGCAGTGCTGTGGAGCCTGCTGCTGGATGGCAGAGTGCACAGAAAGCGCTCTCAGAATAGCAACTGAATCCACGAATAGCTTTTCTGCTTTTACATCTTGGTTTAGCATGACATCATAAAATGCTTTTTTAACAGCTGTTATTTTGGAAAAATACTCATTTTCCAGCCATCTCTTCATTTGGTCTGCATTGCAGTAATTTGTTGCTTATGAAAAAGTTGACGTCAGGTATTGAATAGTGTCTGAAGGTTTCTAATATCATTTGATGCTTTTCCTGGAAGCACAATCAGTGTGTTGGGGCTTTTTCAATTGTGAAGTAATAAAGGCTTCTCTCTTTCACTATTAAACTTAGGGGAAAACATTAAGGACCAAATGAAAGGGAATATGCCCCTCCACCCTAAAAAAGCCTTCAAACACATCTGCAGAGGAACTGTTAAATGTATCTGAATATGCCCTCCACTTCCCTTCCTCTCATTTGCTGCTGGTAGGTGGCAGCAAATTACTTTCCATAACTTAAGGGAGGGAAGTGACTTCAGAACTGAAAAAACAGCTGTGAAAAGTAAAAAAAGCATCTGGGCTCCCTCACAGACCCAGCAGAAGAGCCATTTTGAGCAGAACATGCAGGCACACCTAACTTCATGGATTCAGACTGCATTTCCCCCTCCCTAAAAAGGAGAGCTGAAGGACATTGGGAGCTTCTGTAAACTGCTCCAGAGGTACCAGGACTGTGTATAGGATATGGACCTGGGTACGTGTGACCGTGCAAAGTTTTGACTTTGTTTCCTCAGTGGTGGCATGACAGAGAATGACTCAAAAGGGTGTTTGTATTTTTTCTTCTGTGGTACAGAGAGATGACAATGAATTGGACTTTTTCCTGTCCTGCTTTTAGGATCTCACAGATTTACATCATCCTTCTTCATTCACAATCTGAGGGAGGTGAATAACTTTCAGACAGAAAAGTAAAACTGATTGGCCGTTTCATTAACAAAGTGATACTACAAAACCACAAAGTACAAAGACAAAAGTTGTGTAAAAGTGATGCTCTATTAATGTCTGGATCCCTCTCATGCAACGCTTTTGTGCACAGCTGATTTGCTCAGTTCAGATTTCTGGCTTTCATATGACCAAGTTTGTGCTTTAAAAATGTTTCCATCATTGATCTTAGCCCTTTTGTAAGTGACTTTGTTTATGAAGTACAGCCACATGATTCTGCAGAACCCAAATACTGTTCTACACCAATGGGTACAAGATATGCAATACTGAGAAAAACAATCATACTGGAGTAGTGTGATAGAGCATGACAATACAGTTAATTATAGAACAGTTAATTGTGACTTACATAAATCATAACCATAATAAAACTGAAATTGGATCATCTGGATTTCTCAAAATCAGAAAAGATACATAGAGAAAATACTAAATATTCCATACAGAAGCATAACAATTTCATATAAAAATCTCTGTAAAAACTTTGGCTTCTGTGTGTTTGGAACAAGCAATTCTTTGAAGAGCAGACAGACTGAAGCCAGGCTGCCTACAGACTTCTGCATCTCCGCTGGTATTTCTTTTTTTACCTGAGTTTAGTCTATTTTCTGTTATCTCTACTTACACCTGTGTAGTTTTCTGCCCTTTTTCCCTCCAGACTGCCTCAGCAGTAAACTCTGGCAGTGATAACTGGCTATTAAGCTGTAAAAATCAGATAGCAGGATCAAAGTACAGTGGATGTTAACTTTTTGAGCCTGATTCTCTCTGCTTCCCCACAATCTACCTCAGAAACAAAACAAAACAAACAAACAAACAAAAAAAAACACCCAAAACCAAAAAACCCCCAAAAAACCAAAAACAACTACAACCAAAACAAAAAAATCTATGCAATCTCATAATGAGATTTGACTGAATTTGCACACTGGGTTTAAAAAGTATTCAGCTGGGGGAGGACACATGCACCTAGTGTGTCAGCGTGTCTAAAGTGCATCAGTTTTGTTTCCTTTGGAAGTAAGGCCGAAAGAGCACGATCACAGAAATTAGGGAACAGTGTCTAATGACCTGCTTTTGGTGGTTGAGTGGTTTCAACTACGTGTGCAGAAAAAGAGCGAGGTTACCACTTGTTAACTGCCACCAGAAGTTACACTTCAGAACTGAATGAAATTAAAGTAGTGATGACTAAAGCTAAAACCAAGTTTTTAGAAATGCCTAGGTGTCACAGCATGTGACTTGGGCATGAAATATAAAGAAAAAAAATCTTACACATTACTGAGATTATTACTGATTTCTTAGATTATTATTAATAGCATTATTTGCTTCCTGTGTAAAATATGTTATCATCAAAAGACACTCGCTATTTCAAAAATACAATAATTGGATTGCAGAAAGTCTCAAAGAATTAAATCTATGATAAATATGCTTGACTTGGAGTGTAATGAAATTTAGGGAGTCAAGAAAACTAGAATGCACAATCAGAAAAAGGACAGATGCCGTGTAGGGAGTAGTGTTCCTTCAGCATTTGGCAAATCTTTATTAGTCTTGTAATAAACTTTGGTTTGGCTTTGGTTTTCTTCAAACTTCTAAAAGCAAAATTTGCAGTATTTAATTTGCTTTCAGTGTTATCTAAAGAAAAAATGAACAAGTTGGTTTCCAATTATTTTACCAAGGTGCTTGAAATACTGCGTGTAAGTATTATGACACACCAGCTACTTCCTTTGGAATAGGATTACAGTTTGACCCAGAACGTTCTGGAGACACATGGCGGTAGAATTTGTGACCCTGAGAATCTGTGTTTACATAGACATAACCCAGAGCATCTGGGTGAAGACCTGGGCAGACCTCTTGCTTCTTTGGAGTATATTCAGTGCGATACAAAGTTTCATCTTTAAAAGGAACTGGAGTACCTACAGCGTGTGCAGGTTTGAAACTTTGAGGTGGGTTGGCCTGATGCGGTATGTAATGGGACCTGAATGTAGTTAAATTGGAAAATCTTCCTGTGGGTTTTTGAATTTGCGGTTCGTTCTTAATAATCCCTCGCGGACAGACGCTCCAGGGTTGAAAGTCTTCTTTTGTAGTAGTCTTCCCTTGAAAAGGGCCAGTGGTTTTTCTTCCAGGAGCTGGTCTTATGGGAGCTATAGGAGCAGCCTTGTGCGAAATGTAATCAAGACGGTTTGAGGAGTTGAGATCCATCTTGTCTGTGGGTGGAACGTACTCTCTTGGCTTGTGGAACTCGGGCGTGGTGACCAAATATGGCTGATAGCGATCCTGGAATTCAGTGGTTCCTTTGAAAGGATCAGATCCAAGTTTCCTACTTTCAGGCTTGCAGCTTTTTGCTTGTTCCCCAGGTATCCCTTTAAAATCTCTCTGGTGGGTTGTGAGATCTTCAAAGGGTTGGTCGCTTGGCTTGTACTCTTCTTTTGGCCTTACGAACATGGGCTCTATCTCGTGGACAACGTAGGCGGTGCGATGGATGGTGTTACCATCGAAGGGCCCCTCCGGTGGCTTGGCATCACAAGGTTTACAGCTTGGGGGGGGATCTGGTTGCCTAGGGATGTAATCATCCTGAAACGTGGAAGGATTTCCAAACTTCTCCGAAGGTGGCTCATATGGACGCTCCACCTTACAGGATTCCGCTCTTTGACTTTTCCATAACCTATAGTGATCTGTAAGGCAAAACCAAAATTCCACCATATGGGTGTTATTACTCAAGACCACTCCTTTAAAATGAAGACAAATTCTTGTGGTATTAGATCTTGCAAAACAAAGAAAACGGATGTAAGTGAAAATGATAATTTTATCTGCATGTTTGCGATCTGACAACATTGTCTTCTATTACAGTGTGTGATAAAAACAGACCCCAAAAAACTGTACCTGATGCCCTATTTTGACTTTTTTCTCAAGAGAAACTAATCAGAAAATAGCCCTATACAAGTTTTATATACAATATCTTCCATTTTACTTAAAAGATTTAGCACCTTTGTGCTGACCATTGTAATAGAATAGTTTGTGTCAAGACAGATCATTACTAGGATGATGTATATGTAAGCTATACCATACACAAGCAGAAGCCTAAACTCCACTTTTGACCTACTCTCTGAAAAAATAAGTCACATGAACTAAAACTACTCAAAAGATCCATTGCACCTTAATTTCCATCCACTTTTGCTTGAGATAGCCTAACCAAGTATATGCTAGAATTTCCTTGTAGCCAAGGAAACATCAGAGAGGGGTTTTACTTTAGAAGCCAGAAGTCTCCCCTCAACAACTGGAGCGTGGAATGTTTTAGGGCATTATCACTTGCTTTCTAGTATGTTTTACTCCCTGTCCCAAACCAACAAATCCAGTTTCTAATATAGGTAATTCCAAATACTCCCTTCATCGTGGTTATTTCTCTTCCTGTAGGTGGCATACATTATTACCTCGATAGGTTGGGATGGTATCCACTTTTGCTCCTGAAGTGTGTTTCCTCTCTCGAGGCCTTGCTAATGTCACCGGTCCTACTTTATGAGGATTATAATCTCTCTGGTATATGGTTCCCAGGTCAATCTTCCCTGACTTTGGTCTATATTCTTCTTGTGGCCGAAAAGGTGTCTTCACCTCATATGGTATATAATCCGATCTGAATTGGGGAAAGGAAAACACTGGTTACTGGAAAACACTGGTTAAAAAACTCTTTTTTTCCTTCTGAAGCCACTTTTGTAATTTTTCCACTATATGGAAAAATAACAAAATGTTTACTCTGAAAAATCATCAGACACCATATATTGGAGGGATAGCACAAAGGAGAGAAAACTATAGTACATAAATCTAGGGTCCCCGATGCCTGATAGAGTCTTTAGTCAAAGGTAGATGGTGAAGAAAGTTTTTTAACACTCCGAGTCTCATTCACAGTTTAAAAATATTATTTAAAGTATCTGAAAGGAGACTTACAAAGTTGCTATAATTTTGCAAAGAAATGATCAGAAAGCAGAAGCAGAACAAAGCTGAAATTACTACAAGTGGTAGCATTTACTGATTGCATGTGGAGAATGGAATATAATCAGAAACAGCATTTCATTGTTTTTGTATGGGCATATTACATTAAAAGGGTGTATATTACGTGTGTGGGTGTTTAAATAGTCCAGAGAAGCACATGACCAATCTGGCAGAATGGCATTTGGCCTTTCTATTTATGTCTCTTTTTTTTTGATAAACAAAGAAGTTTCACCAGGTGCCCTCATAGCTTAAAAGAAAAGCAACAATAATGGAAAAAGTAAATGTTGATGCCTCTGCCACATCACTAACAATGAATGGGTGATATCTTTTTCTAATTCTTTGAAAGATGCTCTTTAATTCTCTAAGCTTAACATCAGAGTCTGTGCACAGACAGGACAGATATACTTAACCCCTTTACAGTTTGCTTTCTTAAAACTAATAATTTTCTTAAAACTAATAATCCAAAAAAAAAAAAATCAATAAAAATACCCTTATTCCTTTTCCTTAAGATTTCATTTTCCCACTGTCTTAGATTCTACATATGTGTTACAGAAAGTTAGAGAGCTTGCCAGGTTTTCAATAAGACCTAAATTTCCTAACAGGCTGAAAACAAACATTTTAGATTCTTTTTACAGGTTAAAGGCTGCTGTAAAGAATGCAAATCTTGCCGTATGCACGCTTTGCTATTTTTTCGGACCTTTTTGTGGTAACTCTATTTCTATACTCAACATTTATACTTTAAATATGCAAAGGATGCAACGACTGCATTTTGAGAAGATTGCAACGCAATGTTTAGTCCCCGTTTAAAAAACAAAGAACGAGAAACTTTACAGAGTAATTATAAAACATTGTTTGAAAATATTTACTTGAATGTTGAGATGCCGTCCATTCTCCCCTGGTCCTGTGGGAACTGTGGTTTTGGCTTACAGCTCTCGGGAGGGCAGACGTTGCCATAGCCGGGGTATTTCTCCAAATACTCAGTTTTGTGGCACGGCTGCAGTGAGTCATCGTAAATCTTCGTGGGTTTATGGCAGCAGCGATGGCGGCTGGGTCAAACACATCAGAGCAGAGAATTTTGGATAGTTTCATTACAGAGGAAAACCCATACTCTGTCTACTGGGAGTGAATAACAAATGGGGAAGATTGAACAATGTCAGTAGTTTTTAAAAATCTTTTCTGAGTGATAAAACCGCACAATATTGTGCTGCTGGCACAGGCCCCAGAGCACATTATACTGACACAGAAATAAAAGCACTATCAGCTGGCAGTTAGTCCTTGGTGCAGAATACAAAGCATGGATAGAGTTGGTCTCAGTTCTCCAAATGATGCTACCACCAAGATGCACTTTCTTCTTGTCTGTAATCTTTAATGATACTACTCGTTTAATTTGTGAAAGTAACTAATTACGCTTTGTTTCTTGTCTCACATGGTCCCTTTTTTACTGTATTACCTTATCACTTGTCTTTTTATTTCTGTACATCTCACCTATTTTCACCACTATTGATTAACACTTTTTGATTAAAATTTTAGTGGTGTGAAATCTCATGTGCACTTCTAGAGCTCTGCAGGCCATTTATGACTTTTTAACCCTTTTTTTCTCCAAGGACTGACTAAATTCTCTATCCAAAACACATTTATTTAAAAGTAATGACATCTCTTTTTTTTATAGATTTTATTACAATTCTACCTGCTTCTCATTGATGCCTCTATCAATGACAACATTGTGCAAAAAGGTGTTGGGAGGTATATAATTACAATTCATTATGTATACCTTGTTGTTTTGCATAAACGATCCATGAAATTAAAATTGACATTGTTTTGAAAATCTTGTTATATTCATTCTAATTTGCATAATGCACATCTCTGGCTGACCTCAAGGAAATGTAGAGTGACAGGTCTTCCTCCTACTTATGGCTCACAACTTGCAATGCAAAGGGAAAATACAATAAATATTTTTTCAAGTAAACAAGTATTGTAAAATTCTGTACATGAAAAGCAAAAATATCTAAAACCCAAGAAGGGTAAAAGTGTACAGCTCTTAGTGAGTACAAATAAATTCAAGTTTTAGGAAGCTAGATATCCAAGGAATATTTCAAAGATCAGCAGAGAATTTTAGCTAGCACTGAGTACCAAAAAGGAAAACAATAAATTAAAGCAAGGTGAAATAGAATACAGAAACAGACATGAAGGACTCCTGCTGGGAAAATGAAAAAATGAAAATGAAAAAAACACTGAAAAAAGTTCTTGGAGACTGGAGATCCTAAAGCTGGTATTAGTTTGTGCTGCCTGAGTTTGCCAGCTCAGTAGTTCAAAAAATGAGAAATAAAGTAGCCCTGTCTAAGAATCCACATCCTTTCAAAGCTTCGTTTACTCCTTTTCAATCAAGTCAATTAACAATTGAGAGACCTTTTCAAAACATAGCAGGGAAAGGAAAAAGGAAGAAGAGGGACAGAACAGGAAAGGTAGGAAAACAAGGAGGTAAGTGTGTGCTGTTTCTCACTACAGTGTTTGCCTGTCATTACATTTGTCATGAAATTCAGTTTCACCTTAGTAATTGTTTTCTTTCAGAAAGTGCAAACAGCATATGCTGTGTCACATAGCATCTAAAAGTAACAGCTAAGGAGAAATAAAAGACATTGAGTGGATGGTTTGAAAGCTGGATGAAATATAGGTTATCAAATTATAATGTTCTTCACATATCCTTTGGCATACAATTCAAAGGAGTAGGAAACAAACATAATCCATCTGCAAAAGCTTCATTCTGACAATCTTCAGTTTGCCATAAGCTGGTCCAGAAGACCAACCACCAGAAAAATACCTTCTGTGTCCTGGGGTCACCATTCTTTAAGGACTTTAATGAATATTTTGTAAGCAGTGTTGTGAGTATATCCCATGTATTGCTGAATGGACATGCTACAAACTGAAATGGATACTAGAAAAATAATTACTGCAGAGTGAGCCTGTAGTTCTTGGTAGATTCAACACAGAGGTGAAAGCAATCTACTCTTATCTCAAGGAAAGAGATGGTTGCAATTTTATTAGAATTTATTGTTGATCCAAAAATGTCCTTCAAACCACTCAATTCTAGTGTATAAAATAATTCTGAACACACTCTAACTGTGCACAAAATTATTTGGAATCGGATGAGATTGTTGAGGAAGTTCCTGCATCCTACTCTGTGTCGTGAAAGTACTTCGAGTTGGCCTGAAGGGTAACGTAAAATTACCTCATGAATTTGACTTGGAGAAGAGATTAGGGGTTTTTTGGTTAATTGATAAATCTGCTTTAGGATGTCGTCGAATTTAGAATGTTGTCCAATTGCTAAACCAAAATTTTTCACTTATATAATAATTTTAAAAAACTAATTATATAAGGCATTACAATGCTCGGAATCATCAGAGAAGACAGATTACAGCTCTGATAAATGAAATATGTTGCTTAGAGTTTGACCTGAACTCCTTGAGACACTGATTATTTTTAACTTCTTCCTTGTATTTATCTTCATTTCAACCCCAGAATTACTGAGAATTCAAATAAATTTGGTGAGAATATCCCTTTTCCCATGACTGACTGGCACTTGCTTTGATGGATTATTATTCCTTCCCTTCTTTGTGGGAGACTATCTTGTGTCTTGGTCTGAATAGAGTCTCAGCTAAATAGAAGTGACAGTACTTTGGCTCTCTTGTGCCAAATGCTCTTGTTCTGATTATTTTAGTAGAATGCTGGTGATTTTAACTTATTTAAGGCCTGGCATACATACATTTGTTTTTTACACAATGCTAGCAAGACCCTTGAAATTTTATCACAAAGCATTTTCCTCCCTGAGAACTAGACTAGTAATGATAAAAGTTTAATATTTATCATAATAGAAAACCTATTACCCCTCCACAAACCCAGCTCAAAGCTTTTATTTTATTTTTTATTTATTTTTTGCCAGTGCATACACTATGGTCTGGAAGACAGAAATGATGGATGGACACTGTATTTTTACACTGTATTAGACAGTTGTCTACTTTCCTATTGTTGACAGGAAATCTGGTAGTTTTTACAGGGTTTGTTTGTATTTACATGTGGTCAGTATGATGGCTTAATTTAGAGACATCTTCTTTCCTTTTAACTTACATTTATTCAGGAATATAGATTTTTATGATAATGACAACAAAGGGGCAACAAATGGGGGAAGGCTGACAGATTGAGAGGAAGATAAAGCAGTAGTTTATTTTTGTGTCTCAAAACAACTTCTATGCTTTTGTAGGCTGTGATTATCTTTTACAGCAGACAAATACTGAAAGTTCATCTACCACACAGGTTTTATTCTTCTTTGGAAGCCAGATTTAACATTTGAGAAAGCAGAATGAAGTTCTATCTTACTGGCTTTGCTCCCCTGTAAAATTTTCCTGTGTTTTTTAAATTCTGTTAATAGGGAAGATTGTTTCCTTCTATTTTATTATTCAGAATTAAGCAGTAATTATACCTCCATAAAATTTCCTGCAAATAGCTGAATGATAATGTCTACAAAACATTAGATATTTATAGTTGCTTTGAAGTCTCTGCTAAGCTGTGTATGCATTCCAATGTCCAGGTAACACTGCCAAGCGACCAAGCAGCTTTCCCCTGAAAACAGAAACACTATACACTGAAGCAAACACAATGTGCTGCCTAAACCAATAATGGCTTAAGTTTTTATTGCCTGTAAAAACTTCAGTGAGGTTTATTTTCAACCACAAGCTTTATGCATGTTTAATTCAATAATTATTAAACTAGGTTTTGGATTGAGAATTTTTGATTGAGTTGAACCTCATTTTGTGCTGTCTCATTGTGTTATCTCGCCATCTTTCTATTTGAGCCCGAGCCAGGTTTGTTATCTCATCATGAAAACAATGCGTTCCAACTCTTCATTAATCCAGGACTTTTGAAACAAATTTATGGGGCAAAATTCACCACAGGCTTGGCCAAAAAGAACATGAGGAGCTTTACTCAGTGCCTGCCTCACATCTCTGTCTACAGATGAAAAAAAAAAAAAAAAGTGGCTGATGAACAGATAGACAGACTTCCCACACAGAAACAGACAGAGGTCTGCAGACCTTGATGTGAAACTTGTGGGTCATGGTGCACTTTGCAACCATAGGGTTTGTCCTATACTTCCAAAAAATATTGAGCACACCTCTGTGATCTTATGATGGCTATTCTTGTATGTTATTGTCAGATTTTCTTTTTATTAACTGAATCTTTGAGTCGTAGAGTGATTATTTTTGTAATTTTTTTTTTTTAAGTAGAGGAGAAATTGAAAATATCAAGAGTTGTGACTTCAACCTGTGAATATATATGTAAGTTTTCAAAGGGTTAAGTCCTTTATTATTTTGGGAAACATGATTTGTTTTTTCTTGTTTTTTTAACAATGGCATCAATAACATTGCTTATAGACCTGTAATAGTAATTTTCCATTAAAAATTGGTTACTGTACCCTCTTGTGCCAGCCTCCCTGGGTCAAAGAGGCTGTAGGACAATGATGAACTGTTTGTCTCTCTATGGGATCACGGAATGTAAAGCAAAGTGGTGAGTGCTGCTGGATGTGATGGCAGAAGGGCAGATACATTAAATCTCTTCCAAAGGCTGCAGTGCTTGCACAGGTTTCTGACAAGGTTGCCAGAACTCTTCCGAAGGTTCCTTTGGTGCAGTCTTTCAATGGGAGCCGGCTCTGCTTTCTGGAAAAGCTTGATTCTGATTTAGTCTGGGTGGCTTTCAGACTGTCTCCATTCTGTTCAATTTTAGTCCGTTTAAGACCTTCTTTTACCCTTACCTGATTTAAATGTAAATAGACTACTTCACATTTACCGAGAATGTGCTCATACTTGGGTCCTACTCTCCAGTGGCTCAGGGTGCTGCTTACATTATCAATGAGCTTAGAAAAGGCCTCTGAGATTATCGAGTCCAACCTGTGACCAAAAGCCATCGTGACAACCAGACCACGGCACGGAGTGCCACGTCCAGTCTCTCCTTAAGGAGACAAGGGACTGTGACTGCAGCCCATTCCCATGCCCAATCACCCTTTCTGTGAAGAAATTCGTCTTAATGTCCAACCTAAAGCTCTTCTGGTGCAGCTTGAGACTGTGTCCTCTTGTCCTGTCACCGGTTGTCTGGGAGAAGGGGCTGAGCCCCACCTGGCTATGATTTCCTGCAGCGAGTGATAAGGTCACCCCGAGCCTCCTTTTCTCCAGGCTGAACACCCACAGTTCCCTCAGCTGCTCCTCGTAACACTTGTGCTCCAGACCCTTCCCCAGCTCCGTCGCCCTTCTCTGGACACACTCCAGCCCCTCAATGTCCTTCCTGAACTGAGAAGCCCAGAACCGGACACAACACTCGAGGTGTGGCCGCAGCAGTGCCCAGCACTGGGGAAGAATCACTGCCCTGGTCCTGCTGGCCGCACTATTCCTGACACAGGCCTGGTGCCCTTGGCCGGCTCATGTCCAGCTGCTGCTCCCCAGCACCCCGGCTCCTTTCCCGACGGGCACTTCCCAGCCCCTCTGCCCCAGCCTGTTACGCTCTGTGGGGCTGCTGTGACCCAAGGGCAGCATCCGGGCCTTGGCCTTGCTGAACCTCCTACCACTGGCCTCATCCCACGGATGCAGCCTGTCCAGATCCCTCTGCAGAGCCTTCCTACCCTGCCGCAGCCGGTACCGGCACCAGCTCGGTGTCGCGGGCGAGCGTGCCGAGGGAGGGCGGCGCTCGCTCGGTGCCTCCCTCACTCACCCGCAGGAGCAGATCTCGCAGATGCAGCGCGGCGGCCCCATGC
>VXAD01005919.1:152920-197717 GCA_013399195.1 Dicrurus megarhynchus | reverse complement strand
CGGGCGGGAGCGGAGCGGGGCGGCCGCGCCTGCGCCCGTCCCAGCGGTGCATGCCGGGCGTCCTGCCCGCCGTGACGCTGCACATCGCACCCGGCACCGCCACCGGGGCCCGCGGCCATGGCGGGCGTGAAGGTGATCGCCAACGACACCGAGTTCCAGCCCGAGCTGAGCGCCGCCGGCTCCCGCCTGGCCGTGGTGAAGTTCACCATGAGGGGGTGAGTGAGGGCGGGAGGCGGCCCCGCGCCCGCCGGTCCCGCCTCAGGCTCCCGGGACGGGCTCCGTTGTTGCCGTGGTTTTATTCTGGGTTCCTGCGAAGGCGCCGAGCGCGGTTCCCCGGCGCGCTTTGCAGCGCTGGGGACGCTCCGGAACGCGGCAGTGAAGTCACAGCATCAGCACCGCGTTCGCAATTCCTGGGAGAAATTCCCATTTTTCCTGCCGAACCCGCTGCCCTGCGGACCGGGCAGCCCTCAGGCGCTCTGAGGGAGCGGGGGCTGCGCTGGTTTAAAGCCCCATTAAAGAGCAGGAAACAGATGGAAAGGAGGTTTTTAGTGTTTTAGACAACACTAAAAACTTGGAAAAACATCTTTTTCCCTCATAAAACTTCGCTAGATCCTCACCCCGTTTGCCCAGGACAAGTGGAGAATCCCTGTTCCCCTCCTCAGCAGGGAATTACAACTGTGGTGAAATCGGGATGAATTTGTCACCAAAGAAACCTAAACAACTGAATTATTCCCGTAGATCTATGAAATTAGGGAGAATGGTGATAATCTCGGGGGCTTGGGGCTTTATAGGGCACCTCATTATTGTCTGGCTGCTGCCTCTTAGTTCTGGGGGGGGTTTGCCAATTTTCTATGTCGGGGTTTCTTGATTTCACTTTTCATTTCTATTTCCCAGTGAGAATCTCCCTTTACAGAAATTGGTGCAGCTGAGCACTTCCTACACTTTTGCTGTCGCTGAATAAGTAAAAAAGACACATTTTCAGCCAAGGCAATGCAGTTAAATCAAAAGAAACCATCTCTGTCCTCCCAGGGCCAAAGAAATATGGGAATAACTGGTTACAGGTGTAAATTAGATTTATTATGGGAAGAATTTTATCATCCCCGAAGCTTTGATACATTTTGATCATGAAATAGTTAAGTTACGTGTAAATACAATCTTTTCCCGGGAGGTAACGCAGACTAATGATACGATTTTTTTGTTAATAGTATTTTTTTGCTGATTTTGCCCTCCTTTGTAACACTTTATTGAGCAGGACCGTGGTAAAGACAATAAATTCCAGATTGCTAAATGTCATCCTTCATTGTATCAGCAGCTGGCAGCCAGGTAGGGAGGGTGTTTTTACACCAGGATATCGAGAGGAGCAGGAATGTTCTGGTTCCCTTTGGGGCAGGCCTTGAACAATAAAAGAAAATTGAATTAAGGGGAAGTGTAATTTTTTCCACAGGTGTGGCCCTTGCTTGAGGATCGCGCCCGCCTTCAGCGCCCTGAGTAACAAATACCCGCAGGCAACGTTCCTGGAGGTGGACGTGCACCAGTGCCAGGTGGGTGCTCCGGTACCCTCCTCCTGTCCGGGGAAGGGGAGGGAGGAGAGCTGGGAACCCCTCAGGCAGGGTGCTCTGCACCAGTGCCAGGTGGGTGCTCCGGTACCCTCCTCCTGTCCGGGGAAGGGGAGGGAGGAGAGCTGGGAGCCCCTCAGGCAGGGTGCTCGGAGCCGTGTCGGTGGCTCTGGCTGTGCTTGGTGTATCACAAAGAGCCGGAATACCGAACTCTCCCGAACTGGGAGTACAAAATCCCCGGGTGAGGAAATATTCCTGCAGTGCCTGCTGTGCTGCCCTTCCTTTGAGCAGTGTCAAAGCACGTTAATTCAGTAAATAATTGTCAGCCCCTGCTGCCTGTGTTGTAAAATAATACTGTTAGATATCAAACATGGCACTTGTGTGAATTTAAAAGAGCCTTTCCAGCCAAATATTGGTGCAATTCTTGAAGGACAAAGGCAGCAATTAAATGAGTGGGTTTATTAGTGGCACTAGACAGCTCTCAGTGGTGCGGGTGAGACTGACCTAAGAGTGAATGGGGACTCCCTTCTGCTGCCAGGGCACGGCTGCCACCAACAACATCTCGGCAACCCCCACGTTCCTGTTCTTCCGGAACAAAGTGCGGATCGACCAGTACCAGGGAGCAGATGCCGTGGGCTTGGAGGACAAAATCAAACAGCACCTGGAGAACGATCCCGGCAGCAGCGAGGACACAGACATCCCGAAAGGATATGTGTGTATCTCCCCGCAGTTTTACTGGAATGCTGGTGTAGCTCGGATGTTAAAAACCCCCTGCTTTTCAAACATACTTGAAGTCAAATAATTGGATTTTAGGCAAAGCTGCCCAAGAAGATCGCTTGTCTGGGCTTCCTTTTCCAGAAAAAATTAAAATATTGACATGTACATGAACGAAAAATCTCCCTAGTCATTAAAATGAATTTAGTGTCCTAAGATAAACCTTTTCCTTCTCAGCCATCCCAGCCTGTCTTCCCAAACATTTCATAAAGTGGAAAAAAGTCTGATTCTTTCTTTTCCTAATGTTTGTCGAAGGGGATGGTCCTAAAGGTGTTCACTTTGTTTCTTTGTGCCTATGAAAGAATGAAAACTAAAAAGGATGGCACAGGAGTACTTGGGAAAGGTGATGTGCCTGCCCTGAGGGGCACACAGGAATTGCTCCCTGCTCACTGTGGCTTGAGTTATTGATAATTAATCAATAATTCCCTCTTTTAAACGCCTTGGAGAGCTGGCAAAGTCTGATGCTGTGTTTAGTGTTGGTACCACCTGGGGGGGGGGGTGTGTGTCCCTGCCCCCGTGGGATGTGCAGGGGCAGAGCCGCTCCCCTGGGGAGCTCCCCCGTCCCGCGGCTGCGGCTGAGCCGCTGTGCCTCGTTCCCAGATGGATCTGCTGCCCTTCGTCAACAAGGCCGGCTGCGAGTGCCTCAACGAGAGCGACGAGCACGGCTTCGAGAACTGTTTACGCAAGGATTCCTCCTACCTGGAGTCCGACTGCGACGAGCAGGTGCGGCCCAGGCGTCCCCGGGGGTGCTTGGATTCCCGGGGGTGTTTTACTGCAGGAGCTCCGGGCCGGGCTGGGAGGGCGGGAGAAAAACCGGGGTGCAAAGCTTGTTGTGGTGTCACCGCTTCCACACTGAGAATTCCTGATTTGCTGGGATGGAAAGGGCCACAATGTGTGGAATAGAGGGAAATGACCACGTGATTTTATTCCAGAGCTCCCTATCCCCATTTCTTGTGCTGAGTTGGTTTTAAATGAAGGAACCAGTGTTTAATTGTGGGTTTTTTTCCTCCACAGCTGCTTATCACTGTAGCTTTTAGTCAGCCTGTCAAGCTTTACTCTATGAAACTTCAGGGNGAGAATTCCTGATTTGCTGGGATGGAAAGGGCCACAATGTGTGGAATAGAGGGAAATGACCACGTGATTTTGGGGTGCAAAGCTTGTTGTGGTGTCACCGCTTCCACACTGAGAATTCCTGATTTGCTGGGATGGAAAGGGCCACAATGTGTGGAATAGAGGGAAATGACCACGTGATTTTGGGGTGCAAAGCTTGTTGTGGTGTCACCGCTTCCACACTGAGAATTCCTGATTTGCTGGGATGGAAAGGGCCACAATGTGTGGAATAGAGGGAAATGACCACGTGATTTTATTCCAGAGCTCCCTATCCCCATTTCTTGTGCTGAGTTGGTTTTAAATGAAGGAACCAGTGTTTAATTGTGGGTTTTTTTCCTCCACAGCTGCTTATCACTGTAGCTTTTAGTCAGCCTGTCAAGCTTTACTCTATGAAACTTCAGGGGCCAGACAATGGTGAGTGAAGTGTCTGCTGAAAATAGAAGTATTTGTTATAGATTGATATGCAAATATTACGGTTTGATACACAAATGGAAGTATTTATTGCAGTTTGATACACAAATATAACTACTTATACTTTGATACCCTGCAAAGAGACACTTGGATTTAATTCCAGGCTTAAGGTGAGAGCCACTGAAAGATGCATCTTATTTTTTTATAGTAACTCAGCTTACGTTGTTCCCATCCAAGTTCGTAATGGCATGGAATTCCGAAATTCCCCGTGGAATGTAATGGACATATGGAATCACACCCCTCTCTTTTACCCCAGGGCAAGGGCCAAAGTTCATCAAAATCTTCATCAACCTCCCGCGCTCGATGGATTTTGAGGAAGCGGAACGAAGCGAACCCACCCAGGCCCTGGAGCTGGGCCCGGATGACATCAAGGAAGATGGGATCATCCAGCTCCGCTACGTAAAATTCCAGAATGTCAACAGTGTCACTGTAAGTCCCTTTTCCCTGAGGGCTCCCAGGGAGCTGCACGGACAGCCACAGCCTTCTGCAGCGGGACTTGTCTGGGGGCGTCGGTGAACGCCACTAAATATTGATTGAATTTCCACTCAGATCCCAGTGAGGTTGTGCCCTCTCGGGTCCTGCCTTTGCCAGCTGGGGGTGGGTTTAACAAACTGCCAGGAAAACAGCAGTGTTGTCTGTGTAATTATTTAATGAAGAGGACAGAGACCTCTGTCATTGGAAAAAAGCTTTGCTTTGGTCAATTGGAACATCTCGAGCAGCCGATGCTTTAGGTATTGATCCAGGGGTGAAAGTTTCACTCCTTCTTTGGCTTTTTTGCCTCCTCAGTTGTTTGTCCAGTCCAATCATGGTGATGAAGAGACGACGAGGATCACCTATTTCACGTTTATTGGCACTCCAGTGCAGGCCACCAACATGAACGACTTCAAACGAGTGAGTCCCTTCCTGAGTCCCTTCCTGAGTCCCTTCCTGACCCCCCTGGGGAGCAGCTTGAGCCTGCTCCGGAGCGGGCTGGGGGAACAAACGCTTGGTGGTGCCACAATTCCAGGCTCAGGGTACTTTGGGAATCCGAGGGAAAATGTGTAGCTTTGTCCTGGATTTTTTCGAGCTTTCTACAAGGTTTCGATCATCAGCTTTGTAAAAATAAGTGCTAAGAACTGAAAACGTGAGGGGCTGGCAAGCTATAAACACCAAAGGCAACATTTTTTTAATAGCTGTGAGGTTTATATCTTGAATTTGGGACTCCCTTTTTTGGAAGCTTTGTTGTAAAAAGGCTTACTTTAAAATAAACTGCTCCAATAATGAATTGATGGTACAAATACCCTCTAATTTCAGAAGGTTAAAGCACTAACACCAACATGGCACCTACTTATTTTTTAGCAGCAAAACTTGATCTTAACTAAACTTAAAACTTAATTTCTCTGCTGGTAATAAGTTAATAAATGAGTTTAACAGCTTTTGCTGCCTTTCACTGCCACTCAAAGTCATTAAAAATTGTTCCACTGTTCTAAATACAGATTTTAGACCTCCCTCGCTCTCCCCAGACTAGAAATATGGGAGTTGATTTTTGATCTGCTTTCTTTGGGTTTCTGTGGCTCTTTGAGTTGCACAGAGAAGGTGTCTGTGGACACAGCACCCATGGAATGGTGCTGGAAGGGGCAGGGTGGGAAGGAGCTGCTCAGAAATGCAGGAGCAGGGGTGGACTGGGAGCTGCTGATCCTGCCTCAGTCACACCCTCGTGGACACTTTGTGTAATTATAACACTCCTGCTTTTCTTCCTGAACGTGGTGCTTGAGGAGAAGGGAAGTCTTTGGATGGATGGAAAGGGGGACACCAGGGAAATTCTGTCCTGGGAGAGCAGTGGGGAGAGCCTCAGCTAAACCCTGACTGGCTGGGGGTGCTGCTGTCCCCTCTGCAGTAAATCCCTGCTGCCTCCTCTGAGCTGCTCGTTTGCACTACAGTTTGGACACATTTTGGTTCTTGTAACACTCCTTTTGTTTGTTTTCCAGCTTAACTCCCCATTCCTAAAGAACTAAAAAGGCAGAAGAAATTAAAAGTAATAACGGGATTGGTGTGGCCTCGCTCTCCTCCTTCCCTCCCTCCCTCTGCTCAGCTCCCAGCCTTCCCAAATCCTGGAGCATCTTCGCTTCCTGACTCACCAGCTCAGCTTTCTCCTCCTCTCTCTGCCCCAGAGCTTACCTTAGACACTTCTCTTTCCCAAATTCTGTCCTTTTTTACCCTGAACTTGCCATTTTAAGGCCACACCAAGCGGTCCTTTACCAATCCAGCCTGGATTGGATCCTGTGGAGCTCTGGAGCAGCTCCACCAAGGCTTTTGTTAATATCCCAGTGGAAAGGGAGGAATGTGGATCAACTTGGGGGGTAATAAAGAATTTCCTGTGGGAAGGTGGGACGGGATGGGCAGAAAATGGGCGGGGTTGAGCTGAGATGCTGAAATATCCATATCCATATCCATATCCATATCCATATCCATATCCATGTGCTGGGTTTTCCAGATAATACACATGGGCCACTTGTCCCTCTCTGCCTCCGACTGGTATAGAATATTTTTGTTGATATTCCATACTTGCTAACACCTAATCCGTAATCCTTTAACTCTGGTTTTCCTTTTTTCCCTCACTTCTTTGCCTAATCTGTGTGTGAACACAGTTTGGAATCACGCCAGGAATAAACCAATTTACAGGAATGCCAACTTTAACCCTGGCCATGGGCTTCAAAAACGCTTTTCCTAGCGGCTTCAGTCATTGTGGGACAGAGAGCTCGGCTGGACAGTGAGAATTCCTCCCTCCCGCAGCCTGACAGGGAATGAAGGCGGGGAAGGAGCAGGAAGCGCTTCCAGCAGGTCCACGAGGTTCAGGCCTGGGAGGGCTTGGGGTTCTGTTTTCTAAGAACTGGAAATCCCTGGATTTCCGGATCATTTCCTAGCTTTGAGCTGCGTGCTGAGGTCAACACTGTGAGGGAAGCCCGTGGCAAAGATGCCAAGGGGAAGGAGCAGCCTCACGTGGAGCACCCGGGGGGTTCTTCCCGCTCGGGTTTCTCCTGCGGTGTGTTAGTGCTCGGTGTTTGACCTGGGTCTGGGGTGTTCTCCTGCAGCTCCAGCTCTAACTCCTGCCCCAAGCCCAGGCCTTGCTGTGTCCCTGCACTAAACTCGGGATTTGTGTGTGGTTTTCCAGCCCTTAACCCCGCAGGGATTCCCAGATTCCCGGCCCTCCGGAGCTCCCGGGACGCACGGCCTGGACTCCATCCCTGGGAATTGCACTTGAATCTGCCTGAACCAAGAACACCCTGCCCAGATTTTAAACTTTATTCCTGTTTTTTTTCCTCTTCCAGGTAGTTGGCAAAAAAGGAGAGAGCCACTAGGAAGCAAAGCCACTGGAAGGCCTTATCCCAGTCCAAGATTCCCACTTTTCTCTCCAACTCCTGGATAATTGCTTGACCATAACCAGAGACTGTCAGGTTGATTTACTGCCATTTCCAATAAATCATTGCTTTCAGCTGGAGTGTGTTCCTGGTGTAATCCTCCTCCTCCTCCATGGATTTGTAAATAAAATTCCTGACTTTTGCCAAGTTGAATTCTGTTATTCCAAGAATTGTGGCTCTTTTGTTCCATTGAAACTTCCCAGCTCCGCTGAGAGTTTCAGATGTCAAATACAAGTAAAGCCGGAGTTTCTTTGGATTGTTATTCCCACCAAATACAGATAATTCTTGGATAGGAGTAAGGTCACATGTTTAATTCCCATTTCCCTTTAAAATCAGAGCAGAGGATGCAGATTTTCAATCATCATTCCATGAACTTCCACCAAATTCCTGACTGTTCCAAAAGTTTTTTAGTATTAGAAATTCCTGACCTTGTTTCCCAGGAGAGCTGGGATTTAAATGTTTGTCCTTCCTTCTTTTATTGGATGTTTTTCCTCTCTCTGATTTCAGTAAGGGAATATTTATTGCAAATGTTAATTTTCCATCTTAATTGGAATTTTTGTACTACTTAGGGCACATTTCCAAGAAAATTTACCAAATTAATGTTGGTAAATCAGGCACTGATCAGCACCATATCCACAGAATTCTGTAAATTCCCAGGAAAACTGGCTAAGTGTCTAATTGCCATAATTAATCTCTTTGTAAAGTTAAATTTACTGCATTTTTAATTACATAAATCCCATTAAAACTTAAATCCTGGCCTAATTGCTGTTCCTTGGACACAGTGGGGTGGTTCTTTTCTGCCTTGGCACATTTGGATGTTCATCCCAAGTGAATTTCCTGCTAAAACAGGATTTTTTTCCCAAGCAAAAGTGGGAATTGTGTAGAAAACGGTGTTTTCTGGGAGGCAGCGGGTTTGTTGCCACCCTCCCCGCATAACCCAGGATGCTCCCGGAGCTGTGTTAGTCGATGGCGTGTGGTGACAGTTTCGTTCCGCCCCTAAATCCTCACTCCTTTGTTCGGAGGGATGTAAGACATGGAATTCTATAGAGAAATAAAGAATTTTTAATATGAAAGCCTCCCGGTTCTGGTTTTGTACACTCGTCCCCTCTAGGAATCGCAGTGAAGTGCCTTGTTAAAGGATTTCCCTCGTTCCTACCTGAGTTATTTGGTAAGTTTGATCCTCCTGTTACAAAAGACAAATTAAATGTGGAATATTTTTATTTTGGGTTGCCCGGCCAGCCCTGGGCACGTGGATTTCATCCCTGCTTGTCTCCTGGCTGGTGTCCGCTGTCCTCCTGCCTCTGGGTCACCTGCTGATCATCAAACNGCGCTCCGGGAACGCTCCGGGAACGGCCCCAGGAACGCACCGGGAACAGCTCCGGGAACGGCTCCGGGAACGCGCGTGTCACCCCCGCGGGGTCACAGAGCCTCCACACGACCCCAAACGCCGGTTCTGGGGCGCTCCCGGCTGTAGCTGGAGCCGGGAAGGGCGGCTGCAGCCCCCCGTGCTTCGCTATTCCCTGCAGGAAAACGGGAAAACACACCTCGCTCACGCAGAAAGTGAGTTAAAACCAGGAGAACCGGCCATGGGGACCTGCGGCACATCCCAAAGAAATGTGGGGGTTCCTGATTTTTTTTTTCCCCATATATAATGTAGCTGAAACCTGAGTTTTAATTTAATTAAAGTGAATCCTTCCCATGGTAGCCACTTGTACACCCTAGGGAATTTATTCCGAAATTCATCCCGAAATTCTTCAGGTGCCTGCTGCACGTGTTGGCAGCTTGGATGGGAATGCAGGTGGGAATCAGGAGCTCTGTTATCCCCCTTTAATAAGACCTGATCACTGATTAATTAGGGCATGATTAACTTAAGGCTACTATTGGGAGCTCTGTGTGAGTGTGTATATATTTAGGGAAGAAATTTAGGGAATGTATTTCGGGAAAGGTGAACTTGTACACGAGCGGCTCCACCAAAATTGCCCCAAGCAAGAAATGAGGTTATTGGAGTGAAATGAACCCAAGTCAGCCCCCAGTGAGCGAGGGTTTCAAATGTCACATCCCCGGGCTGGACGCCGGTGGTGCTGGGGATCTGCAGCTGGATGGGAGCACCACCGGCCCTTGGAGAGCAGGGAATGGCAGGAACTGCCTCCAGCCTCCAGGATTATCCCATTAATCACCTTTGTCTCCGGGCCTGCCTCAGTTCTAACTCCAAGTGTTGTTTTCCCCTTGGAATGTCCCATGTGGAAAAGCTCCGAATTGAAAACCCGACTGAAAATGAAAGAGCGGGAGGTTGTGGAGCTTCCCAGACACCAAAAATCACCTTCCATGCATTTCCTGAGCACCCGACCAGGCCGGGTTTGAGTTCCTGCCATGTGTTCCCCTTCATTTGAGTTACTCCCTGAATTCCAAAGGCTTGACAGCACACACAGAGCTTCCGGAGCATTTAATAGACTTTTCCCTAAAATTTTCAGTGAGACAATTCTTAAAGGATTCTCAAGCAAAAGGGAAAATCACCTTTCCACCTAATTTCAGGATTGCATTTCCTCCTATGCAGAAAAACATTTAATGGCCAAAACACTTCATTTCCTTGTTGATGTTTTTAAACTGAAATACGCAGGAATTCCACAACATGAATATTTTTAGTATTTGGATTTTTCGGAAGGCTTTTGTCTTCCCAAATGTTGCCCCGAATTCCCGAGCAAGCAGGAGCCGTGCTGGCTGAGCTCTGCAAGGCAGTGGTGTGTCACTAACACCGTGTCATTAACACTGGGGGGAATCTCCAATTGCGGCTTCCTGCCGGAAGAACTGCCGGCAGAATTCGCCCCACGACTTTCCCTCCCTTGCCAAGGTGTATTTTGCTCCCCAGGCTCTCTCTGCCGCTCGGAACACACCATTCCCCGGGAAAATGCCTTTTTTCCCCTTAAATGAACCATCAGGAAATACTCAGTTCTTTTTCTCCCTTTCCAAATGTTGCCCTTTCATTTTTGGTGGTTTATACCTCTGTAAGTCCCAAGTCCTGCACTGGGATGCAGGAACCGAGGGAAGCACAAGCATGGGATCATCAGGGGATCATGGATCAGACACCAAAAGCCTTTTATCCTGCAAAAATGACGTTTAAATCACCCCCCATGTGCAGAGTTAACCCCACTCTGACCAATAATCCCAGCCCAGCCCTGGGACCGGTGGTGCTGCCCGGCTTTCCACGCTTCCCATGCCGGGCTCCGACTCCTTCTGTGCGCAGCTGATGATGGGAAGAGCCTGAGGAACTCCTGGAGCTGCTCCTTGGGCCAGGAAAGGTCAGGGAACCAAAGTGTCAGAGTGCCAGGGATGGATCAAATGCCCTAAAGTCTCCATCCTGGGGCTGAAATTGTTGGCAGTTTTTAATTTTTTATTTTTATTAAGGAAAAGGAAGTTGGAGGTGTTTGTCCTGGTGACCACATTATAATGTCGATGGAAAAAAAGGGAGAAAACCGATGGCATTTTGGTGAATTTCCCCCATTTCTGGCCAATGGAATTTAAAGCTTTTACACTTCCCAAGCAGCTCCAAGGGGAGTAAAGAGGTTTTTCCTCCCCAGTTCTGCTCAGAGCATGGAATGACTCCACTGGCACAGCTCCCTATTCCATGGAAAACAATGCGCTCTCCCAGGTCAATTTCCTGGGCAAAGTGGCTTTTTAGAGGAATTCATGTGGCATTATTTCCCGATTCCAGGGAAATCTGAATTATCCAGATAAAAATGCTCTAGATTGCATTTCTTACACACCCCCAGGTAAATGTGAGCTGATTCCGCAGCCCCACCTCAGCTTCCAGGTCAATGATCCCTCAATATTTTCTTTTAGATAAAATCTGCCTGTCAGAGGATGATTCGTAGCTATTGAGGCACGAATTTAATCCCATTTTTGGATAGGAATTAATATTATTTCTGGGAAGGCTGGGAAGCAGAGAGAAGGGATGGCAGCTTTTAACCGCGGGGCTGGCAGGTTTTAATTTGGAGTATTTTAGGCTCGGCTTAGGTGCTGCTGGCTGGTGCTCCTGAGGGTTCCTCCCGCTGGGATCCCGGGGATGGGAGCCGGAGCAGGACGGGGTGACAGCCCCTCCCGGGAGAGCTGCCCGCAGCAGCCGGGGCCGGGGCCGGGCTGTCAGCTGCAGCTCCGGGAAGTCGGGCTGGGGCTGGAATTTTCCTGCAGTAATTAGTCTCTCTGTGAGTTTTTAGGCTCCGTGTCATGTTGTGAAGGCAACATGTTCGACAGCGGTACCTGCCGGGGGAGGATCCGCGGCAGCCGCATTTCTCATGCCAGACAGCGGAAAAATGGGATGTGAGACTTGGGAACGGCGGGGGGCACGGTGACTTTCAGCGACGAGGAGGATCCCAGCCAGTTGGCAAATGTCAGGCCGGGCCTCCCGCCTCTCCCTCGGCTCCTTGGGCCTCGGAAGGGCGGGCAGGTGGCGTTTCCCTGCCGAAATCACCTGTGGCACCTGCAAAGCGGGCGCCGGAGAACGGGTGAAAGTGCTGCAGAGCCTCTGAGGGATCTCATCCCGTGCTCGGGGATGGGGATGGATCCTCGGCTTCGGTGGATTAAATGTCAGCTGGAGTATTTCATTGCTCTTAATGCTCTAAGTGGAGCCATTCCGTATTGTTCTAACATTGAGGGAATACTACCAGAACTGGTGATTTCCAGCTGGCTGTGGAGCTGGGAAGGGACAGGGCAGCCCCCTCTGGAGCTGCAGATCCCTGAGATCTGGTGCTGGACGGGCTCAGTGAGGGACACCGGCCCCGGGCTGCAGAGGGAGCAGGTGGAGAGCACGCTCCGGAGCGATTCCCATTGGCTGGAAGGATGGGGGTCTCTTGCCCACGGCACGCTCGGAAATCATCTCGGAGCGCCTCATCCATCACCCCCAAATTGCTCAGCAACCTCCCGGCCAGCGGGAGCAGGGAGAGCATCTGTTCGTGCCGCCGGAGCCGCGCTGACGGAGTGCCAGGGGCGGCGCTCCCGCCCCGCTCCCCGCTGCGGGGAGCCACGGTGGGGCTGGGGGTGGATGGAACCCGGGAATGCAGCGCCCCAAAGAGCTGCCCCCGGCCAGTGACTGCTTGGTGGCTCTGGGACAAGGGCAGCGCTCTGCCAGGTGCAATTCCAGAGTGAAATGGGGAAAATGGGAATTCCCACGCAGGACAGGACCCCCTCCCTTGGCACCCCTGCCCATGACAGAGAGGGGACAAGGGCACTGCTTCCCAGTGGGGAGCATCCTGACATACGCTGTAATACTGCTTTTGTGAAGGATGCGGGATTCCATAATTGGGAATGCTTCGTGGAAGTGAAACTCCCAAATGTGTCAGGGCTTGCAGGACACCGTTATTTTTAAATCCCCACATTTGTAGGAATTGTAACCAAACACCTTTTCCAACAGGAATCAAAGTACAGGCTGAGGTATTTTGTGGGTGGCAGCTGTGGCCAGAGCCGTTCCATAAAAATCCGTGTGTGGGGCTATTAATCCATGCAGGAATTCTGCTGGCTCTGTGCAGGGTGTCTGGAGCACAGCCTTCCCCACAGCTCACGCTGGGATATTCAGGGAGACGTTTTCCCAGTGTGTCCGTGCAGTACCAGTGGAGCTCCTCAGAGCCCTGAGGGTACCAGGCACCCCTGAGGAGAGGCGGAATCCGTGCCCGCCCAGCGCTGGCCGTGCCTCAGTTTACCTCTGGGGTGACCTCCGCGTGCCCTCTCCCCTCGGAGCACCCTGTGCCGGTGCCAGGTGGGGGCTGGCGCTCCCGCCGCGGGAAATGCCAGCCTGCCCGCGCTTCCCATCACTAGGCAACGGCTCCATCCCGGTTTCTGTGCTCCCAGTTGGCACCTCCCACCATGTTCTTGCTGTGCAGGGGATGCAGAAGCCCAATTTCTATCTTTGGGTGCCAGTGCACGTCGGAGGCACCGGCGCGAGCACGGGGAAATCGCTGGCATGCAGCGGGCGGGTGACACGGGGACCCCGCACGCCTGGAGCTCCTCGGCGCGGGGCCGGGGGCTGCCGAGCCCAGGCCAAAAAAGTTGGGAGGGTTTTTTTTTTGTCACATCCCAACTCGGAGCAGCTCAAAGAAACAAACACTTTTAATGGAGCATATGCAGGCGCCGGAGAAGGAGAAGCTTCACAATGCATCTGCTGCGGGACCAGAAGGCTCCGCCGAGGTGTGAAGTGGGAGGAGAAAAATTCCGAGTGGATGATGCCAGAGAAGATTGCAGAAATATTAAGCAGAAGGAATGTAAACACGTGGAGCCCGGGAGGGCTGGCACAAAGAGCCGTCGGGTTCAGGGCGGTGGGGTGGCCCCAGGCCCCACCCAGGAATGGCCGTGGACACCTCTGCCGGGTGCTCCCCAGCCCGGGAGCCTTTCCCCGCTGCTTGGCTCTGCCTGGGGCTTCAGGCTGTGTCCCAGGCCAGGCTGGATGGGGCTTGGGGCAACCTGGGCTAATGGAAGCTGTCCCTGCCCATGGCAGGGGTGGAATGGGATGATCCTTCAAATCCCTTCCAGGGCAGCCCATTCCATGATTCTCCAAGGCACCATCAGAGCTCCTGCGCTCAGCTCCAGCATCCCCAGGGCCCGGGAGCCTCGCAGATTGATTTCCGTTTTCCGTAGGGAACAACGGCTTCACCGTAATATCGATTTCCACGCAACGTGTTCCGCTGCAAACATAAACACTGGGAACACCTGCCTTCACTGCTGATAACGGGGAGGGCTCCTTATCAGCGGCAATATCACCTCATTACCCCTGTTCCGCATTCAGGAGCGTGCAGGGCTTATCTCTTCCAGCCAGTGGCCAGATTCTGCTCTCCCTCAACCCTGGGCACCGAGGAGAATCCAGCGAGGCTGCGCACTCGGAGCTGGAAGCAGCATCTGGAGCCCTTAATTCTTCTGATTAAAGGAATATTTCCCAGTTTCAGAGCTGCCTTTCTGCCCCCCTCTGGCATGCGCAGCAGCTCCAGCACAAGGCAGGATTGGGATGTCCCGGGAAGGGTCCCTGCCCCTCCCCAGGTGCTTTTTGGGAACTCCAGCACAGGGTGTCCCCCTGAGCACAGGCTCCATTCCGTGCTGGGAATGGCCAGCAGGATTTCTGGGGCTGAACCACTGAGGCTCAAACTGACAAGAGCTCCAAAAGAAATGCCAAGGGTGGGATTAAAACTCCCAAAGTGGAGCTTTGCCCTGGATAAACAGCAATGTCCTGGCTGGGTGCTGTCCCACGAGTGACCCTCGCTGTTGGCCATGACCGACTCCCACCTCCCGTTTCCCATCCCTTTTCCTGACTCCCCGCAGCCAAGTGCCCGGTTTTCCCTGTGCCAGGAAAAGGTGACTCTCTCCCGCTCGGCATCCCCAGGGAGGCCAAGCCAAGGGGCCGTGGCTGCCAGGGCAGCTTTGCCCGAGGTTCCGGCCAGGGAAGAGCCAGCGGCATCTGCCGAGGTGGCCGGGAGACAGTTTAATGTATTCCTCTGACCTTTCCAAGCGCTTTTCCAGCTGCAGCTGCCTGGTGGCCCACAAGGGACCTGTGTGCTCTGTCTGGGAGATGGAGCTCCCGTCTCCCTGACCAGGGAGGGAAAGAAAGGAGCAGCTTCCCAAATGCTCCAAACCAGCTGGCAGGTGCTCCCTGGCCTTCAGTGGCCATGGCTGCCAACAGGAATGGCATGGAATGGAATGGAATGGAATGGAATGGAATGGAATGGAATGGAATGGAATGGAATGGAATGGAATGTTTTCAGTGACCACCCCGCCCACTGCCCGTGGATGAAAGGTGGCTGGTGACTGGGATACAGCCGGAAAGATACAAAGATATAAAGATATAATTCCTGCACATTCCAAGGTCACATTGTGCAGACTTGAACTTCCCAGGGCTTTGGGTAAGGAAAGATAAAATGAGCCATAGGCAGGATCCCAATGGAATCTATTTCCCATGGAAATTGATCCAACAGCACGTGGCTGTGGCTCGCAGCTCCCTCCCAAGGGCTGGGATGGATGCTCCCACCAGCACATGCAGGTATCCCGGCTGCGGATGTCACCCCGTGTGTGCACGGCAGCCTCGCTCCCCCCGAAGCCGCGGCACGTACGCAGAATTCCAGAGGAATAATGAGGGAAAGATGTTTGCCCCAGTAAATGAGCCTCATTAGGAATGTGATCGGAGCCATCAGGACCGAGAGGTTCCCAAATTCCTTTAATATCCATCGTGGGTAGCTCCTGAAGAGTCATTGCAGCACCTGCACGCGGCGCAGGCTGCGGCAGGCCCCGCTCGCACCACGCCCTCCCCGAGCCCCGAGAACCGCGTCCGTTGCTCCGGAGGAGCCAATGGTTTTGTGGGAAGCAGGTAATGACTATTCCCATCTCAGCAGCTTCCTAATGCAAGCTCATCCCGAGAAATATGACACATCCGCCTCCTTTGGAGGCAGCTCATTAAAGGCGGAGGGTTTGCACTCCCACTGCTCCAGGAAGATGCTGCATTTTTCAAATTTGATTCCTGAACCAATTAGTTTTCCATCCTCTAAATGCCTCCTCTATCCTCCGCGCATTATCCGGCAGCGCTGTCGCTGCTTTAATGGGAGTCATTACTTGAGCTGGAATGTTGGGGCTGGGGCGTCACTTTGGTTCCGCTGTGTAAAGTGCAAATGGAGGAGTCATTTCCAGAGGGGGCCCAGCCCCGGATCCCAAGGGATCTGCTCCAGGCTGCTCAGAGCAGCTGTGGCTGCCCCTGGATGCCTGGAAGTGTCCCAGGCCACGTTGGATGGAGCTTGGAGCAGCCTGGGATAGTGGAAGGTGTCCCCGCCATGGCAGGGGAGGCACTGGATGATCCTTAAAATCCCTTCCCACCCAAACCATTCAGGCATTCCACGATCCCGTGAAAGCAGAGCCTTACCTGATTCCTTACTGGCAGCAGACAGGAATTCTGTTCATTTGCAGCCCAGCTTGAGGAGAAGCCGGGCCTGAGCCTCGGAATCGCTGCCGTGCAGACAGGAGCCAGATTTCCCTTCCCTTGCTGCCCTCGGGAACGGTGTCCAGAATGTCATTAATGAAGCGAGCAGCAGTAGGTGGCTGAGGAGGGAAGACATTAATTCCTGAAAGCAGGACACACATGGCACCACGTCCGCCGGCCAGGAGCTGGGAAATCATTCCCAAGGAATTGTTTCTGTGGCCGTGGCTCTGTTCAGCTGATCAGATCCCTGCTGAAAACCAAACTCCACTCAGATTGATGCTGCCCTGACCTATATCCACCGCTTCCTGGTGGAAAATAATTATCTAATAAAGTTATAATAAATATAATTTCATAATGCATCTAATTTTATTCTATATAATAAAAATTAAATAAAATAAAAAATAATATACCTTTTTAATATTTATAACATTATATGTAACTATAGAGAGACACCTTATTATCCCTATATATACACCATAATTTTATGAATTCCAAACTATGTGGTTCGAGCTGCTGCTCACCCAGACTCCTCCATTTGGAACAAGCCCAGGCACTGAAAACCCTTTGGAAAATCTTCCCAGGCACAGGAAGCTGTTGGCTGGGGCAGTGCATCCTGGGGGAGCTCGTGCCGTTCCTGATAAATACGTATTTCAAAGGGCCACTGATATTTTGGGGGGGGCCCAAAAGCTCCCAAACGCCTCCTGCACTTCCCAAAACGGGCTCCTGGGAGCGTGTTATCCATGGAAGAGCCTTTGGGAAAGCTGGATGTAGGCGGACATGTGCAAATATTTTGCTTTTCTACGGTTTCCCTCACGGTCACAAACAGACAAAGCCGGAAGTGGGAGCAGACACGGGACAGGCGTGCGCTGGGATATCCCGGGAGTCATCCCGATGATTCCCTGGAAGGTGAGGATAAGCATCCCAGACGTGGGAATGAGGTGTAAACAAAACCCAGGTTATTAAAGCACTGTAATGGGGCGGTAAAGAGCTTAGAGGCTCCGGAATGAAATGTGCTCCGCCGCTGCTGCCAGGGAAACACCCTCCCAGCCACGGAGCAGGGCACTCCCGGGGCAATCCAAGGGCAGCGGCGCTCTGTCCAGGAGTGTCCCTCTTATTTAGTACCTCCCAAATCCCCAAACTCCCCCTCCCATCAAGAGCATCGAGGCTCTGTGTGCCCCCGTGTGCCACCCGGCCCAGGGAGCCAAACCCGGAATGACTTTGGGAATCATTGGAAGTCCTCTCCAATACCGGCTAAAGACCGTGCTGGCAGCGGGATTTCTGGGAGGAACTCCTGGCATTTCTTATGGAGCAGCACTTAATTCCTACACCGGCTGCGGGGGAGCGGCCGGGCGCTGGCAGCGCCGGAGCCCGCGGAACCGGAGCGCGTGCGGTTCGCTCCTTGTTGTCCAAACAGCTGTTCCCGATCGGCCTCCCTGCAGGTATCGGATTGGGGATTAGTGCTGCTTCGCCTGCTCGTGCGGCACAAGGAGTGGATGTGTAATTACATTAACCACGCTTCAGCTCCCCGCGCTCGCTCAGCCCCGCTCGCTGGCAGCGCCTCCACGCCGCGGATTTGCTCCCTTCCCGCGTTTATTTTCCAGCCCGATGTCCCTGTTCCGGGTAGGGAGCCGCACACCTGGCAGCACCTTCCGGCTTGCTCACCGGGCGCCCCAATTTGCCGCCTGGCGGTTCCTCTTCCAGAGGAAAACTGCTGCTTTCCCAGCCCATCTGGGACCCCTTCCAGGAGACCCTGGGACAGGGAGAGATCTTTGCGTGATGCTCACTGCACCTCAGGAGCCTCTGGGGGGTTGGAAATTGTGGAATTTCTGGTGGAAATCCTGGGAACAGGCATGAAAACTTTGAATGAGAACCTCGTGCCCCCAGGGTGAGTCACATCTCGGTCACCCCCCAAATCCACAAAGATTTAGCGTGTTCCCAAACTCGCCCCCACACTTCCCACTCTGCATTCCTGACTGAGTCTCCTCGATTAAGTCAGCTTTATTTCATAGCTCCATCCTAGGAAACCCAGGATTTGCCTCCGTCAGAGGTCTAATGAAAGAAGAAAACAATCTCAGACCTGGGAAGTTGCTCCAGGACAAGTTTTTCCAGGGATGATGCTGGATTCTAAGTGCAGTTCTGGTTTGGGAATCCCTGGAGATTGAGAGACCCTTAACCAAAGCAAGTGCAAGGCCTTGCTGCCATCCCACTGACTTGAGACCAGGGAAAAACCCAGATTTGGGGGTTTTTAGCCCCCCGTTGCTGGGATGTGCCCCCTTCCTGGCACAAAGCCCCCGCTGTCCCCCCGGCCTGGCAGCGGGAAGGAGCTGTGGAGCCAGAGGGCAGCTCCCGGCTGAGCCCAAACGAACGCGGCTTAAGAGACTTAAAGGCCTTGGATCTCCCCTTTGGAGCGGGATTAGAGGGTGTTTGTCCTCCAGATTCACACCAGAAGGAGCGAACTTTAATCTCCTTCAGGGCCTTGTTATCCTCTTTTCTGAGACTCATCCCATTGGATGCGAGGCATCTCCAGAGGTTCCCAGCGTGGGGAGTCAGGCTGCACCCTTCAGGCGCCCGTGGGCCGAGGGTGGAACAGGGAATTGCCCTTGCCTGGGGCTGGGTTATGTGGGGAGGCTGGAAACCCCTCCATGACCTGGATCTGCTGGATGGGAGCTAGCTGGGGCCACACACCAATTAACTGCCCATGATCCCCACTCCCTGGGGAAGCTGCAATGTTTTGGAGCAGTTTCAAACACCAGGACACTTGAGCAGCTGCCTGTGATAAACAGGTGCTCCCTCACCCCTCTGGTATGGGATTTTATTAATTTTTCCAGTGATCTGGTACTTCCTATGGATAATGGACAAGGTAGATGATTCATTCCCATTTTTTTGGTGGAGGGAGAACTGAAGAACAGAAGAAAGTGAGGAAGGAAAGGAAGCTATAATGAGACACATTCCCATGTAGTTATGTTTGAAGAATCACAGAGTACAGTTCTTCCATCCTCTGCAAAGCCACGGAACATTTCAAAAGGACATTCATCCGGGAATATCGCAGTTCATCCCCTCATTCCACCATTCCCCAATGAAAAATTCCAACAGCAATAAAGCAGGGAACTCGCTGTGCCAGTGGCAGCCTTTGAACGGATGGCTTGGCGAGGGAGAGGAGGGAAGGAAGCACTCAAAGCTCTCATCAGATGCTCCGAAAATTATTTCAGCTGCTAAAAATGCTAAACAAATTTGGATTTCAAAGGACATGTTCCAAACCCTTCCCCTTTGATAATTGCTTTTTTAGGTTTTTTTAAGCCATCTGTCATATATTTCATTCCAGTCTCAGAGGGCCGATGTTCCCCTCCCTGGAGCGCCCGGGATGGGGGATGTGGCAGCTCCCCAGTGAGGCTTTGGGACCCCTTCCAGGGCCTAAAGGGGCTCCAGGAGAGACGGAGAGGGACTTTGGAAAAGGCATGGAATGCCAGGACAAGGGGGAATGGCTTCCCACTGACAGAGGGCAGGGCTAGATGGGATACTGGGAAGCAGTTCCTGGCTGTGAGGGTGCTGAGGCCCTGGCACAGGTTGCCCAGAGCAGCCGTGGCTGCCCCATCCCTGGAATTGTTCCAGGGCAAGTTGGAATAACCTGGGCTCGCGGAAGGTGTCCCTACCATGGCAGGGGTGGGACGGGACGGTCCCCGAAGGCGCCTCCATGCCGAGCGCTCCGCGGCTCCGCGCTCGCTCCGCGCTCCCGGCGCTGCGCCGCTTCCCGCCGCTGCGTGAGGGGAAGGCAGAGGGCACAGCGCCACCTCGTGGGCCGTTTCCTGGCTCACGGAGCGGCAATGGCCGCGGCGGGAAGGGACCGGGAAGGGGCCCGCAGCACCTTCCGCCGCCCCGGGCTGCTCCCGGCCCCGTCCCGCCCGGCCCGGGACACTGCCCCGGATCCAGGGGCAGCCACAGCTGCTCCGGGCACCCTGTGCCAGGGCCTGCCCACCCTCCCTGGGAACAATTCCTTCCCCAAATGCCACCTAAAAGTCCCCCGTTGAAGGCCACCGGCTCAGCTGTCCCTCACGGCTCGGCGCCGCTCCGGCAGGTTGTGTTTCATTCCCAAAACAATGTGGTGGGAAGGTTTGAGATGTGCAAAACGCTTTCCATGTGGTGATGTTGTTGGAAAAATATTTGCTCCCAGCTCGGAGCGCAGCGTAAAGCAGAGGGTATTACATGCCGTGCTAAGGAATGAGGAGCAGCCTTTTCCCACTGCTGGGGGAGCGGGACGCTCTCCGCAGAAAACAGGATGTTATTGCCTGCCGATTTTCTTCTGGGGTTAGCATTTCAAATATCACTCGCAAATACCAGAGCTCGTGCTGCTCCTTGCCAGACTGATAGCCCACACTGCGATGTGTAATCCTTTGGTGAACATCTTGGAGCGCTTATGTCATGGCTGAGGTACCGGGGGAAAAACAGCGGCTGATTCTGTAGGGGTTGGGAAATGTTAGGATTTCTGCTAATACCGGGTGTCTCGCTAACCCAAACACGCGCAGTGTGAGCTGCTGAGACGGCCCCGCTCCCACTGCAGCGGGAGGATGGATGTGACCTGGGACTGCCACGGCACAGTGACACCCCCATCCCTCGGGGCCCCCGTGCTGCGCCCTTGAGTTGCCGGGATGGTCCTTTGGGGTGGTCCTGGTGGCCCTGCTCCCTTGGAATGGCCCCACAGAGGACTCTGGGAGCCTCTGGCTGGGTGTCCACACCCCGGAGCACCCGGCAGGAGCTGTTTTGGTGCTGTGCTGGAGAGGGATTTATCCCCATTCCAGCTCTTTTCGTTCCATGTGCTGAGGACCTTGGGCTTTATTATTTTAAGTCAGGCCTCTGAAATCTGATGGTCCTAAGGGTCTCTTTTGACATTCTAGCAACATTTTAAATGGATTCGTAGGGAATGCACAAGAGAGAGGGAAAGTCTGGCTACCGTAGCGTGTGCTGACTGCAGGCAGGGAGGCTCCTGTGGCGGCAGTGCCAGAGGAGCCCCAGACAGAGCCGGGGGGGCTGTCCCTGCCAGGAACCCCCCGAAATGCCAGGGAAGCACCTCCTGCACCCCTCTGGCGAGGCTGGGCACAGCATCCCGCCGGGAGGACACTCCCAGTCCCAGTTTCCCCCCAGACTGACACAAGGAAAGGGAACAACAGCTTTGGGGGTGCCAGTGTCACCCCCAGTGCCACCGGCAGCCAGGGCAGGGGGCTCCCCGAGTCCCTGACTCGGGCTTCGGGCTCAGCCTGCTCCTCGGCTCCGTCCCCGAGCCCCCAGGGGCTCCGCTCGTCCCGGGTGGGGCCAGTGCCGCCTCAGGCCTGACCCCAGCAGCGCGGCAGAAGCCGAAGCTCGGGACAGGCTCAGGTGGCACTGCTGAGGCCCAGGGGGAGGATCCGGCCCCGCTGGGAGCTCCTACGGGAAAAGGAACCGGGGCCCGTTCCCCGTCCCTGCCCCCGGCAGAGGCCATTCCCGGGCACAGAGCTCAGCCCTAAAGCCTCGCTGCTGTGTCCCCGCAGCCCCTTCCCTCAAGCGGCGCCGAGCCTCGTGCAGAAATTGGGAACAAACGCTCGGGGGCGGGCGGGATGAGGAAGCGGGGCCGGCCGAGCCCGGGGCAGCGGCGTGCCAACGCCTCGCTGGCTCCCCGGTGCCCGCAGCCGCGGCTCAGCTGCTGGCAGCCGGGAATGCGCCGAGGGAGCGGCGCGATTGGATTAAAAAAAGGCTATAGGGTGACCAGATGTTCTGGGCACCAAACCAGAACAGCGAGGGGGGGCCGCGGCTCCCCGGCAAAGCGCATTAGGGCCGGCCTGGCGCAGAGCGGGGAGCGCCTGGAGGCTGCAGCCGGCGTCTCCCCGGCCAGGGATGGATGGCTGGCTGGCTGGCTGGCTGGCTGGCTAGCTGGATGTGCAGCCCCGGCTGCCGCTGAGCCTGGCACGGAGCTCGCTGGGCAGCCCACGATACCTGAGGCACCTTTCCGTAAGGGACGGGACACTCCTGAGAGCCCTAAAAGCCCGGCAGGATGGCCGATGAGTTATGGATGTGCTGCACCCCGGAAGCTTAAAAGGGCCTTTATCCTGGTCTGGGATCCGTCATTATCCTGGTCTGGGATCCATGATTATCCTGGTCTGGGATCCATGATTATCCTGGTCTGGGATCCATCATTATCCTGGTCTGGGACCCATGCTCGCCAGGCACGGAACTGCCCGGCCCGGCTTCCCTCCTGTCCTGCTTGGGGCTGCCCCTGGGGCCAGCACCAGCTCCTCCCAGCCCCGGTTCCTGCTGTGGGCAGAGCCAGGGCTGCGCTGGGCTCTGTCCTCACACGGGTTAGCGAATCCCTCGGGTTTATCCATGAGCAGGAGATGGTTCGGCAGCAGCCAGGCACTGAAACCAGGAGAAGAGCCGCTGTCCTGAGCGCTGGCTTGCTTTCAAGGTGACACCCCGGGATATCACAGGGGGAGACGGGAAAATGGGTGCCCTGGGAATATTGCTGCAGTTTCAGGGAAAAAGGAAGTTTCCTGACACTCCCCTCTTCCTTCAGACGCTGCAGGAAGGGCAGGGATGGCCACAGTGGGACAAAGCCCCCCAGTTCCAGTTCCCAGTCCAGCTCACCCCTCCTTCCTCCTCTCCCCTTCCCAAAGCATCCGGAGTTTCGCTGCTCGGCCCCTTCTACTCCCATTCCCAGCAGTCCTTCCCAGAGCAGACGCACGGGCTGGTTTGCAGGAGCGGAGCCTCGCGTGACTCCCGCAATAGCAGCAAGCCCGAGAGCAGGAGAAAATCCCCCTTGGAAATGAGAATAGTGGGAAATCAAGGCAAGTTAAAAGTCCTGGAAACTGTTCCCTCCTGCTGGAAGTTTAGCACTGTGCGAGAGCCAAGTCCCCAGACATCAAAGTATTTACAAATTAAAATAAAGTCAGCTCCTGTGGTGCTGTAGGAAACAGGATGGGCTGGTGGAGACCCAGCGTGGGGCTCTTCCCAAGGGGAGAATTCCCGTGGGGAGGAATTTTCCCCTCTGGAGCCGCTGTGTGCAGCTGACAGGGGGTTGGGATGGTGGCTATGAAAATGACCCTTTCAACCCAGCTCAGCACTGCCAGACCTCCGGGCCATGTCCAGGGCAGGTGGGATGGATGTCCTGGAGGAGCCAGCATCCTTCCCGTGGCTCCAAAGCATCCCAGGTGGCCAGGCTAAAGCAGGCCCCAGATTCTGGAGGGTTAACTGGGGTCGGATGAATTCCTCCTTTGTTCTTTATTTTACTGGTATCAAACAAGCAACTTAAAAGTGCAAAGCTTTGGGGCTAAAAATAGCTCAGCTGTTCAAGTGGCGATTTGGTTTGGGGAAAAAAAACCCTCTATTTCAATCAGCTCTTTTAAGGGCCGTTTGAAATTACAGTTTTTAAAATAAACTTTTTTATTTTTCGGAGGAGAAAATGTGTTCTTCAAACTTCCCACCCCTTCCCTGCTTGTGCTTCAGGCTGAGCACAAGCGGTGGCTCCAGAGGATGGTGGAAAGCAAGTCTGGGTGGGCTGGGGGAAGCAGACGGGGATCCAGTCCCTCATCCTGCAGTTCCTGCACTGGAACAGGGCTCTTGGGCACACCCCTCCTGGCTGGGACGTGCCCATCCGTGGTTTGAAGGGCGAGGTTGGTGCTCCAGTGTTGACAAAAGCCCCAAATCCCTGGAGCCAGAAGGGATGGGAAGAGCAGAGAGGGAACCCTCGGCTCCCGGAATGGATGGTGCTCCCTAGGAATGAGCAGTTGTTTTCCTCGCCTTTCAACTCATTCCAAATGCAATAAACTCCCAATTAAAGAAATGAATCCGTGCTCACAAATGCAAAGAGGAACCCACCAGTTCTTCCAGCCCATATCCAAGAGAAAATTCCCGTTCCTTCCCTCTCGTAGCCCCCTCAGCCTGGGTGCCGAGCCTGGGCAGTGCTGGGTGCAGGGACATTATCCATAAAGCCTGTAATCCAATCCAGCCCTTCCTACAACAGTTTCACAGCACGCCGGGATTTTTTTAAGGATATTTTCTATTTTCATCCCGTGATCCCATGTAATACATAGTCTTGGCATTTCTTATCACTTCCAACCATGCCTTTCGCAATTTTTTTTATGTTTGTTCCAAATTTCAGGGCTGTGCATCCTTTTTGCCTCAGACCAAAAGCCTATCGCACGTTCTCATCATTTTAATTAAACGAGGGCCAAGCCAGGGCAAATGTTTGATTTTGACTCCAAAGGTGCATGCAAATCACCAATTCCATTTGATTCGGGATGGAAAAGGCTCCCTGCTACATCCTTCCTGGATACGGAATTAAGCTGCCTGCCAAACTCCGGGCTGCACATCACTGTGGGCTGGAAATTAAAAGCTGAATTCCCACATTAAATGGAAGTTGTGCAGGCATTGTTTTTAAGATCCGCAGCGAATCCAACGGCATAAAACTCGGATCTTTTCACTCGAGGCAAGCGCCGTTGGAATTCATCAACTCCCAACAAGCAAGGGCTGAAATTTGCATTAAATGGCTCCGGAAACAAAATTTCCCAGCATGGGAATGATCTCCAAATGACTTCCTCTTGTAATGGCTTCCCATTACAGGCACTTCCAAGTGCAGCTGCGGCGATGGCACCCATGGAAGGGATGAAGCTGCACCTTGAGCTGGAACACCAATTTATATCCGGACAGAGCCGGGACCGTTCCCGGCATCTCGGGAGCGTCAGCGCTGCGTCCGGGAGCAGCCGTGCGGAGGAGGCGTGGAGCCCGCAGCTCTGCCGGGGGCTGCTCCTTTCTGCTGCCCTCAAAGTCACGGAAGGGCCCCCACAGCCACTGCGTCCCGCCGAGGAACGGCGCCTCAGGGGAGGCACGGAGCAGATCCGGGAATGCCCTGGCTTGGCTGGAATGTGCTCTCCCCACCCTGGGAACGCGGATCTCCTTGCTCTGAGAGGTCACCCTTAGCATGGAGCTGTTCCCTCTTCCTGTTTGGAAGCACTTCTCCTTTTGTTCTCCACGGAGAGCTCCTTGCTGGCACCGTTCTCCACGCCTGGGAGCGGTGGGAGCAGGCCACATCCTCTCCCGGGACATTTCCGTGGCTGTGAAACTCCAGAGCTTGCTCACGTACCTGTTCCTTGGCTTTCCTTGTTGTGCCCACGTCTCATTCCTTTCCTGGGATTGGCCGAACGTTGTGCTTTCCGTGTGGAAGCTGCGGAGAACTCTGGACTCACCCACTGGCACACCCCTCTCCCCGGCGGGTTTCCAGCCCCTCAGCGCCCTCATCCTCCTTCCCTGCCTGTTTTCTTCTGGATCCAAATGTTTTTTCAGACCAACTGGATTTGAGTTATTTATTGGGAGCGTATTTTCCCTGGAAATAAATCGGCGGGGCTGTAATTTGGATGTAATGTTCCCCAAAAGCCATTCAGGCAAAATCTCTTTTTAACTGTGGCTAATTACGGATCCGCGGCTGCTCCGCACCAAAACCGGGAGCAGCCAACGGAATGTTGATTATTTCTCTCACAAAGGGGAAAAATCATAAATTCTTTCTAATGGGATCTTTAATAATAAAAAAGAACATAATCATTACTACCCAAAGATGGATGGCTTCCATGGGGCTTCCTCACCAGCATTTTGTCTGATTCCATCTCCGTTGCACTCGCAGCATTAATTATTGGAGACTAATTAGGCAAAATTGCGATGGAAACCCTAATGAAACGCGGTCTTCCAAACCCCGAACTCTTTTGGCTTCTTCCTTTCTTTCCGAGCCTTCCCGGAGCGCTCGGAGCATCGTGGGGACCCCCACCCTCAGCTGACCCCAGCTCTCCAGCAGCCACGGGCAGCCCTCCCTGCCCTGCGAGTTCCCAGAAATGCTTTGACTGCAGCTCCTGCCGCCGTTCCCGGCGAGCCCCTGCGCCGCAGGTATCCCGCCTGCTCCGTGCCCTCCGCCCGGCTGGGCTGCGAGTGCTTTGCGGGGGCTCTGCTCCGGCAGCTCCGCTGCTGCCTCAGCTCAGCGAGGTCACAGGTTCCTCCCTCCCCGGGGGCAGCTGTCCTGGGACCCAGCCTTCCGCGGGGGAGCTGCGACGCGCCGGATTTCTGCTCGCTGCCGCAGGTTTTCTGCGCAGCGGGGGCAGCAGGGAGAGATTATCCTGCTCCATGCTCCAGCTCCATGCCAGTGTGCCTCTCCCGCTCAGTCACGGGGATACAAATAGGGGAAAGTATCAGGAAGTGGTGTTCCCTCTTTTGTTGGATAACGAACCCACTGATTCCTGTGCAACAGCCCTAATTTTAGGTGTGGTCAGCTGTCCAGGACCTCGTCCCGTGTCTGTGGCCGTTGGGAGGATCCAGCGCTCCCCCTCTGCCGCAGCCGCCACCACATGGAAGAGCACGTTTCCCTCTCCCACCTTTTCCCAGACTAAACACGCCCAGCTCTTTCCATGTCCCCTCTCAGGGCATGTTTTCCGTGTGGGATGCTCCTCGCCGCTCTCCCTGGCCCGGCTCCAGGCGCTGCGCAGCTTCTCCCGGGGCTGTGCCCAGGCCGGAGCCTGTTCTCCAGCTGAGCCCTTCCCGCAGCGAGGCTGCCTCCATGTGTCTCCCACATGACATTCCCGTTTGGCCATCCTGGTACCGTGTTTGCTGTTTTTGCAGCGGGATGACATCGTGTGCTCAGCCCAGACACAACCCAGATTGCTTTCCTTGGAAACAGGCCCTCGGATAATGTCTTCCGAAATAAAAATAATCATTACTTGAAGCTGTGTCCTCTCCAGTGTTCCCAGCCAGGCACAGCTGAAGTTTGCTTCTCCTTTTTTTTTGCTGAATCTTTTTCCCCACCATCCATGATCAAGCAGAAAGGCTGTGGGTTCCCCATCCCTGGAAGACGATTTTGGGTGGAATTCTCTGCAGCTCGTGCTGCATCGGTGCAATGGTGATCTTAATAATATGGTTATTTTTTAATCATTAGATTATTTCTTAATCATTAGCCCACTAAAGGCAGGATCTCATCAGGCAGGAGGCACCGGAGGCGCTGCTCCTGTGATTTGGGAATTGCACTCTCCGCATCCAGGGCCCACAAAGCCCCTTCCTGCGGCATCACAACCTCCCAGGGAGCAGACAGTTGGAGCCACGGAGCACCTCTGCCCTCCGGATTTCTCCCTGGGAGCTGTGAGCCCCAGGAGTCCCGCCTGGCTCTGCTCCAACACCCTCTCCGTGCCAGAGACCCGCCGGCCACTCCCTAACCCGGAGCATCCTCGGGCTGTCCTGCGGGATGCGGGGGCAGCGTTCCTGCGGCGCTGGGATTGCGCAGGATCCACCTGCTGCCCTGCCCCGACAGTCCCGAGGTCTCCTCCCTCCGCCGATCCTTGTGGAATTAATTAAAGGGGAAAAAGGGAAGGAAAGGCCTTCTCTGCCGGCTGCTGGGAGCTGCTTTTCTCTTTTCAGCCGGCTGTCTACAGGGTGTGGGGGGGTTAAAAATAGTTGGGAATGGAAATGAAGTGGAGAATGGGATAAACAGAGGAAGAGCCCGAGTTTTCCTGCAGCCCCCAATCGCCAAAGCTCCCGGTTCCCCCTCAGAGAGTTCCATCGCCATCTCCATTGCTTTTCCCCTCATTACCTAAGAAGATTAACGGCTTTGGGTTTGAAAAGTCCACTCTCTCCTCGGCGGGTATTTAGAGGGTGTAATTCCCGATTAAGTTTCACTGCAGCTTCGCGGGGAGCAGAGATCCCTTCAGGAGCCGGGCGGGGTGAGATGGGCCGCAGATATCCCTGTCAGATGTGCGGCACGGCTCGGGCGGCACCTAATGGGATTTGCATTGCAGCCATTGCCGGAATAATCTGCCCCCAAAGCTGCTCCCATCACACTTGTTAAGCGTCTCTAAAATAATCAGGAATAAAGGTAAAGCGCTGCGAGGGGGAGATAAAATCACTGCCTTTGGAGGGGCAACCCCGAGCAGCAGCTGGCATGTGCTGGGATCTCGGGCACCCAGGAGCAAATCCAGGGGGTTTCCTGGGGCACTCCTTGATCTCACAAACCCCCTGCTTTTTAAAATTTTATATCACCGAGGCCCAAAACTTCCCTAAATGCGGATAAGATGAAAATCTAGCCAAGGAGGGGCAGACCCTGCAGCCACCAGACAATTCCCATTCTTAGATCTGCTCTTTGTGCCTTGAGTTTTGGAGCTGCTGGGGCGGAAATCCCACCTGCAAGTGCATTCCCTAACCCCTTCAACTCTGCCTGAGAAGCTTTCCCCAGCACCACGTATTCCCAAGGCACGAAACTGCACATTACCCTGGTCCTGAAAACTCTTAGAGGAAAAGAGAAGCCTGGAATCATCAGGAATTTTCAGCCCATTCCCAGGAGGTGAAACAGAGTTAAACCCGTTGAGTTGGACTCAATGCTTTTGATAAAGAACAGACTTTGGGGTGGAAAAGGGAGCAAGGCTGAGGTGACACTGCCGGGTCAAACCTCGAGGTGCTCTGTGGGTGCCTGCTGTGTGGGGGGTGTTACCCACACCTTACTCCCAGGTGTAGGCGCTACTCAGGGGTGTGCACACGCGGCGGGAGAGGATCGGCCACGCTTAAGGAGATTATTTTCCCAATGCCTCGCTCGGGCACGCTGGGAGACGAGTGTTGGTATTATTGCTTTCCCCCCCTGATCCTTGAGCCTTTTGCTTTGGCTAACAAAGCCCAGAGCAATCCCCGGGGAATTACTGGAGTGATTTCCCTAAGACCATCCTGTTCTCGCCACGGCAGGATGGAAACGAGGGTTTCTCGGCACCGTCAGCAATGTCTAATCCGCCTTCTCTAACCTGTCTGGCAGCGTGCTGGGAAGAGGGAGCAGTGTGGAGTCAGCAGGAACTGCGAATGTGCAGGATGGAAAAAGGAGTCAATGAAAAGGCAGGGAAAGAGCTTTAAAACTTGGTGGTGTGGCTCCAGAACAGCCCGGAGCTCAGGGAAATCCTCGCTCCGCCAGGCTGGAGGGAACGCTGGGAGCGCAGCGCAGCCCCCGGGGGGTGGCAGTGGGAGGACTCCTCGTCCTGCAGGGGTGGAATCATGGAATGCTGCGGGCTGGAAGGGACCCAAAGATCGCCCAGCTCCAGAACCCCTGCCTTGGGCAGGGATGCCGCCCGCTCCTCCAGGCTGCTCAGGGCCCCATCCAACCCGGCCTTGAACGCTTCCAGGGAAGGGGCAGCCCCTCCATGGAATGGTTTGGGTCGGGAGGGACCTCCACAGGCCAGCTGTTCCAGCCGCTGCTGGGTGCTGTGGATGGGTGCCAGATGGATGCCCTGTGGGTGCTGGATGGGTGCCGTGGCTGGTTCCGCTGGGTGCTGGAGGGTGTCGGAGGCTGCTGGAGGGTGTTGGAGGCTGCTGGAGGCTGCTGGAGGCTGCTGAAGGGTGTTGGAGGCTGCTGGAGGGTGCTGGAGGGTGTCGGAGGATGCTGGAGGGTGCTGGAGGCTGCTGGAGGGTGTTGGAGGCTGCTGGAGGGTGCTGGAGGGTGTCGGAGGATGCTGGAGGGTGCTGGAGGCTGCTGGAGGGTGTTGGAGGCTGCTGGAGGGTGCTGGAGGGTGTCGGAGGATGCTGGAGGGTGCTGGAGGCTGCTGGAGGGTGTTGGAGGCTGCTGGAGGGTGCTGGAGGGTGTCGGAGGATGCTGGAGGGTGCTGGAGGCTGCTGGAGGGTGTTGGAGGCTGCTGGAGGGTGCTGGAGGGTGTCGGAGGATGCTGGAGGGTGCTGGAGGCTGCTGGAGGGTGTTGGAGGCTGCTGGAGGGTGCTGGAGGGTGTCGGAGGATGCTGGAGGGTGCTGGAGGCTGCTGGAGGGTGTTGGAGGCTGCTGGAGGGTGCTGGAGGGTGTCGGAGGATGCTGGAGGGTGCTGGAGGCTGCTGGAGGGTGTTGGAGGCTGCTGGAGGGTGCTGGNAGGCTGCTGGAGGGTGTCGGAAGGTGCTGGCTGGGTGCTGAGCGCCCATGGGCGCGGCGCTGGGAGCCGCGCTGTTGCAGACACAGCCAGATTGGCCAGCAGATGGTACATCCCACTCTCGGAGAAATATTTGAAAGGGCAACAAAATACAGCAGAAGCCATTTGACAGCCCACATGGCTCCGGAGGAATTAGCCAAACTGGCTCCGCTGGAAGCACAGCCAGCGCTCGGCAGAGCTGGAGCTGCGGCTCAGGGAGCCACCCAAATATTCCCGACTTTCCGTGCTGGGCTCTCCTCGCAGCCCTGGTGCTCCTTGGGATGTGGCTCCGTGGAAGCCTGGGAGACTCACTCCCGAATCCCAGTGGTCACATCTGGACCACACAAGCCTGCCAGGCACTGAAAAATCCCTGGATTTTCCATCAGTCTCTACTGGAAGAGGGAAGGAAAACCAGGCGCCATTCCTCCCCCGTGCTCCAGAAGCCTCTTGCTCCTCACGCAATCCCTGCAGAGGAGAGGAGATTTCCCAGCCCTCCTGCGTCTCCTCACCCCCCCGGCTCCGCGTGCCGAGTCTGGAGCTTCCCACCCCAGTGCTCGGCACACGGCACAGCCCTGGGAAGCGCACTGGGGCCGGAGACCGGGAATTCTGAGTGCAAGGCTGGCATTCCGTGCCAGACCGCGAGAGCTGAGCTGGTCAAAAGCCTCTTCCCGCTGAGCTCCAGGAAAAGGGACACAGGGATGAGCAGGGGCTGCTCCGGGGGGAACCTGGGCTAGGATGTGGGTCCAGGCAGGGCAGGAGCCCAGAGAGCCCAAGGGAGGGCTGAGGAGCTGGGGCTGTGACCCACAGAGGAGGGGCTGGTGTGGGACAGGGGTGCTGACAGTGCGGATCCCGAGGTATCCCAGACAAAATAAAGAGCCAGGAAAGCCAGGGAGACGCTCTGAGGGCTGGAGCCCATCTGAGCCAGGCTGGGAGAGCTGGGAATGCTCAGCCTGGAGAAGGGAAGGCTCCAGGGAGAGCTCAGAGCCCCTGGCAGGGCCTAAAGGGGCTCCAGGAGAGCTGCAGAGGGACTGGGGACAAGGCCTGGAGGGACAGGACACAGGGAATGGCTTCCCAGTGCCAGAGGGCAGGGATGGATGGGATATTGGGAAGGAATTCCTGGCTGGGAGGGCGGTGAGGCCCTGGCACAGGGTGCCCAGAGATCCTTAAGATCCAGCCGAAAGCATTCCAGGATTCCACGCAAGGAGGCCCTGAGTGCCCTAAACACGTCCGGGGGAGAGTCCCTGCCCGGCAGGGATTTCGGCAGCCCTGGCCCAGCCTCTGTGGCACCTCCTGCACCGGGAGCCGAGGCATTCCTGCAGGAATGGCAGAGCAGGAGCAATATTCCTGTTTGCCATCGGAGCCCGCACGGAGCCTTTTCCCTCTCCGCTGCCCACGAGTGCAACCGGCAACTGCTGACTGGAACGTTTCTATTGTGGAGTTTATGCTAAATATGCATATCTTAATTGCATTAGTCAAAATAATTAGCTAATATATTTTTGCATAATGACGAGGTAAGCAAATATCACCAGAGCTCAGTGCTTCGTGCCTGAGTAAATTTGGGAAATTAATAGACTCCCAATTTCCTAATTATCTGTCTTTTATTCCAAACTCAAACAATGAAATGCTCCTGCGTTTTGTCATTTAGCTTCAGCCTTGGAAAATTTTAAAGCACCTGCTTTTCCATTTTCTCCCCCCTCACTTTAACAAGGAAATGGGAACGATCCTTCCTCCCCTTCCCTGTTTTAGGCACTCAAAGTGGAGGATCCCAAAATCCTGGGCTTCCTGATTTCCAGACGGAGCTTGGGTAGGAATTAGAATAAAATAATTTAGACTTCAACACTATGTTTTCCACTGGAAAATAACTAAGAATGAGATGAAAAATTGGACGTGATTTTAGAATTACGGCGGCATTAAAAGTGAGCAGCAATATTTGGGCATTTAATCCCTCTGGAGCTAGATTGTGTTCAGAGGGAAGTTTCCAGAAGTGTTAGGCTGGAGTGAACCTAAATCCCTAAAAAACCCCACCAAATTCTGAAAATCGCTGGAAAAAAAAGTATTTTAGAAGCGGTATTCCATTTGTTTGCTGCTGTAGCCGGGTGCAGCTCCTCTCCTTTGCCTGGGCCCGACGCTGCCCGGGGCCGGGCTCCGGAGCTGGGGATGGCCTCGGTACAGCCCTGGGGTGGCACAGCCCTGGGACGGCACAGCCCTGGGACGGCACAGCCCTGGGGTGGCACAGCTCTGGGGTGGCACAGCTCTGGGGTGGCACAGCCCTGGGACGGCACAGCCCTGGGGTGGCACAGCCCTGGGGTGGCACAGCCCTGGGACGGCACAGCCCTGGGGTGGCACAGCCCTGGGACGGCCACAGCCCTGGGACGGCACAGCCCTGGGACGGCACAGCCCTGGGACGGCACAGCCCTGGGCAGGCCGCTCCCGCCGCCCATCCCAAACCCTTTCCAGCCTCGGGAGCCGGGCTGGGACACGCTCCGGACCGGGGCCCCCCCCGGAAGGTGCCCGGCCGCGCTGTGCGGCACGGGCAGGGCCGGCCCCGGCGCTGCCAGCCTTCAGCACATCGCGGCACCCGCCGGGCTTCCGAGGGGCAGCGACAGCGACTGGCACGGCGCTGGAGAGGGCTGGGGACACTGCCCGGGTGCCGGTGCCACCGCCGCGGCTCCCGGAGCCAGCACGGCCGGAGCCGCCGTCCCCCAGCGCGGGGCTCAGAGCCCCGGTCCGGCTGCAGCCGCCCCAGCGTCCCGAGCAACAGGCAAACCCCGCGTTCCGCGGCGGCTCTGCATGGAAAGCTGGAATTAATGACTGGATCCTCACACGAACACGCTCCGGAGCGGCTGAGCGCTCCCTCCCGTCCACCTGTGGAAGTGGGGGCTGCGAGCAGCTCCGAGTGCACATCTGCAAACCCGATCTTCCCGGGGTTTTGCCATCCCTCGGTCTAGAGGGCGCGGGCGGTGACACCAAAGCCGCAGGGATCCTCGGCGGGGCCAAAGGCAGGTTACTCCTTCCCTCACCAGAAGGAAAAGGATCGTTTTTCCCGTTTTTTAGCAGCCCCTCTGTGGCCATCTGCAGGGGCTGGAAACCCAGGTGGGAGGGAATGCAAGTGGCAAAGGAAGGACAGAGGGACCAAGAGTCCAACAAGGAGTGGCCACCCCTTTTTCCCGGGGCCTGCAGGTCCTGGCCAGCCCCAGAGATGGCAAAGCCCATCTGTGTGGGCAGAAAATTCCATGGAATCGTAGAATCATGGAATGGTTTGGGTTGGAAGGGACTTTAGAGCTCATTCCATTCCAACCTCCCTGTCACGGGCAGGGCCATTGGGAAACACCCAAAACACCTCGGCAATTTCAGAACCACTTTGAGCAAAATCCCATGAAACACCTTCCCAGGGGTGTTCAGGTTGGCTGTTAGGAAAAAATTCCCTACTGAAGGAGTGAGGAAGCCTTGGAACAGGCAGGGCCGGAGTCCCCATCCCTGGAGGCATCTAAAGCCCCGTGGATGTGGCACTTGGGGCCAGGGGTCAGCGGTGGCCTTGGCAGTGCTGGGAACGGCTGGACTTGGGGGTCTTGGGAGGCTTTTCCAACCTTAGTAACTCTGAGCCCCAGAGCAGGAATCCCTTCTGCTCCCACAGGGCTCTCGTGGCCCCCGGCTGGGGGGCAGCTGCGTTTTCCAGGCTTTCTGCAGAAATCTGGGGCCGCCCTCCTCATTTGATGCAGATGCTCTGCAGCCCGAGCACGGCAGGTTCATCCCGTGTTTGGGATATCGCTGTCAGGAACTGTCTCGGGAAACTTCTGCAATATAAATGAACCAGCTGGTATTAGGGAAAGTGTGAAGCTCTCGTTTCCCTCCTCGGGGCTGGGGGAAGGGAAGGGGAGTGGATGTGCTGCAAGGTTTGTCGCACAGAGCCGAGAGATTCCGTGCTCGGGAATGTGGCTCCGGCAGGGTCCGGCCTATTCTGATGGGATTTTTGCTCCGCCACCCCGTTCCAGGAAATCTGCTGATCTTGTCGCGCCGCGTCGCTCGGCAGCTGTTCCTCAGCCCCGGGGCACGTTTCCATCTCGCGAGCGCTCTGCTGGGAATTCCGCTGGGAATTCCGCTGGGAAGCGGGGCCTCACCGCCCAGCCCGGCCCCCGGAGCGACTTCAGGGACCCTCGGCATGAACTTGCCCACGCTGTCGCTTTCGGCTCATTTCCTCAGCTGGGAAATCCGAGATACCCGAAGTGAGCGGGATTTTTCCGATAGCAAATCAGGATCGATGGCCACGATCCTGCTCCGAGCCGGAGACCTGGGTCTGGGGGATCCTGTGGGTGCACAGGATTGGCCCTGCAGGGATGGGCGGGCCCTGCTCCCTGCAGCTGGGATCTCCGTGCTTTGGATCCGCTCTTCCTTCTGGGATGGGGAGATGTTGGATCCCCTTAAACCCACCAGTTACTCGCTTGTTCTCCAGCTGGGATGACGGGCACAGGCATTAAGATCCGAGGAACAGCTCAGCACTCCTGCGGGATCCACCCAGGGGCTGCCTGCAGCAGGTCCTTGCTGCTCCTATGGGATGCTCCAGCCATCCTCTCCTCCCCACTCCCGGACTTCTCAGAAGTTTTTCACCCCCCTGGGGATCCCGGCTGTGGCATTTGCAGCCTTTTGTCGCACCCTCGGCCAGACTGGGAGCCATCAAAAGTCATTTCCATCCAGTGCTCCTCCTCCAGCTGCCGGGAGGCAGCCAGGGGTGCCCCGGAGCTCCTGCTTCCAGGAGGGCAGAGGAGGAGGAAACGCCAGCTCCCGGAATCAGGGGATCAGAGCCCATCCCGAGCACATCCCGGCAGCCCGGGCCCTGATTTAGAGGCGGCTGCTCCGCTGGCTCCGTTGGAGGTGGTGCTGTCAGCAATATCCCACGAGTGATTTCTTTATCAAAGGTCATTACCAATTATTTTGTAAAGAACTGACGCTCCGGTAATGACCTGATTTTATCTTTTTTTTTATGTAGGTCATTTATATTTCATTATTGTCATGTTATGGCCTATCTGCTCCCAACGAGGCACACATTAAACACAGCGCCGTCGCCTCCGTGGCGCAGTTATTGCCCCATATTTCATCTCCCAGTTTATCTCCTGCTCTGGAGAGCATCACTCCTTGTTAGCTCAAGTGCTGGATAAACACACACGCTCCTCCCCAGCACTTGCCCTCTGTATTTCCATCCCTGTGGACAGCAGCAAGGAGTTTCCTGCTGGTTTGAAATCCAGAGCTGGCTGCAGGTTCCTGGATGTTCTCACACCACATCGCAGTGAGAGGAGCCCCGTTACTCCCACAAGGAAAGGCTGGAATTGTGCTGTCTTTGCCTGTGGGACGACCCACATGGTGACTTCTTTTACTGCACCACGGGTAGGTCCTGCAGCCCCTCAGTTCGCTTCTCCGTTCCCGGGGTTGCCCAAGTTCCTGTCACCGAGGCCTGTCCCAGTGCCACTTTTCTAACGGGAAAACTCTCCTTACCACGGAAGCAGGACGTGGACGAAGCTTTTTTCCCAGGATTTCGTGTGTGTGACTCTGTGACACGGGAAGTGCTGTTATCTGCTAAAGCCTCCCAATGGATGCACAGGCAAGGAGGAAAATAGCTCCCCACACACACGGATTCTCAGGCCCAGCTGGGATCTCTCGGCTAAAAACAACAGCGACGAACCCAAAAAAGCCCCCCAACCCCTCAAATCTCGGGAAAGACAGTAATTCCCACCGCAATCTGTTCTTTCCATGCTGCCTGGTTTATTATTAACCACCACTACTCTTGATTTCTCGTGGCATCGCACCGAGTAGCAATTCCTTGAAGGAATGCCTGAAGTTGTGTGTAAAACGTGTTTAGGGGGGAAGAGGGTCAGGGCTGCCTCTCTGATCCGTAACCAGGGCTGTCACATTTTAGGGGTTCAGGACAGCCACTGCAGAACCCATTAAACGTGGGAACTTCATCCCTACTAAATCCTGCTGGGCTCGGGGGCTGCTCTGCTGTTCCTCACGTGGCTCTCCAGTTTATCCTGACTGTCTCCTCCACACATTTGGGAACAAGTGTGGAAGGGAAAATGGACTTGCCCCGCCCGTGGATAGCATTTCTGTGGGTATTAAATAAGGACACAGCATAAAATGCATTTTGTTTCAGGCTCAGAGGAATCAGAGCCCCATCCTGCCGTCATCCTTTCCTTTTGGCAGCACCCTCCTGGCTCAATAACCGGCATTGTCATTCCCTCGCCTGACCCAAGGAACTCCAGTGGGAATAGCAGGTGGATAGCAGGCAATAACGCCCAACAGTGCTTGGTGTTATCCCCAGAGCCTGGAATGGGGGAACTGGGGCTGCCAGCTGCATGGGAACTGGGTCCTGGCCCAGGGCTCCCGCTCCAGGGGAGCTCCCATCCATGAACACGGCTCCAGGCGGCCGGGCTGGGGCTCTGCTCCCGGGCATTGCCGTGAGGAACAGCCCCAGCCCGGGGGTGATGCGGGGTCCAGCTGCCATCCAGCTGTGGATCTCACAGCATTCCCGTGCTCCTGTCGCTGCTCCAAGCGGCCAGAGAGTTAATGAATGGCAATTCTGATTAAGCACCGGAGCACCCCGAAGAGGAGCTGTTCCTGCGTGACCTCCCCCTTTTTCCCCGGCTGGATGCCAGGCAGGAGCATCCAGGAGCGCCGGGCAGTAGCTGTAATGGCTGTCCTTTGCCAGATGTGTGACCGAGAGCAGATGTGACAGATAAGCCGAGAACGAGCGCCTGTCAGCTCACCCAAGGGCTGGGAGCGCGGCCCGCGCTCGCTCCCGCACCGCTCCCGACCTGCTTGGAAAGCCAGGCACGCAGGGCTTGCGGGGGGTTGATAAATCAGCGGCTCCCTCGCAGCATGGGGGATGTTCTGCTGAAAAAATAAAGCGCCGAAAGAAAGGGTGACCTGACAGATGCCAGGAGAAGTTACGGAGCCAGGCTGCGGATGATGGATGCTGCGGGTGCGAACAGGAGATGTGAGACACGACACCGGCTCCGGGAAAGGTGACAACAGCTCCGGCGGCGCGGGAGCCGGGGACAGAGCCGCGGGGAGCGGGAGGGGGGACCTGGCACAGCCCGAGCGGGGAGCGGGGACAGAGCCGCGGGGAGCGGGAGGGGGGACCTGGCACAGCCCGAGCGGGGACAGACCTGCGGGGAGGGGACAGGGGACACCGACCTGCGGGGAGGGGACAGGGGACACCGACCTGCGGGGACGGGACAGGGGGACACAGACCTGCGGGGACGGGACAGGGGGACACGGCCCAGCCCGAGCGGGGACAGACCTGCGGGGAGGGGACAGGGGGACACCGACCTGCGGGGAGGGGACAGGGGACACGGCCCAGCCCGAGCGTGGCTGCGGACGCGGAGCCGGAGGACCCGCGGGAGCGGCCCGGGCGCGGCGGGAGGCGGAGGATGGCCGCGGCTCCCGGGCACGGCGGGGAGGCTCATTTTATGCATAGGTGACTCTGCCAGACACGTCTCGTGCTCTACTTAGCATTTCGCCTCCCCTGCCGCCGTGGCATGTGCGGGCGCAGATGGCACCATTTATCTTTCATTCCCTTTCCCACCGGCAGGTAGGGCGGGACGCGGGACACCCTCCCGGCCCCGCACAGGCCCTTCCCGGGCCCCTGCACCGCGTCCTGCTCCTGCCCGCGCCTGCTTTGCCTGCTCGCTGTGTGCTCCGGACAAACCTGACCTGGGAAAAGTTGTTTTGAGCCAGCGCCCCCTGCTCAGGGTGCTGTGAGCGGGAGAGGCAGGAAGGAGGGATGCACGGCCTGTGGATGCGGGAGCACTGGCCACGCTGGCCAGCTGATCACAGCATCGCTGAGCTTGGGAAAGACTCCTGGCATCATCGAGTCCCAGCTGTGCCCGATCCTCACCCTGTCCCCAGCCCAGAGCACGGAGTGCCACGTCCAGGCCTTCGCTGGACACCTCCAGGGTGAGGAGGTGCCCCCGGAGCCTCCTTTTCTCCAGACCGAGCCCCTTCCCCAGCTCCCTCAGCCGCTCCTGGGGCTCCAGACCCTTCCCCGTTCCCTGCCTTGGACACGCTCCATGTCTTTCCTGTCCTGAGGAGCCCAGAACTGATCCCAGGATTTGAGGTTTGGCCTCAGCAGGGCCCAGCCCGGGGGTCAGGCACTCCCTGGCCCTTCTGGCCTCGCTGATTTAGGTTTCCACAAGACATCCCTCAAATGCCCAGAGGGATGTAGATCACAGCAGCCCCGCTTCCGCCCGGGCAGGACTGGGATTGCTTCAGCTCCCAAACTTCTCACACAAGGCAGTAATTTCCATCCAAACGGGCCCCTGTTTGATAACTTCATGAAGGCTTTTACCCAGCTTAATTAAAGCAGCAGCCCGGCCTTGTCCACCAAATAAGGCAAAGAGTTTTAAAATATTACACTCAATTATACTTATAAATCTTGCCCAGGTAATGAACATATTCTTCAGATTGCAGAAGAGCCGGACACTTATCTTACTCCTAAAGATAAACCACCACATCCATATAATGCATTGCTAAGCCTCCCTCTTCCCAGCCGCAGCGCCCAGAATCCCATTTTCTATTAAATAATAATCATCGTAATTAATAGACTGGTTATTTTATCTCCCTAATCTGGTTACAGCCATTTATCAAAGGTATGTAAATGAGGGCGGCAGAAAGCCGTTCATTATGATTTTCCAAAGGGCCCATGTCTCTCGCTGGAGCATGGAAAATGTAATTCTCTTGAACTTAATAAGATACTTGACTTCGTGTCATTCCCGGGAAGCAAATCCAGTCAAGGCTTGGCTTTTTTTCTGTCACACTCAATTTGTTTGACTCACAATTCCCCATCAGTTCGGGCTGTTCTCCGCACGCGCTTCCCGGGGCCGTGCCGGATGCCGCCGCCGGAGGGCCGGGCTGTGGATTTGGGGATGGGATCCCGGCCGCTCCATCCCCGCCCGCTCCGGCGTCCCAGGGCATTGACATTCCCCGCATTCCCGGCCACCCCGCACGGTGCCAGGGCGCAGCCTCTGCCAGGCTGGCACAGGCTGAGTTTGTGGATGGCTCATCCCTGGAAGTGTTCCAGGCCAGGCTGGACAACCTGCTCCGGGGGAAAGTGTCCCCACCCACGGCAGAGATGATCCTTAAAATCCCTCCCAGCCCGAGTGAGGGGCAGAGCCCTCGGTGGCCGTGGTGTGTGTGTGAGGTTTCCACACCGTTAATTCCAAACCACCTGGAAAGGAGAAGGAAAACATTCCAAGGTGTCACACAGCCCCCGACAGCGGCGGCGCGGGCTCCCGATGAAAGGGAGCTGATTAATGACAGCCCCGGAGATAAGTGGCACTTTACCCAACTTTCCCCGTTGATGTATGATGACATAATGTCCCCTCCAATTAATGACAGGGACATAAAACACCTGGATTGAGCGCAGCAGATGTTGCTTTCCTGGTTAAACGCATGCAGAGATTGGCTTTTAAAGGATCACCGGGAATGGGGCTGGGATTTGTTCTCCTGTTCTGTCCCACATGTGAGCACGGGAGGGAACGGGCTCCTTACTCCCAGGAGTAACTCTGGCTCAGCTCGGAGCACATCCGGACCTCAGGGTTATCCGTGCTAAAGGCTTCTCTCCCAAAGGAGCTCCAAGCGACTTCCAGACGCATGGAGGGGGTTCAAGATATCTACAGGAACGGTGTCACCCAGACAGCCAGGCTGGGAGAGCTGGGAATGCTCAGCCTGGAGAAGGGAAGGCTCCGGGGAGAGCTCAGAGCCCCTGGCAGGGCCTAAAGGGGCTCCAGGAGAGCTGCAGAGGGACAGGACACAGGGAATGGCTTCCCAATGCCATTCAAAGGGTGCTCAAAGCCTTTCCCCCTTGGCTTTGGAGTGTTTTCCTCCCACTAACCATAGGAAGCAGTGTTGCATTTCCCCATTGTCTGTCACCTACCTGCTGTCCCCACGTGATCCCAGGCCCGGGGAGGAGCCCCCAGAACCCAGGAGTTGTCCTTCCCCTCAGCTCCCGCGCTAATGAGCAGCTCACACTTCCCAGGCCTGCCTGCTCCGTGCCTCCGGAGCCTGGAAAGACGGGAGCTGCAGATGGGCTCCACGGAGGAGTTATTTATAGAGCACAAGTGTTCCCAACCCTTCCAATCCACTGCAAGGCTTGCAATATTAGGCTTGGCTCTTAAAGGCCCGGGTTCTGTGATTCCCGAGGGTTCGGAGGGTGAATCGGGAATGTGGGAGCTTCCTGGGAGCAGCGAAATGCTACAGGACATTTCCTAGGAGCGAGCAGCCTGGGAATGACCCTTCCCTCCTCCTCCTGTCAGGGATCAAAGGGTCACCCCTGGGTTTCTGTCAGCGGGGAGCTGGAATCCTCGGATGCAGGGGCACCTCCCACTGGCACCAGCTCAGAGCTGCCATTCCAGACCGTTTCTGCCAGGATCTCCTGGCCCGTTCTTTGGGAATCGCTGCGTTTCCCTGGGGAGCTCGGAGGGCTTTTCCTGAGTGCCACTTGCCCAGATTGCTCCCCATTAGCGAATCCCGGTGACACCAAATAACCCGGAATTACCCGCCAGTGGATTTGCCCCTCTTGCCTTGGTCTCTGCCAAAAAGTTCAACAGCAAAGGTAAAAACTTCTTTTCCTTCACTCCTGCACTGAATCCAATAGGCAAAATCCCACTTTACTGTGGTTTTCCCCCCTTTCTGCTGCACTCACCCTTCGCAGAGCTGGGGAGCACAGATCCCACTCCGGCACCTCGTGGAGGCCGCAGAGCACAGGAACATCCCAGCTCCTAGACAAGGAACAAAAATCATGTCCAATTAGCACAGCTCTCCTAAAGATCCTAAAATGTTGCTTCCATAAGTCAAGCTGAGGCAGAGAATTACATTCATTTCAGCCCCCTGAGATTAGAGAAGAAGTTCGAGTTCCTGGTCGAGATAAATAAGATTTCCTTACAGCAGTTTAACAGCTGCACTGAAAAAAAACGGGAGAAAAAAAAGGGAAAAGTGAAGACATCCATTTTCTGCAATCAGTGGCAGGTGCAAGTCAAGGGCATGGCCTTTAGCAGGACCCAGGGCTTGGCCGGAGCTCTGCCAATTAATCATCCAGCAAAATGCACTTGACAGCTTGGAGAAGGCTCCGATTCCTTTTCTCATGATTGCGCTGCTAATTCGGTCTTGGAAGTTACAGAGAGCAGCAGAGACTTGGGGAAAAGCTGTCAAGGCTTTGGATACTGGGGGTTTGGAGCATTTTAAGCTGGTTCAGGCAGTCAGAGCTTGCTGGGGAAGGATTCCCCCGGAGCTGGGAGTCCTCCCCAGGGTTAACCTGTGCCTGTTTTCTCTTAGGAGTGACAGAATTCCCTCATTTGTTTCATCCCCGTTTTATTTCAGGCAAAGCTGGTGAGGGTTGGTTCCCGCAGGTACAACTGGAGTGCCAAGGACCCCGTGGAAAGGGGACACGCTGCTTCCAGGAGGAGCTCAGATGATCTCCAAGGCATCCCTGATACAGACTCCAAGGAATCAGAGCTGCCTACAGACCAGGGGGGATCCCAGGGTGTCCCCTTAAAACCCGTGGAAAAAATGAGGGAGCAGGCAGCGGTGTGTCTGGTCATTGTTATGCTGGGGGTGAAGAGGGGCAGGTGAGCAGCAAAACTGGGGTGAAATCCTGCTACGGGCACGGAGCTGGGATGTGGGGTGTCCTGACAGGGGTGTTTGTGTGGGCACCTGCTGCTGCTCCGCTCCCACAGCCCCAGAATCCCCCATTGCCCGGTGGGAACATCCCCCAGGGGAGCTCCTGCTCGGAGCCAGGCACCGGAGCGCCTCTACCCCAGTGAAGTTGTTTGGTGCCGGCGTCTCCCGGGCTGGAGCGGCTCTCGGGGGACCGGGGCAGGGGCTGGCACATGTCACTCGTGCTTTATGTAAGGCCTGGCTGCCGTTGCTATTTTTAGGCCCGTTAATAAAAAGGATTGTTCATCATTATAGCGGCTTAGCAGGCACAAATCGCAGCCCCGGCGAATCTTCGGGGGAAGTGAGGTGATTCATCCCACTAATCCCCGCTGCAAAGTCCCTAAATCCCGGCTCCAGTAAGTGGGTTGGAGGCCGAGACCTCTGGGTTCCTCTCTCCACTTGCTTCTTGGGATGTCACATTTCCTGGTTTTGTTCCTATTTACCCCCCAAAGCCAGACTCTGAGCCCTACAGCTCCACCTAAACCGGAGCTTAACCGAGTCAAACATTCCTAAGGAGCGGTCTAAACAAGCACGGGAAGGGAAAGCTTCTTTTTTCCCTCAGAATAGAAAAATAACCATGAAAAATGCTTTGTCCTGGAAGCAGCGCCAGCAGTGAATTATCCCGGCAGCTGGACAGAAATGGCGGGAGGCGGGAATGGGGCTCATCCTTCCAGGGAAACACGGACAGCCAAGCACGGCCAGGAGCTGGGGTGGCTCAGGGAGGGAGGAAGCACAAGGAACGTGGGGTTACTCTGGAGCGAACAGCCAGGCGATGGAATTCACATGGACACAGCCACTGTCCAGCGCTGGGGAATCTGGAATCTGAATGAACGAAGGAAGATCACAATCTCCTGAGCTGGAAGGGACCCACAAGGATCAGCAGAGTCCAGCTCCTGATTTATTCTGGGTTCTCAATCTCGAGCTATTTTTCCCACCAAAAAAAGAGGTGAGCTCCTCAGTGAGAAAGGCAGAGAGGGACAGGGAGAATGAAAGCTCTTGGAATATTCCGAGTATGTCAAGCCCGCAGGGACCTGAGGATATTTCCCTTGGCACCGAGGTAGATCGGTGATCAAATGACTTGAGGCTGTGTCCAAGGCTGTTCTTGGTAGAGATATCCGAGTTTTCCACTCGCCTTCCGGCTTCCCAGCAACATCTCCTTGCTGTCTCCACAGGGAATGCCATGGGGGGGAAAATCCACCAGTGTCCCTTGAATTCCCTTTCTGCCCCACCCACCCAGCAGGGCTGTGGGGTCACTGTCCTGACCTCGGGAATACAAAGGGAATTTCTGGGAAACCCTTTCCTACTGAACCCCATGGCTATGGAGACCTTCCCGCTCCAGCCCTGCCCCTCCGCCTTCCTCACCGCATTCCAGCCAGGATTAAATTAGGATTACACTTCTCAGCCTCTAAAAAAAGCCCAGGAAAGGATGAAATGCAGGATTAACAGTCTGGGGAAATCTGCTGGTTGCTCAAAGATCTTGACCGGGTAATATGGAGATTTTGGGAAATTAGGAGTTTGAAGTGCTGCTTGGAGCAGCCTGAGCTGGGCTTACAGCTAAAGCCCCTAATCCCTCGGATTCCCAAGTCCATGTGAAGAGCTGGAAGGTGCTGCAGGATTCCCCTGTTTCCCAGAGCTGTGTATTTTTGATGGGATGCTGTATTTCCCTGAGTGCTGGCTGTGAGCAGTCAGGGTCTCCTGGTGAGGCTTGGAGCAACCTGGGACAGTGAAAGGTGTCCCTGCCCATGGATGGGGTGGAATGAGATGATCCTTAAAATCCCCTCAACTTAAATCATTCCGGGATTCCGTGGCTCGGTGACCTAAATCCATCCCCAATCCATGAACTGGTTAAACCCTCCTTTGCCTCGTTCCCCGCGGCCGGAATGCGGCGCGTCCCACGATTCAAGGCCACAATGACAAATAACAATAAACAACAGCATTGCCCTCCCCGGGTTCCACAAGAAGGGGATTTCTGCCGGTGTCTCGTGGCTGGGAAATGAGGCAGAAAGTGTTAACAGGAGAGCAGGTCCGTGTCCGGGAGCGGCTCCGCTCCTGCTCGGGAGCGCAGCTGGGAGCCGGCACAGCCATGCATCTTTATTAGCAGCCATCCCGGGCAGCTGCGCGCCGCGCGGGAAGGACGCAGCAATTACTCTGCCGTACCTGTCCCAGGGACAGGTGTGCCGTGCCAGGAATGTTTCTCTGGCTCGCTGCAGCTCCCCGAGATGGATGGAAATCATTAAACTTCCGCCGAGTCAGCACAACGACACTGATGCTGCATGATCCGGCTGGTGGTTTTTCCAGGGGGGAATACAGACCGGGAGCTTGCTGGAAAACCAAGGGCACTGCTCAATAAATCTCTTACTTAAAGATTTGGGGGAGGGTTTTATGTTTAATGACAGTTTTCCAGCCTTTTCTAACCCAAACCGTTCCCTGATTCGATGATGGGACCTTCTCCAACAGGACACGTGGGAAAGTTGAGAGGAATTAGGAAAAGGTGGGAATTAAGAATAAATGAGTTACATTAGGCCATGGTAGAAACAGCTACATTTGGAATTAAAGTGGCATTACTTGGGAATAACTTAATTTTCTTAGAGTGAAACGGAATTAAATCCATTCCAATGTGGAGTCAGGATGTGCTCCAGGAAACACTGTGGATTGGGATATGACCACTTAATGAACCACATTCCCAGAATCTGGCTGCAGTTTGGATTCGTGTAGTCATTCCTTTTTATTATTCCTAAGGCTGCCCGGCAGTGTGGATGGGTATGGATGGGTATGGATGGGTATGGATGGGTATGGATGGGTGTGGATGGGTATGGATGGGTATGGATGGGTATGGATGGTATGGATGGGTATGGATGGGTGTGGATGGGTATGGATGGGTATGGATGGGTATGGATGGGTATGGATGGGTGTGGATGGGTATGGATGGGT
>VXAD01005919.1:78162-152408 GCA_013399195.1 Dicrurus megarhynchus | reverse complement strand
TATGGATGGTATGGATGTGCCAGAGGTTGGGGCTCAGTTCCAGCCAGGGACCAGGGGAATTCCAGGTGTGCAGGAGCTCCTTGGCACCTGCCTGAGGGATTCATGGGGCAGGACACCTCCAATTACCTGTTTTCAAGGACTGGAATCTGGATTTTATTCGGTCGCTAAAAGAAAATTCCCCCTTGATGTGGAATTACCAAAAGGAGCCTTGGAGTCAGGGAAAATAGCAACCATTGTGCTTTTCCTTGGAAGTTCCCTTAAAAGATTTAATTTATATTTTTGATGATGAATTTTTTTTTTTTTTTTGGCTTAAAAAAAAGAAATTAATCAGCTGTCAATGCTGCAAATTTAAATTCTCTATTCACTAATGTTTAATAATCCCGTTCCAGAATAATGCATTAAGGAGGAAAAGAAGCCAGCCCACTCCATGTGGCTTTGGTCTGCCTGGAGGACTGGCACTTGAATCCTCCAGATGAAAGGCTCCCACTTTTATCCCTCCAACGACTCCGGCAGCCCCTGAAACTAAAGGACTTGAAGGGGAATAATTGGCTCTTTAGAGGAGCAGAGCTGAACAATGTCCTCGCTGCCTCTCGAGCTCTCTCCCGCATCTGTCTCGGCGTTCCCTGCTTTGTGTAAATAAATTAAATAATGGGACCTACAGGATTAGATCACGAAAATATTCTCCCTTTACACTTTGTTCCACAATAATTTCCAGATGGCTGTTGTGGCTGAGGGGAAGGAGAAGATCCCGGGCTGTGTGGACCAGGAATGGCAGGGGGACCCGTCCCTACCTTTGTCCCGATTAATTGCCAAGACACCGCAAGCGGCTGTCCCTAAAAAAAACGTGAGGAGAGGCCTGCATTTTCTTCCCAATATGCTAAACTCGCAGAGCAGAGGGGAAACATGAGGAAACGGAGGCAAAATCCTAGGGCTGATTTTCCTTCCTGCCCGGGCTGCGCTAAGGATGCTCCGAGCTGGGCGGGAGCGCCCCTGACTCGGCTGGGTTCATCCCGGGCAGGCTCGGGCTCCCGGATCCCGGCTGGAGCCGGCATCCTCACCGAGCCTCGCTCAGGGCTCGGTGCCAGCAGGGTTCCGCCGGGCCGAGCAGGAATTCAGCGCTCACTCGAGCTGCAAACATCCCCGCGCTGCGGCAGCACGAGGTTACCGGCACTTCTGGCCTACTTAAGCCCTATTTTAAGACTGGAAATGGGGCTTAAATGCCGTGCGGGCTGAGTAACACCCTCAGGGCAGAGGTGAGCTCCCGCCCAGGATTTTTTAACCCCTTCTTTGATTCCCTGCGTGCACTCCTTGTGCTTTTGCTCCATTTCTGCCTGCCGTGGGAGCCGTTCCCATGCCCTCCGTGTCCGTGGGCACTGCCATCCCCTCCTCCCTCAGCCGGAGCACCCGGCAGCACCCCTGCCTGTGCCAGCCCAGCCCCGGAGCTCCTTTATTCCGCGGCTCTCTGCAAATCCAGCCCGGAGCCGCCGCACGCCGGGGTTGTACCTCGGCCACCGGAGCCTGTCCGATCTCCCAGGCAAGGAACGCGTGCCGGAACCTGGAGGTGGGACTCGAACCCTGGGGATGTTCACGTGAGCACACACACGCTGCACTCGGGATCCAGGGAACTTCAGGCACACGTGGAAAATGAGTTGCAGACTCCTGGGGGTGTTTGGGGCTTGCCAGCATCACACATTCCGGACACATTTGCTCACCCGGGCTTCCTAAGGGGCAGAACCTCTGCTCTGGGCATCCCACCGAGGTGCAGGCACCATCCAGGGAAAGCTCAGTGCTCCCAAGGCCAGGCTGCAGCTGAGCAGGAGTGTGGGATGGGAATGCCCATCTCTCCATGAACCTTCTGCCCTGCACTTGCTGTGTATCCAGAGGCATTGTCGGAACCCGGTGCTCCTCTGGCTGAAATCCAAGTGTGGGAAGGATTTATGCCCTCAGAAGGGCTGTTTCCATCACCCCCCAAAGAGAACTAAGCACTGCAGAATTCCAAACCAGCCTTTTTCCTGCTTTTCCTCCCGCTCACACCAGTTCAGCACTCCACTAATTACTGGCATCTTTTTCCTGTGACACTACTTAGGCTCAGAAGTGACCGAGGCCCCAAAGACAGGGGAGCTCAGTTCTCTTTTGACACCAAGAGATCCCGGGGTCTGTGTCCATCTGCTTTTGTTTCGTAGCTGGATGTGAACTGGAGCTGCTCCTTCTGGCCAGAACTCTCCAAACAGGATGCCGGGATAATCCAAAAAGGATGCTTCCCCCGCGTCCCTCCCGAACGGGGAGAGACGGAAACCAGGCCGTGTACGAGTGAGGAATCCTAATGGCTCCCAAATGTGCCCACACCAAAGCCCTTCCTACCTGGGGAGGGGACATCAAAGGGCTCTGCCGGGCCTGGGACCACCCGTGTCCGAGGGGCCGCATCCGGCGGCGCTGCCTCCGGAGAGCGGCCGAGCCGGGATGCGCTCGGGTGCCGTTCCACGACATCTGTTACAGCTTGAACCGAGGGCAACCTGTGTGCACAACAAACATCGAGCCTCAGCGCTCTGACTGCTCACCGGGAAAACAGAAACATTCCCAGTCAGTTTCTGCTCTGGTGGAAGCTGTTCCCGCCCACGGCAAAGGGCTGGGATGCACTGGGCTTTAGGGTCCCTCCCAACCGACCCATCCCACGATTCTGAGCCACTCTGGGATCCCACCGCCCACCCCTGAGCTGGTTCACACCGTGGTGGGGATGGGTGAGACCGTGGCCGGATCCCTGTGTATCCAGAGGGATGCACAGGTGGCTCCCGCTGGAACACAGGCGGGACCAGGGCTCCTTTCTGACAGACTTGTGCCTTTAAACGCAGCTCGGAACGAACACAAGGAGTAGTTTCTTTTATTACCAAGAAGTAGAAACTCAGCTCGAACCCCAGATTTCAAGAGGTCTAAATCTGAATTCCCTCTGCTCCAATGCTTCTATAATATCCCTTGATTTCTCCCAAGCAATCTGACGGCATGTGAAAGTCATTCTTATTTTTACCCTCCTTCTCCATATGAAAAAGGAAACACAGTCCATTTGCTGCGAGCCCCTCAGCATCTGCTGATTTGTCAGTTTGATTTAGCTGAGAAGCGTTCACTGTGGCTGCAGAGGGGCTGCTCAGGCAGCCTGGCTGCACAGAATTCCTGCTCCTCCACCAGCAGGAGCGGCTCCGCTGGGGCACTGACTGAGCTGTGCTTCGCCACGGCCCATGTGTCCCAGAAATGCTGGGGAGCTGGAAGGTCGGACCACGGGCACTCCAACACCTCCCTGGGCAGCCCCTTCGGCCTGCCCACCCTTTCCATGGAGAAATTCCTCCTGAGGCCGTTCCCTCTCCTCCTGTCCCTGTTCCCTGGGAGCAGAGCCCGACCCCCCCGGCTGCCCCCTCCTGTCAGGGAGTTGTGCAGAGCCACAAGGTCCCCCCTGAGCCTCCTTTTCTCCAGGCTGAGCCCCTTTCCCAGCTCCCTCAGCCGCTCCTGGGGCTCCAGCCCCTTCCCAGCTCCGTTCCCTTCCCTGCACACGCTCCAGCCCCTCGGGGTCTCTCCTGCCACAAGGAGCCCAGACTGTCCCCAGGATCTGCGCTTTGGCACTGCCCTGGTCCTGCTGCTGCAGGGGGTGACACAGCCCAGGTGCCACCAGCCTGCTGGGATGGAGGTGCTTTTCAACAGCCTTATCCCATCCTTCCAGTCCCTCCCTCGTCACAGCTCTCCCTCCCTCTAGCTGCAATTTGATCTTTGGGATGCTCCACTATTGCTTGTTCATCGACATGGCTCCAATCCTGGCCGGGATTCTCCCTCTCCTTATGATGTGTGGAAAACAGAGCTGCAGGACGGCCTGGAAGTTCCCAGCAGTTCGTGCTGCTCAGCTCCAGCTGCTGGACCTGCTGGAGGCTGAGCTTGGCTGAGCTGGGCTTGGAGAGCCCTCCTTGGAGAGTCTTCCTCTCGAAACCACGGAGTGAGGAGCTCCCGGACGGCAGCACTGACGGCACCGACTCTTCTGAGCCTCCCAAACGTTGGCTCCACTCCTTTTCTAAGAGCAAGGCATTCAAGGCCGCTTTTCCCACAGCAAATATTCACCCTGAGCATCCTCTCCAAAGCTCCTTTTTGCAACTGGCTTGGAAAATGTCAGTGTCCACCGGCAATAATTCAGGATGTGGCAGCTCTGGGCTCGGGATCAGCTCCCACAGATCTTTCTCCTGTTGTTCCAGCCCTTTGCCATCACCTGCCTGCTAACAAAGGCCTTCCAGGGGCTGCTGAGCCAGGAGTTATTTGCAAGTGATATAAAAATAGTGCTAAAACCTTAAAAGCAGCTGTGGAGCGTTTACCCCAGGAAAGAAATAGATATAAAACACGCGGGGAATTTTATTTCCCTTTGCATCCGTGCTTTTTAAAGCCAAAAAAAAAAAAGGGAGCTGGCCTTTAAGCCTTCAATTAATTGAACAAAGATTTCAAAATTGTTCAATTGGTTTCATTAGGAAGTGTATAATAGAATAATAAAGTAAAACAAATGATATAAAGCAGACCCACTAATTAGCTCTACATGATTGATACAGCTTTGGACGAGGCATTTGATCTCAAACAAAATGCAGTTCCTTGTTAAGAGGATTTTTAATTGATGTGCAGAGAGGTATTAGATGATGTTGGAAAATAATTACTCCAAAGCTACTCATGCATTTGGCTGAACATAACAAATGAAGTTTGGGCTCTGGATCTGGCGGAGTGGACACGTGCTAATTAATAACGAGAGGAACAAGCATCTTCCAGGGGCTTTAACCCAGTGTTTACCAGGAGATTGCGTCGCAATTATGCTCCATAATGAGCTTGTCATCGAAGCAAAATCCACATTACTCAGATGTCAGCGGAGATTGGGAGTGGTGCAGCCCAGCTCCGGGTTCCGCTCCTCCCGCGGATGGGAACGGGCCGGGAATCAGCACGGCTGCCCCGGGAATTCCGGATAGGGCACAGGGACTCTCGTCTCCTCGGTGTGGCACTAACAGGGTGGAAATGCTCCCGTTCATTCCAAAAATCTGTCCCTGCAGCTGGGAGGGGAAGTCTTGGAAAGGGTGATGGGAGCATCCCCCGAGCAGGATCTGGCACTTCCAGCAGCCCCGAAATCACGGCACTTCCAGTGGGAAATAATAAACCTCCCTGCCTGCGATCCCAGGAGTTCCACAGAGAGCCTGTGGATTCCCCATCCCTGGCAGTGTCCCAGGACAGGCTGGGAAGGGCCTGGAGCAGCCTGGGATGGCGGAAGGAGTCCCTGCCCGTGGAATGGGATGAGCTCTACGGTCCCTTCCTACCCCCAGCATAAGCCACGGAATGGTTCATTCCGTGATTCGCTCAGGTCACGGGGACAATCCCCTGGGATGGCTCCTCTTCACCCCCAGCAGCGGGAGCAGCCAGAGGTGCTTTCCTCCCTGGAAACTCCGAGCTGAACCCTCTGGGCCCTGCTGGCACTTGGGAAGCAAAGCAACTCTCGGAACTTCGCTACTTCACAGGCAAAAGCCCACTTTGATTTAGAATGGGATGAGGAATGAACAGCACCCGGCTTAACCCCAAAAATCCCTTTGGGTTTGGACGCTCCATTCCCAGTGGGGAGAGCAGGCCGGACTTGCCACCCTGGGAAAAGGTGTTTGGGAATGCCAGGAGGGATTATTTCAGGCCGGCAGAGCTGCTGCATGCTAACGTTACTAATTGGCTGGCTGGCCAAGTGTCACTCCTTTGTCATGTGCCACATTCCCCGCAGCTCCAGACAATCCGCATCCCGCTCCCGGAGACAACGCGTCGGATTTCGCGAGCGATGCCAAAAGTCTCACTTTTCCTCCTTCGAAGCAATGCCTCTGACACTTCCCCGCCATGGCTTTATATTTGTACTGAAATGTGTGTTTGGTGGGTGAGAGTGCGGCGTGGTTTGAACAGTTGTCAGAAGTTTTATTTTTGGAAGAAGACAGAGAGGATTTGGTGAGCTAATTAAGAGTTTGCGAAGTTTCCTGGAGAAAAGAGAAAGGCCCAAACCTGCTCCAAAGCGCGTTTTCCACTCCATTCCTCGTTTGCCACCTCCTCCTCCTCCTCTAGTTGATAAATCTGTTAATTAATGGTGTTTATTCTCCTCCCGGCCCCGCCTGAGCCATGGCTTGGTGATTATATGATTAGGCAGCGATGATAACGCATGTGGGAAAAGGTATTTATTGTGTGTGTGGGCTCCCCATCGCTATGGAAACAGGCAAATATTTGCAGACCTCCACTCCTGATTAATCCCTCCCTTATTATATAAAGTCTGGATGGGGAGAATTCCCGGTGACAGTTTCCCTACGTGTGCACCAGGCTCATCAAACTCCGGTAATTTAAGGCTCCGTCACATCGGAGCCGTTTCCCAACCAGCCATTTTATCAGCGCGCGGCTGGAACACAAGTCCTGGGAATTATTTTTAAACCTGTTGGTTCCCATCTCGGGGAGAGGAGAGCTGTTACAAACACATTTCTCCCTGGAGGGATGGAGGGAGGGAGGGAGGCAGACACAGCTCTCGCTGACAGTGCGGGATCAGAGCCCTGCCGGGAGAACCCCTGGAACGGAGGAACGATGATTCCAGGATTCCATGAACACTTTGATGTCCAGTGACGAGTCGGGACAGTAGCAGACACGAGTTTTGATGCCTGAGACTCTTCGCACAGTGTTCCAGAACTTCCTAGGGGATGAAACCTTCTTCTGCCTGGAATTCTCTATTGGAAGAAAATCCTCATGAAAATCATCATGACCTGGGCTTGCAGCTCATAAGCACCCCCTGGAATTCTCTCTGGGAGCTGGGAAGCATCCCACCAGCCTCGGGGAGCGCAGAGCTGAGGGCCTCCTGGCAGGGACGCAGGATGGCAGCAGGTGGGAGAGGGAAGCTCCAGGCACTGCCGAGGCTTGGCCAGCCAGGAAGGGTTCCTTGGGATGGCTCCGAAGGGCAGCGAGGCAGAAGGAAGCGCTGAAGGAAGTGAGTGGAGCCACTCCTGGTGATCTGCAGGGCCTTGGGGCATCTCTCGGAACATCTGCAGGCACCTCGGGCAAAATCCTCTCCCTGCTGAATGGCAAATTCGCTGCTGACCTCGAAATGACCACGATTCCAGCCGGGAGCTGCCGGGCTGTGGCACAGGGACGTGGCGGGGACCGCCCGACCCCAGGGCTGGAAAGGACGGGGGATGAAACGCCGGGAAGAGAAGGCCTGAGGTGTGCAGTTTTCCCACTCTGCTATACGGCGGGGGAATTTTTCTCCAGGGAAAACTCCTTTGAATCCAGTTGTTTCACAAGTGAATGCTTTAATGGCTGTGCCCAAGGTCCTGAGTCAGCCTCAATCTGTGTTACAGAATCAGCAGAGGAGGCGCTGTCCCAGAGCTCTGCACGAGGGGCACTCGGAGCCAGAGCTCCGCAGGCAGTCGCACAGGGGTGCCGGGATCCTGGGGTGCCAGTTCCAGATTCCGGGGCCGAGCACACGGAGCAGGTGCCTACCTGGATGTGCTTTGGATGCTCCTCTCCCTTTGCAGAATTTGGGAACGGAGCCATGAGGTGGTGGCCGGGACCGAGTTCTTGAGAAGGTCCGGGGCTTGAGGAATATTTTGTAAACAATGCTGAGATAATACCATAAAGTTGTGGAATCCCAGAATGCCCCGAGCTGTAAGAGGATCCCTCAGAGCCTGAATGATTCTGTGAGCCCGTATTATTCTGAGTATGGTATTCTGAGTGCCAAAAGGATCAGCTCTACCTCGCACTTCCCCCGGAACCTGGGCACGTGCATCCCAAAATCGATGCCCGGGCTTTCACTAAGGGTCTGGTTGCCTTGACCAAGGAACCCCCAGCTCCCTCACTCCCTCTTCCGAGGAACCCGGTTATTGGCTTGCAATTTGTCACAATGACAGAGTCGGGTTCCTGGATGGGAAATGTTTAAATCAAGCAGCAATTAATGCATTGTGAAGCACTTGAGGTAATTGTGTAATGAGCCCCGCATTACCTGGAGTAGGAACACATTTCCCAGCTAACCCAGCAGGGAGACAATGTGGGGTTTGCCGGGGGATTTTTGGGTGTGAAGCGCTGCTGTGCCAGGGCAGTGTGAGGCCATACTCTGCAGAAATCCCGGGATTCCCATCTGTCCTGAGCTGTGTGACCAGGGCCCGGGGTTGTTCCCGATCCGGGAACAGCGCAGCCCCGAGCTGAGCCTGCTCCATCCAGCTGGACCTTATTTGCTACTGCACGGAGCAGGCCAGAACTCCCCAAAGGAATCAGCCCCTCAGCCCGAGGGGCTGGGAGAAATCCGGGAACTCCAGCAGAAAGCACTCCCACCGGTGATCCCCAGGGAGAGGGGGAAATCAGCCACTGGGGTGGGCAGAGGAGTCTGGCCACTGCCTGCCCCCCGTGCTGCTGGGGAGGAGTTTCCCACTGCAGGGTGGTGGAATCCCGCTTTTCCAGGAGCTGGCAGTGACAGGGAGCAAAGCACCTGCCCCAGGGACCCCAAAACCTCCCCCTGCGTGGGTCACCCCTCAATCGCCCCTGTTCTCCCTCGCTTCCAAAGACAGACCCAATTCCACAGGGCAGATAATCCCAAACTCCTGCCAGCAGCAAAGATGCCTGTGGGGAGGCAAAGCATGACTTGATGCTTTGGCTTCCAAGGAAAATGCTTCCTTTTTTTTAAAAAAAGGACCTGGGCTAGCAGGAGTCCCTGCCTGAGGCTTGGAACGAGGTGAGCTTCCAGGTCCCTTCCAGCCCAGCTCATCCTGGGATTCGCTGATTCTACAGCTCCTCTTTGGCCTTCCCCAAGAACCATCCCAGCTCTGGGGCTTTAAGAGGAAAGAATCACCCGGACATCACGGTTGTGCTTTTCATGCTGCTCCCGGGAGCTGCTGAGCAAGGCAAGTCCCCCCGTGTGCTTGCACCTTTACCTTTGAAAGATGCTGATCCCATTTTCTCCTTCAGCCTGTTCCTCTCAGCTGCTCGCGCCCGGAGTTTATTCAATTCCTGGCGCTGCACAATAAAAATCAATAAAAAGCATTTATTATAAAGTACCAGAGATTCAAATAACTGGCAGAGCAAGGATGCACACTTCACACAAAATGTGATTTATGCTCTGCAGAGGGGAAAACATCCAGTAAGCAGAAAAGGAACTTTTATTGTCTTGCCAATGAATCGCTGTCCTGCTTTAGCTACACTTAACAGACAGGAAAATGTTATTTAATAACATTCATTTAGCAGTTTATTATCGATAGGAGCGAGGTAAATAATGAGCATTTCTCCTGCTAGCTGGGACTTTAATCAGGTCAGCGCAGTGGCTGCCTCAGTTTCCAATGCTCCCACTCATTTCCCAGAGCAGCTGTGGCTGCCCCTGCATCCCTGGCAGTGCTCCAGGCCAGGCTGGACGGGGCTGGGAGCGACCTGGGGCAGCGGGAGGTGTCCCTGCCATGGCAGGGGTGGAACACCGTGCTCCTTCAGGTCGTCCCGACGCAGACCATTCCAGGATCCTCTGACAGCATTCCCTGGGGGACAGGCAGGCCGGGAGTGCTGGTTTTCCATACGGAGCTCGCATGTTCCCACTCCCTCGTGCCTCACCCACACCCAGCCCTGCGCAGCCACGGTGAGGACGCCTGGTTCCCAAAGCATTCCCGTTGTCCCCACGCTGCCGTGGGTGCGTGACCCCACAGCTGGGCTGACCCACATCCCGAAGAGCAGCACGGCACCCCAGCTGCACCAGGAGCTGCTCCGGGGTGCCCTTCGCAGCTGGGCGGGAGTTTCCTCAGCTCGGGAAGAGGAAGAGCAGGAGAAGCTGCGGCAGTGGTTGCGGGTGGCAGCCTGGCATTCCCTGGATCTGCTTCCGGCGCTTTGTCCCACAAACCCGGCACTAATGAAGGCTGTAAATAAGCCTTGGCTCCGCCTGGCCGCCGCTGCCGGGCTCCTCGCTGGCTCCTTCAACATTTATGAGCCCTCATGAATATTCAAATGGCAGCCTAATGGCTGCAGACTGGTGCTGAGTCCAAGGGCTGCGTTAATATTTCATACGAGGATGGGAGCAGATCCACGCCCATCAATTTGGGACAAACACGGCCCTTCATTAATTAATCATTAATTAAAATAAGGCAGCGCTGCAGATTTGGCGTTTCCCAGGAAAAGGGGTGTTTGGGAAGAGCCCCTCGGGCATTATTCTCCTTGGGAAGAGGCCTGGCAGCCTCTGGGACTGCCAGGAAGCCTCCAGGATGAGCAGTGTGGGAGATGGACCCACAGAGCTATGGATGGACATATGGATGGACATTTCCAAGGATTTGCTGGGTTTGGAAGACCAAGGAGCTGCAGCTCGAAGTCCTGTCCTCTGCTGGGACCTGTGTTCCTGCTGGGAACACACCTGTGGTGTTTAAGTTTATCTCTTCCCTCCTCTTCCCTCCCAGCCGGGAGGTTTGGATGTGAGGGCTGCTGGGATCTGGCGCATTCCCGCATCCCGCGGGGTACGAGCAGCCACCTCCTCTCTTCTCAAATCCTTCCTCCCAAGATTGTGTAAAGGTTCGACAGCAAGGCAGTAAATGTCAGGAGAGAGGGATGAGGGGCAGGAAGATCCCTTTCTTTGGGATTTCGGTGCCCAAGGCACAGCCAGTGCTGCCACTGATCCCAGGAAGGGGAAGGTCTCCGGGCCGGGCAGCCAGAACTTGTTAAGAGTCTCCAGATCCCGTGGAAAAGCCTCTGGTTTATGGCTCTCGGTGGAAGGGGGAAGTTTTTGACGAGGTGCATGAGCAGTGACCTCATAAATTGCTCGATAAAGTGTAAACATGGGTTGGAGAAAGGCTTTTGGAAGCCCAACTTTAATAACAATTTAAACTGCCTTAAATATTTATGTGCCTGGTCTCAGCACAGCTTGTAATTAGAGAAGGTTATTTCTCTTTTTGTGCACTTTGGTGCATTTTGAGGCTGTGCTGCCACCAGGTTCTGACACTTCCATCTTGGCAGAGTTAAGAAATGAAATAAAAAAGGGATAATTTCCTTTTTTTCCACCTTAATAGAAAGATAAAGCAGCGCCATCATTGCTGCGTTTGCCGGTACAATCTCGGGGTTTAGCAATGTTGATAATCTTCTTTTGATGCTAATTAATTACAAGTAATCATAAAAACAAATGAAAAGCACTATAGTTGCAGCAGGGTTTTTTATGCTTATGAAATAATGCATCTTTATGCATTTGTTTATTTGCCATGGAAAAAAATGTAATCTATATTCATGGGCAAACAGCTTTAGCACGCGGCGCTGGGGCTGCGGAGCACTCCCAGCTTCAGCTGCTCCCCCTCCTTCCAGCGGCAAATCCCAAAGTCCGGCCCTCAAAGGGATTTGGTGCTCGGCTGTGTTTGTCCACGGGCTTGGGAATATGGGTTTAGGGGGAAATGCCATTTGTTTATAGCTAAATATCCATCCAAAACGACTTCAAATCAATTAAAGGGATTCATGCCCAAAATAGGGAAACAGGACCCGGCATCGTATCCTGGTGCTGCCTCATTTATGCCAACATTCTGTGTGCCACGAAACCATCCCTGTCCCGGAGCTTTCACGGGGGAAGGGCCTCATTTCTCATCTGGGATTCTGGAACGGCCTGGGAGCTGTCGGCTGTGTCCCGAGGGCCCTCGGCTCTGCCGCGCTCCCCATCTCCCCCTGCAGCTTTCCGTACGTGTTAAATAGTTGTGGGGAAGAGACTCAGGGCTAAGCCAGGCTTTGGGTGGCTGCAGCTGGTCCTTGGGATCCTCCGGGATCTCTCCGGGAGGAAGGAGCAGAGCCAGGTCAGGAAAACTTCCTCCGGCCCTGGCCAAGGCCCGGGGCTGAGTCACCGACAACTCATTATCGGGGCTTTGTGTATTGACCTAACTGCTGGAAGGGGGCCCCGAATTCCTTGGCAACTTCCAAGAGTGAGAAACAGAAGCTTTTATGGGATTAGACGTGAAAATGAGTAAAACAAGGCTACAGAGGCCTCTCTGCAGAACCAACCTCAGCTTTAAACTAAATATTTTCCTTCTGATTTCCCATATATTTGAGTTTTATCCCGGCAGGAAAGCACGTCCCGGGCCTGCTGACATCATCACACCTGGGCTCTGGGCGGCCTCGGAGCCGGGATGTGCCCATCCCTGTGCCCATGTCAGGTGCCCTGCCCCATGTCCATCCCCGTGTCCATGTCAGGTGTCCTGCCCCATGTCCATCCCCGTGTCCATCCCTGTGCTCATGTCAGATGCCCTGTGACGTGTCCATCCCCGTGTCCATCCCCGTGCCCGTCCCTGTGCCCATGTCAGGTGTCCTGCCCCATGTCCATCCCTGTGCCCATGTCAGGTGCCCTGCCCCATGCCCATCCCCATGTCCGTCCCCGTGCCCATGTCAGGTGCCCTGCCCCGTGTCCATCCCCGTGCCCCTGTCAGGTGCCCTGCGTGCACCAGAGACTGTCCAGCAGCAGGAGCCTTCCCGAGGTTCTGAGCTGCTGGATGCCATCCAGGGCATTCCCACCTGGCTGTGGCACCTGCTGGGGCTGGGGACAGATCCTGCTCTCTGGCTCCCGTTTTTGGGATGGGTGTTTTCTCCGGACCTGGAATTCCGGCGGCGCGTGGGAAGGGCACATATGCATATTGTATGCTAATGAGCGGCACCAAATAAGGCGGGGAGGTTCAGCTCTGCCGGAGATAGGGATCTGCCGGAGCGGCAGAGGTGCTAACGCTCCAGCAGCACGTTTTTGTTAATCAAATGATACGGAATTAACACACGGTACAGTAATTGCCTTGTTAGATGGAAATGAAGCCCCGCTCGGAGACACGGAATCTGGAGTGTGACTCACTGTTCCAGCCACATTTAGATTGTTGTCGGTACAATTAGGATTTGGAATTTACAAGTGGAGGGGGGTTTTAGTTTATTTAATCAATCGCTATAGCAACGGCAAAATTCAACAGGAGACGTTCCCTTTTCCACGTCCAGGGGCTTGGACTCGTTCCTCTGGCTGGGGAAAAGCAAACTTCCAAACTTTGGGAGAACCAGCTTTTCAGCAGCTTACCCTGGTGCTTCCTAAATCCTTGGGGGATTCCAGTCCAGCTCCTTCCTCCCTGCTCCAGCGGAACAAACGTTTAGGAATCCACGACTTCCCACGACGTGGCCATCTCAGAACTCCTGTCTCGGGAGCTTCCCTGGGAATCGGGGAGGCTTCCCTGGAGGGGAGAAAAGCTCTTATGAGCTATTTGTATGGACACAGGAAAAAGGAGCAGGGAACAAAGGAACTGATCTTCCAGGAATGCTTTCCCTAAACAAACCACGCAAGTCAGAGCGATACCGAACCCCCGTGCTGCCATTCCCGGCTGGAGAGGCAGCTGTGGAGCGCAGGAGAGCGGATACCCCTGTATCCCTGAAAACCTTCACTTTAGGGAAGTGTCGTCATCACTTTTCCTGTCCCAGGGATTCTGCTCCCTCTCCGGGTTTGTCCTTACAAGGCGGCTCCGCTCCTTGTTCAGGAGCTGCCTTGTGCCAGTGACCTTTTCCCGGGTCTCTCCTCCCGGCCGGGTGTCCCTGGGGCTGGAAACCTGTGAGAAAGTCACTCCGAAGGGCCGAATTCCCTTCCTCGCGGATGCCCGAGGGGCGGGGAGCTCCGGCTCTTTGCTCCATTGCAAAGTTACGGATTTCCTCAGTTTGGCCAGGACTGGGGGAAAAAATTCCCGGGATTTTCATCCCGAATCTTTGGGCTGGCTTTGAAGCCTATCCACCTTGCATGGACACAGGTCCATATTATTGGATGCCCCGGAGTCCACTGCCGCCCCCAAGAGCCGCTGGATGAGGCAGCTCCAGGGCTGCAGGGAGAACACGCTGGCTCCAGGAGTGCTGCAGCGGTGATTAACAGCGGCCGCGCTTCCTGCCACCCTACACCGGGCAGGAATATTACCCGCAGCGGGAGCGGCACCTGGCCCCATTAATAACCCCCTCACCCCGGGGCTCCGCGGCCCCTCGCAGGCGGAGCCCTGACCCCGCGTTTACAGGTGTAAGGGAACGAGGCACACGTGGCAGCCAGATGTGCTGCCCACGGAGCCGGCGGCCGCACCTCGGCGCGCGGCTAATCCTGAAATATTAATCAGGAGGCAGCGCGGGAGACGGGCCTCGTTATTAGAGCCCCAGTCTTGCACGTCAGCCACAACAGATGGAAAAAAACGGGGAAATGTATTTAACATTCCTGCTCGTTTCTTCAAAAATAATTATCTGATTAAATGTGCCAAATGTGATTTTCATTTTTCCGTCCTCGTCGTCCTGGTAAAAGTGCAGTTAAATTGGCAGCGATGCAGCACCGCCGAGCTCTGACTGGAATCATAAAAGGAGCAGGCCAGGCAGTCAGTTTGAACCCGGAGCGGGGGGTTTGGGACCGGCCAGGCTCAGTCACGGACAAGGGGGGCTTTGTGCGCTGATCATAGCACAGAAATCATACAGCAGGCACGGGGCTGGGCGAGGAGCAGCCAGGGAAACACTCTGCAGTTCTCAGGGATCTCCAGCCCCTGGAAGGGGTGATGGATCCCTCAGGAAGCAGCTGCCGTGCTGGACGGGCTGGGATGGAAACACGGGACACTGGCAGCGGCTGCTCGGGGAGGTGGCCAGGGAGGGACTGGACTCTGCTCTGCTGACGAGGTGGGGTCGGACACGGGCTGGACTCTGTGGTCCTGGAGGTCTTTCCCAGCCTCGCTGCCAAAGCCCTTGGAAAGAAGAAGGAGGAGCCGCAGGTCAATTTTCAGCTCTCGCACGGGGCGAAAGGTGCGGCTGGTCGGGATTTGATCCGATTTTTCGGGAAAGCAGCAGCCAATGGCACTTCAGGCCCTGTTACACAAACCACCCTTGCCTTTGACTCCCGCTTCCGCTGAACCCCCCGGAGCTCCCGTCTCCCTCAACAAACACCTGCTTGGGGGTTTTTAAACGCCTGCTTCCCCAGAGCTGTGTTAGAATAAGGCAGGGGTTTAATTGCAGTGAGAGGAGGGGGAAAGGTATGGTTTCCAAAAGGACAGAATACTCGGGATATTTACGGCCCCATTTAGCGCGTTGCTTTGCCTTAAAGAGGTGGGGATTTACATGTGTTAAGTGCTCCTACAAATCTCCTTTACCCTTTCCTGGAAAAGGGCAACACAATAATAATTGTTAAATTTATGTGGTAAGACGTCTGTACTGTAGGGCTCGGCGAACGGAGCTCCATACACTTCCTGCCTCTACTTTCTATCCCCGAGCCGTCTCCATTGAAATTCCCGTGGAGCGGCCGCCGGGGACGGCTCCGTCACTGCCGGTCCTTGCGGGAAGTTTGGGAAGTTTCTCTGCCTGTGGCTCGCAGTTAACAAAATGTAATTACGTTGCCAGCATATCCTCATGGAATCCTCTGGAATCGCAGGATCTGAGGTCGGAACAGACCTCGAGGACCACTGAGTCTACCCCTGCCCAGGCCGCCACTGCCACATCCCCGCGGCTGGGAACCCCCTCTGGGCACGGGGACTCCGCCGCCGCCCCGGGCAGCTATGCCAGTGCCTGACCCCCTTTCCACGAAGGAATTCTCCCTAAAATCCACAGCCAATCCTACAAGCCGGAACCGAGCGCCGAGACGCGGCAAGTGACGGGAGCAGCTCTTCCTCTGCAGCCGAACACAGAGGCCGCAGGAGATGTCAGAGGTGCTAATCAGGTGCTAATTGCTGTTTGTTTATCCCTCTCCCGAAGCCCTCCGAAGCGGCCGGGATGAACTTTGCTCGCAGAGAACACAACCCCCCGGCTGGGATGCCAGGGGAGGCGGGCTGGGAAAAGGCCCTCGTGTTTGTATTCCCCGCGCTCCGCAGCGAGCCCTGGAGAAAGCGCCTTTCCAAAGGCACTGATAGGCAGTCATCTCCTCCGGGAGAACGGTGTGTTCCCACCGAGGCGTGTTAGGCTGAGATTTATCACAGTTTGCGTTTCAGAACTCCTGGCTCCCTTCGCTTTCCCCGCTTTCCCCAGCCTCTGCTGCCTTCGCTGCTATTCCGAGCGCTGCTTCCCCGCCGAGCGCGCTCGGGTCACAGCGGGAGCGGCACATACCTGTGGATTTCGGGATGCGTGGGACTGCCGCGGCTCTGAGGTGTGATAATCCCGGCAGGAGCGGGATGGGGCTGCCTGGAACGCTTCCAGGGATAGGGCAGCCACGGCTTCTCTGGGAAACCTGTGCCACCCTCACAGCCGGGAATTGCTTCCCGATATCCCATCCGTCCCTGCCCTCTGGCACTGGGAAGCCATTGCCCGTGTCCTGTCCTTCCATGCCTTTTCCAAAGTCCCTCTCCAGCTCTCCTGGAGCCCCTTCAGGCAGGGGCTCTGAGCTCTCCCTGGAGCCTTCCCTTCTCCTGTGTGGGCACCTCGTGCCCCCCTCCCATCACACACCAGGTAACCCGGACCCCCAGTTCCAGCTGTTAGCCACCGGCTCTCCCAGCTCCAGCGAAAATCCCAAGGTACAAATCCAACTGCAAATCCCTGTGATTCCCCGGCTCCCGGCGCCAGATGATTTTGTTTTACCCTTCCCACACAGAGCTTTGTGCATCAGCCACCGGGGACCATTCCCTGCTTGTGTTGTGCACACATCTGGCAGCTGTTTGCCCCCAAAATGCACCAAATCCATCCTTTCCTGGGCATATCCCCCACGCCCTTCTCTCTTCTCAGTGCTCTGCCCCAGAACTGCAAGACAGTCAGAGCAGCAAACCCATGGAACAGAGGAGTTAAGAGTTAAAGGCAAAATCATTGCAAGGTTGTTGGAATGAACCTAATTAACCATTTCCCGGCTGGGGAGCTGGGGTTGAGACCCTGCAAGGGTTAAGCCGGGCTGGCTGGGCCGGAGAGGTGCAGGAAAGGCTGCTCAGGTGGGCACATCCACAACCTGACGGATGCCACGATCCTGAGGATCTGAGGGACTCCCCAGGCGCCTTCGAGTTTATCCATCCCCAGTCCCAGTCCCTGCTCTCCTCCCTTTGCCTGTTTATCTCCAATCTGTCTATTTAGATTCCTCCTAAACAAGATGGGAATATCTCGGTGCCTGTTGGTGAGACTCTTGCGCATCCATCTGTTATTTACATCGTTCGTTTTCCTGAGGTGTCTCCAACAAACCCTGGCTGGGTGCTCTGTATGCGTTATTAATAAAACAGCTGTAAAAATATTAACTGTACAGCCTAATTGTCAGCCCTGAGCAGGAGCCAAATCCATCCCAAACGGATGTGAGCCCTGGAATGTGGCTGTTCTCCAGAGCCCTGCTCCTGCTCCGAGTTGCAGGGCTGGAAGGGACCCTAAGGATCACCCCTGCCATGGCAGGGACACCTTCCCTACCCCAGGGCGCTCCGAGCCCTGTCCAGCCTGGCCTTGGGCGCTCCCAAAGATGGGACAGCCGCAGCTTCCCGGGGAATCCTGTGCCAGGGCCTCCCCACCCTCCCAGCCAGGAATTCCGTGTCTCTGTGAAAGCCACAGGGACGATCAGAGGTGTGGGACCATCTCGCTCCGCTCACTGGGAAGTTCTCCTACAGCAAGGTTCATCGTGGGGAGCTCCCAGGATTTAAGCCACCACTCTGGCTTTCACCAGGCGCCTCTTTATCCCATCCAAGTCCTGGCCCCTGGGTCTGCTGATTCCTCCTCCTCCTGAAGGGCGCCCTATGGAAAGGGAGGAGCAGCTCCAGCACCTTCCAGGGACACTTCCCAAAGGAATGCGCTCGCCAGGTTAGGAAAACTCTTTAATTTTGGGGATCTGTGGCTATCCAAGCTTGGAAGGGAAAGGGCACCAGGAACTGGGCTGAATCCAGGAGCCACGGCTGTGCTTTACCCCGAGCTGTGCTCTCCCGGGAGCTGGAGGCTGAGGATGAGTGTTTGTGGCATTTTTGATGTTTCCATGGGGATTGCTATAGAAACAACTCTGCTACCCCTTCATTTATTAATTTACTTTGTTAGGGAACCAAAGGTAAACCACAGCTCCAAAGAAACAATGGCTTGAAAGAGATTTTGCCATCCACGCTTCATTTTCCAGCGAAAGGGCCTTGAGTTTGTGTCTAAAGGACAACATTTGCAGCTAATTTAATCCAGTCAAAGGAATGAGATTCCACAAGGTTTCCTTTGAGACTGGAAAACAACAGCTGATCTGTGTCATAACACATTACAGCGAGCCGTGCTTTAGCAATCCTGCTGCGGAGCATCCCTCGGCAGCCCAGCTCAGCCTCCCCTGGCCCTGCCATGGGCAGGGACACCTTCCTCTGGCCCAGGCTGCTGAGCTCCAGACCGTCCTTCCCGCGCTGGGGGAGGCTGCGATGGGCAGGGACACAAAGGGAAGGCAGAGCGTGGAGCGCTTTAGATGCCAGGGCGCACACGTTCCACGCTGCAGCTCTGTGGTACAGACCGGATTGCTGGGTACCTGCACCGCCCCGAGCTCCCGGGAAATCCTGCCTGTGTTCAGGGCAGCTCCCAGTCCCCCGGTAAGGCTGGAGTTACAGACACGGAGCTCATTTATTCCCCTCACAGCCAAGCCCCCGCCCATCCATGAATTCCGTGTGACCAACGGAGGGTTTCACGGGAGTGCTGCGGGTTTAACCCCGTAACCAGAGTGTCAGAAAGGGCAAGCAGCAGCTAAACCCACGTGTGAAGCTCGGGCTCTACAGCAAGAGCGGGAGCTGTGCCAGGGCCCCACAGGGTCCTCAAATGCCTTTGTTTTTATGGTGGGAATGCAAGAGCATCGAAAAACCCAACCTGACATTTGAGAGTGGTTGAAAACTCCCTGCAAAACCCCACTCTGGGCTCCAGCTCCTTCCCAAGGTCTCAGCCCTCAGTGATTGTTGTGTCTCTGCAGCTCAGCTTGTTTTCCTCCAGTTCTTGTTTTCATGTAAGAGTTTTATTGATGTGCTTCTTTATAAAAAGGAAGAGACATTTTCCTCTTTTCATTCCATGCTGTGCATGAAAGATCCCCTGCCTCAGCTCGCGGAGCTGCAGCACAGAACCCTGGGATGGTTTGGGTGGGGAGGAACCTCAGGGCTCCCCTCGTTCCTTCCCTTGCTATTGGCAGGGACCCTGCACTGTCCCAGGTCTCTCCAAGCCCTGTCCTGGAGGGATGGGGCCGGAGCTGTGCGTGCAGGAAGAGCAGGGAATGTGGCTCTTTGGGCTGGGGAAATGTCACTGTCCCCTCAGCACGGCTCTGCATATTCCTGTACACACAGAGCCGGGCCTGGCAGCAAAAATCTGCTTTTCCCTGCACATTCCGGGGTCACGGCGCAGGTGGAACAGCCCAGGGGACAAACAAGGTGAGCTGGGAGCAGCTGCAGTGCCGGCCTGGATTCTGCTCCCTTCCAGGAGCTGAGCCCGGAATCGGGGCTGGGATTACTCCAGGGCTTCCCAGGGGCACAGACCCTGCACCTCCGAGGGGATGGCCAGGGGACACAGAGGTGATAAAACCGGATAAAATCCGTAAGAACTGCCCTGGGGGCAGCAGAGAGTGGGTGGAGCTGCGGCAATCCATGGGAAGGGGGGACGGGCACGGAGCAGGAATGGCCAGCAAATCTCCATATGGCAGCCGGCTTCTCCTGGCGGCCCCAAATCGAGTTAGGATGGGTCGGTGGAATTACATTTCATTGTTATTTTTAATATTCGAGATGGAGCTTAGATTGCAGGCCCTGTGCTGCTCCAGGGGGAGAGGTATCCATGAAATAGCAGCTCGGGATAATTTCTCCGGTTCAGAGGGACCAGGAGAAACGTCAGGAGGAAAAACTCGTTCCAGAAAGGATTGATTTGATCTTATATGGGAATGTTTTAAATATGGGGTAGCAAATTCTATCAGTACCTCGTCTGGAGAGTGAGGAATGAATTGGATTCTTTGGAAGGGAAGGGAAAGGTTCAAGTGCCAAATCCAAGGGAAATCCAAGTGTCCCGGTGGAGAAGCCCACCAGAGTCCCCCCCTCATTCGGCACTGAGCGGATTTATCATGGAATGATTTCGGTTGGAAGGGACCTTAAACCCCATCAGTTCCAACACCTTCCCCAGCCCCCGTCCAGCCTGGCTGTGAGCACTTCCAGGGATGCAGCACCCACCACCTGCGCACCGGCACCTCCCCAGTGCCCGCGTTCTCCGCAGGAGCCGGAGCAGAGCCGGTGCTGTGGCGGTCAGCGGTGAGCAGGGACAAGCCGGCGGCAAACCCCCGAGCAAAGCTGGCACCCAGGCCCGGTCAGACGGGACCGAGGAACAGGAGTCACCCGGTGCCTCTGGAAACTCGACTCCTCGTCTCGAGAAAGGCTCTGCAGCTCTTTCAGATGAACAGACATTTCCTGCCCTACTTAAAACGGGGGCAGATTTCCAAAAACGTTTGGGTATTAAAAGCCGCGGGGTCCTTGGGAGGCGGGGAAGCGGTGACACCTGTGACAACGAGCAGCCTGTTTCCGACCGCCTTCTCAGGTGCCTGCCGAGGAAAGGCGCTTCCCAAGGCGTGATCCCGACGTGTCGCCGAGCCGAGCCCCAGATCCTCGGGGTATTTTGGGACCCCTGAAGCCAAGAGCTTGGCCACGGCTGTTTGAATCCACGTGGAATCATGGAATGCTTCAGGCTGGAAGGGATTTTAAGGATCAGATCACTCCACCCTGTGGTCAGGGTGCTCCGAACCCGTCCAGCCTGGCCTGGGACACTGCCAGGGATCCAGGGGCAGCCACAGCTGCTCTGGGCACCCTGTGCCAGGGCCTGCCCACCCTCCCAGGCAGGAATTCCTTCCCAACATCCCATCTAAACCTGCCCTTTTCACTCCAGGACGTCCCCTCTGCCACCCCTGGCCTCCCTTTGCCTCAGAGCTCCTGAAAAACTCTCAGGGCTTGCAGGTGACATTTCTGTTTGGTTCTCCCCAGCAGCTGAGGATGAAATTCCATGAACCTCCAGTCCCACCTCAGTGTGGCAGGATAAATCATCCTCCCAGCCGAAGGCACCGCGCTGCCGTGGCAGCACTCGCACCCACGCTGCCATTGCCTCACCCCACTAATGTTTGGTTTCCATTTGCCTTTCAGCATGGGCTGCATAAGCTCTTGCTCCAACGGGAGGTTTATGAAAAGGGGTCACTCCCAGCCCACCCACCCCATTCATTTATGGAATTTGTGGGCCTGAGAGGCCGGGGAAGCGAGGGATTTCAACCAGCTCCGCTGCCCATTTTTATGGCGACAGTGCAGTCACAGGAGGGCACTGAGCAGCAGTGGTTTGTTTGCGTGTCCCCCCCAGGCAGCCGGAAAACCAGGGAGCAGGGAAGGAACACAACGCTTTCCCCAGTAACCAGCCCGGGACAGCTCTCTGTGCCCCGTTCCAGGCTGGAACGGCACCTGCCAGCCCCGGTTCCGCCGCGGCTCCCCAGCTCCAGCTGCAGCGGGAGCGCACAGGATGCCGTGTCACACATGAGTGACTCCCGGGCAGGCCAAGTGACAGATGCGTTTCCTCGACTCCAGGCCAGGCTCCAGCACAAACCACTCTTCATTTATCAATAATTGGGCCTTAATTTCATTTGGCAGTGCTGGAGCAGCATGCTCAGCTTCCTCTCCAATAGACTCCCGCTAATTAGGCTGGCTCTGGGCATCAATCTCTTGATTTGAGCCTCTAATAATCAACCCAGATCTTGCTTTTTCCACAGGACGTGGTGGCTTTATCCATAACTCATTATTAGCCATAATGGAATGGGAATGGAACCGCTCTATTATTGATGGCTCCGAGAGGCAGGAGCAGGGATCACACTCTGCCTGCTCACACGGAATCAACGTCTTGATTCCTTTGGCACCTCTCTGGAATAATAAATGTCATGTTCCATTAGTCCTCAGGCACCAAAAAGGGGATTTTTGTTCACTTGGAGTCTATTTATCAGGGAGGTTTAGGGAAAGGGTTAATAGAGGCACAGAAGTTGGCCAGAGCAGCTGGGGACTCTCCATCCCTGGAGGTGTCCCAGGCCAGGCTGGGCAGGGCTCGGAGCACCCTGGAACAGGGGAAGGTGTCCCTGCCCGTGGAACTGGAGGAGCTTTAGGGTCCCTCCCATCCCAGAGCACTCTGTGATTCCGTGTAAATGTGGCCACAGTGTCTGGGCACTGGGACCATGATGGTTCATCACTGCTGGGGTTGAATGATCCATCTCCACTGGAATTCTGGGCACCAGGTTCCTTAATTTCCCAGGGAAACAACGGCAAAGTGTAAAACCCAGAAGGAATCGATCTGATGTCATTCTCCCCTCTATCCCACCACCCAAACACGACCTTCCCAAAGCCTTTTCCTGCCTGCAGGTGACACACTGAGGGCTCTGTTCCCACTCCCAGCTTCAGGGGAGTGTCAAGCCCCAGCGATTCTCTCCAGGGCTCGGCTCCCACCGGTGTTTTCGCTCCGAGTGTTTCCTGGCACAGCCCAGCTCGGCGATGGCTCCTCGGGGCTGATTGCTGTGCCCAGATGAGCTCTCGGAGCTTGCTGCACGATCCAATCCATGGCATAATTGAAGAGGATGAGGAACAAAATTCCTCCTTGTTTCACCCCAGTAACTCCTCCAAATTCAACGGAGAGCGCTCCATATGGTCCCGCACGAGTCGGGAAATGTGCGGATCATGCCAGAATAAATGAAATCTCCCAGGTCTTGGTGGCTGGTTATTATTAAAGATCTGTCCCAGCAATTCATTGGGATTGGAAGGGATTGCAGCCACTGGAAAAATGATGGATAGTGCTGCCGTGCAGCTCGGAGAGGGATGGAAAAACCTGGGCTCGCAGTGCTTGGCTGAACAGCGCCGTGCCCACATGTGCTCCCCGCGCTTCTGGAAAAGTCCAACCTCAAACCCTCTGATTCCCAGGACGGAAGCAGATGGATTTCAAGGGCCTCTTCCCAAATAAGCCGTGCAAGCCCTGGGACACATCTCATCCCAGAGGGTGAGAAATCTGGGAGCGCTGCTGAGCCCGGGGGCTGTTCCAGCAGCGGGATCCAGGCTCTGCATTCCCGGCTGCCGCCAAACAAAGGCAGGACTTGGACACCCGTTAAGGGCTCGAGCAGCTCCGACAGCTCTTCTCAGCTGGGAACAGAATCCCATGGGTGAAGCAGAGGTGCTGCTGAGGATGTGGGAAGGGTGCTCAGGCACTGGAAGGGGCTGCCCAGGGAGGTCTGGAGTCCTCATCCCAGGCCAAGCCCAAGGAATGCCTGGAGGTGGCACTCGGTGCTCTGGGCTGGGGACAAGGTGGGGACTGGGCACAGGTTGGACTCAGGGATCCCGGAGTTCTTTTCCAATTGGAACAATGCTGGGAATCCGATTGCAAACTCGGGGTTCGCTTCCCAAGCTGTCTGAAGTCATCCCAGAGAACAAAATCCTATTTTTTCCCTGACTCANTGGGAATGGAACCGCTCTATTATTGATGGCTCCGAGAGGCAGGAGCAGGGATCACACTCTGCCTGCTCACACGGAATCAACGTCTTGATTCCTTTGGCACCTCTCTGGAATAATAAATGTCATGTTCCATTAGTCCTCAGGCACCAAAAAGGGGATTTTTGTTCACTTGGAGTCTATTTATCAGGGAGGTTTAGGGAAAGGGTTAATAGAGGCACAGAAGTTGGCCAGAGCAGCTGGGGACTCTCCATCCCTGGAGGTGTCCCAGGCCAGGCTGGGCAGGGCTCGGAGCACCCTGGAACAGGGGAAGGTGTCCCTGCCCGTGGAACTGGAGGAGCTTTAGGGTCCCTCCCATCCCAGAGCACTCTGTGATTCCGTGTAAATGTGGCCACAGTGTCTGGGCACTGGGACCATGATGGTTCATCACTGCTGGGGTTGAATGATCCATCTCCACTGGAATTCTGGGCACCAGGTTCCTTAATTTCCCAGGGAAACAACGGCAAAGTGTAAAACCCAGAAGGAATCGATCTGATGTCATTCTCCCCTCTATCCCACCACCCAAACACGACCTTCCCAAAGCCTTTTCCTGCCTGCAGGTGACACACTGAGGGCTCTGTTCCCACTCCCAGCTTCAGGGGAGTGTCAAGCCCCAGCGATTCTCTCCAGGGCTCGGCTCCCACCGGTGTTTTCGCTCCGAGTGTTTCCTGGCACAGCCCAGCTCGGCGATGGCTCCTCGGGGCTGATTGCTGTGCCCAGATGAGCTCTCGGAGCTTGCTGCACGATCCAATCCATGGCATAATTGAAGAGGATGAGGAACAAAATTCCTCCTTGTTTCACCCCAGTAACTCCTCCAAATTCAACGGAGAGCGCTCCATATGGTCCCGCACGAGTCGGGAAATGTGCGGATCATGCCAGAATAAATGAAATCTCCCAGGTCTTGGTGGCTGGTTATTATTAAAGATCTGTCCCAGCAATTCATTGGGATTGGAAGGGATTGCAGCCACTGGAAAAATGATGGATAGTGCTGCCGTGCAGCTCGGAGAGGGATGGAAAAACCTGGGCTCGCAGTGCTTGGCTGAACAGCGCCGTGCCCACATGTGCTCCCCGCGCTTCTGGAAAAGTCCAACCTCAAACCCTCTGATTCCCAGGACGGAAGCAGATGGATTTCAAGGGCCTCTTCCCAAATAAGCCGTGCAAGCCCTGGGACACATCTCATCCCAGAGGGTGAGAAATCTGGGAGCGCTGCTGAGCCCGGGGGCTGTTCCAGCAGCGGGATCCAGGCTCTGCATTCCCGGCTGCCGCCAAACAAAGGCAGGACTTGGACACCCGTTAAGGGCTCGAGCAGCTCCGACAGCTCTTCTCAGCTGGGAACAGAATCCCATGGGTGAAGCAGAGGTGCTGCTGAGGATGTGGGAAGGGTGCTCAGGCACTGGAAGGGGCTGCCCAGGGAGGTCTGGAGTCCTCATCCCAGGCCAAGCCCAAGGAATGCCTGGAGGTGGCACTCGGTGCTCTGGGCTGGGGACAAGGTGGGGACTGGGCACAGGTTGGACTCAGGGATCCCGGAGTTCTTTTCCAATTGGAACAATGCTGGGAATCCGATTGCAAACTCGGGGTTCGCTTCCCAAGCTGTCTGAAGTCATCCCAGAGAACAAAATCCTATTTTTTCCCTGATTCAGCCACGGAAGGAAGGCAGCCCAGGCCCACCTCAGCTCAGCAGACGGATTCCAGATTCCATTCCCGATGATTTGAAGATGTCCAACTCCTTCTGGTGCCCCTTGCCCTGGGCTGCAGCCCTGCCACTTAAAAAAGATTTGTTCTGAGGGCTTCAGTGGCCCCGGGCCCTTAGCATTTCTTTCGGCCTATAAACAAATTTTATCGTTTTATTGGAGTGAGGGAAATTGCTGCGTCCATCTTGGAATGTGGAGTATTATCCCATTAAAGGCAAGCAGCTGATTAATAAAATAAGGCTTTAAAAATATTATTTTGGAGGATAAAGTTGCTAAGCTTGGTTTTATTACAGGACTTTTTACTTGTTTCCTCACGTCCAACTTCTCACCCTAACAGCGGGAAAGGCCGGAGCAGGGAGATGTGGGCTGCAGCGGGAGCAGGGATTGCTCTCCATGCTCTTCCTGGCTGGAAAGATCACAGGATCCCAGGATTTCCCGAGGTGGAAAGGGCCCACCTGGATCACGAGTCCAGCTCCTGGCCCTGCACAGGGCCCCCCCAAAATCCCACCCTGTGCCTGAGAGCGTTGTCCAAGCGCTCCCTGAGCTCTGGCAGCCTTGGAGAGGTGACCCTTTCCTGGGGATGGGGCGTGTGAGGCCCCATCCGGCCCTGGCCCATCCAGGATGTGCCAGAGAGCTCCAGTCCTGCTCGGACTGGGAAGTGGATCCTACGGACTGCTGGAGGAGGTCCCTGCAGCACACCCGGGATTTCCCAGCCCTCCGTCAATCGCAGAAAACGCCCAGCCCACTGTGCAAGCACAGGATCCCATCCCGGTGTGCTCATCCCAGAAAAGCTCAAAGCCTGGAGCGGCGGTGTTTCCCCGGAGAGCGGGGCAGGGTCGGAGCACATTCCAGAGCCCGCATTCCCTGCCCCCGGCGCCGGGAAGGGACCCCCGGAGCAGCCGCGGCCCCTTCCCTCGGCTGCCCCCACGTATCGATCCCTTCCTCATTCCCAGACTTTTCTGGGCGGTTACCATGGCAATGCCTTGCCTCAATAGGGTCCTTGTGAACTTGTTTACCATCCCAATTATAACATTTCCCAATCCAGGCTCATTCTGACAGCTCCGTGTCTCCCATCTGTGCCTGATCCCATCCGCACTTCCACAACAATGCCCCGCCAGCTCCCGCGCTCCCCGCGCCGCCCCGCAACTTCTCTGCGGCCACAATTCCCGCTTGCAGGAAGCGCAGGATTCGGTGTTTGACGGCCAGCCGGGGCCGTGTCCGGGGGGCACGCTGGAGGCTCCCGAATTCCCGCTGAGGAGAGGGAACTGGAAAGAGGAGCTTTCCCATTGACCTCGTGTCCGTGGGGGATAAGACAGGATGGAGGCAGCGCCCTTACCTCGGTGGGGATGGCGCTGGAGTAGGGGTGGGAGATGCCGCAGGCAGGCAGGGAGCTGGGAATGCAGGATCCCTGGATCACTCCATTCCTGAGGGTGCAGGGCCCTGGAGCCCCGGGAGCTGGGAATGCAGGATCCCTGGATCACTCCATTCCTGAGGGTGCAGGGCCCTGGAGCCCTGGGAGCTGGGAATGCAGGATCCCTGGAACAGTCAGTGCCTGAGGGTGCAGGGCCCTGGAACCCCGGGAGCTGGGAATGCAGGATCCCTGGAACAGTCAGTGCCTGAGGGTGCTTTGGATGGAACCTTTTTCCCTTCTGGTCCATCCAGGCTGGGCAAGACCTGAGTGGGGACATTGTGGAGCCAGGGAAAGGGTCAAGGAATACATGGTGTGTTCTCCCCTGGGCAACACCAGAGCACCAAAATTCCATAAGGAAAACCTGTTATCTCATCCGAAAGCGCAGGAAAAGGTACGGGAAACCAGAGGCTTTCACACACCTGCCAATGGAGCGGCTGGAATGGATCCCTTAATCCTGCAGGCAGGAAGGCACTGACATCCATGGGGGAAGCTGCAGCCAAACAATTTCAGGCTGGAGATAAGCAGGCTTGGGGACAAATTTCCAACTGGGAGGAGAGTGCAGCCACTGGAAGCTCCAAGTGTCCAAATGAAGACCTTCTGGAAGTTTCCTCTGGCAGGACCGGGCCGGCTGCAGCTATTGCGGGGCGGAGATGAAGTTAGAGCTGATAAAGGTCCCTTGTCCCTGGATCTGGAAAAGAAAAGTGCACTTAAAAAAAAGGAAATCTGTGCTGGGGTGGCGGCTGCCAAGGCGTGACTCAACCCCAACATGCGCAGATTCCTCCCCGCTCGGGAGTTTTCCAAATAACTCCGACTTCTCAATGGCTTCATTATGAGCCTCTGAAGGAGCATTGTCAGGATGGGGCCGGGATGGAGCCTCGCTCCCTGCGCTTCCGTCCCCTCCCGGGCCCCGGCCATCCCGGGAACGCTGCTGCCACTGGGTTTTCCCCAGGAACACAAAGCAAATCTGGCTGGCAGCGTGTGGCTGGGCTCAAAAAAATCCAAAGGCCTTTGGCAGATAAGCGGGAATGGGAATGATGCAGATGGCCAGGAGAAGCTCCTGAGACACCAGGGAAAAACAATATTGCTCTGGGAAAGGGCAAAACAAACAAAACACAACAGGAATTCGCAGTCCCTCAATGAAAACATTGGAATCTTCCCCAAGGATCACGTGAACTGCCTGAACACAGTGCCTGTTCTTCAGCTGAGGGTTGGACATGAGCATCCCAGAATCCCAGAGTGGTTTCAGTTGGAAAAGAGCTCCGAGAGCATCTTGTCCAAGCTGTGTCCGGTCCCCACCTTGTCCCCAGCCCAGAGCACTGAGTGCCACATCCAGCCATTCCCTGGACCCCTCCAGGGATGGGGACCCCAAACCTCCCTGGGCAGCCCCTTTCCATGGAGAAATCTTTTCCATCCTTAATGATTCCATGCCCAGGGAAGGGGGTGTTTCCTGCCCCACTCCCCCCAGCCTGGAATGCAGCATGGATTTATTCTCTCAGTACAAACAGCACAGGAGATCAGACACTTGAACAGGCTTCCAAAGCACCATTTCTCTCTTTTTTTCTCATCTCATTTCCATCCCATTCCTCTTTCTCTGATTCCAATTTCCAATCCTGGAACAGCAATCAAGAGACTTTTGCTTATGAGCAGCAGCAAAAGGCACCGGGAACTCACTGAGCATGGAAAGAGCCAAGCAGCAGCTTTGGAGTCCTGGATCTCCATCCTCCTGCCCGTGGTCCTCCTGCCCCTCCCCGCCTGGAACGGGAGCTTCCATCTCCATCCACATCTGCCTCTCCATGTGCTGTGGGGAGCTTCCCTCTCCATCCATTTGTGACGCTCCCAAAATGATGGCTCGGGGTTGCCGTGTTTTTTCAACTCCATTTTGTGGGGTTGTTTGCCATTAAATCCCAGCTCCACTCCAGCACTGCCCATGGCAGGCAGTTTTAGGAAAGTGCCGCCGTGGCTGCCAGGATATTTGGGCCGGACTTTGTTTTTTAATCCCACTAAGCCGGGAACATCTTTCGCTCCGTTTGGAGCTTCGGAGCTGGAAAAAGAAGAGCACAGAAGGCCTGTGTTAAAAATGGATGTGGCTGTGCCACAGGGATGGGCTCGGATTCTCCCGCTCGTGGATGTGGGCACAGGGAAAGGGCACAGAGGAGCCTCTCATCCTCATCCCTTTGGTCGCCCAGATCCTGCCTGGAGCTCACAGAAATCCCTGTGGAACATGAATTAGATGCAGCAGCTCTGGGTTCGCTGCCCTCCGGAGGGTTCCTTGTAGCACATTCCGTCTGATTCCTGCCTCAGCGGGAAGGGGAACGGGAACCAAACCCAGCTGCTGGTCCGCAGCACGGCCGGGGTTTGCAGGTACTGGAACGGTGTCTCTGTCCAGTGGAACATCTCCTTCCAGTGGAGCATCACCCCAAGCCCCTCTCCGGCTCTTGCTCTTCCTCCTTCCCCCTTAATCCACGTTTTTTTCAAACAATACCTATCCCACTCCCAAACGCCTCAGGAGAAGGTGATTTGCTAAAACAGGGCTTAACATTCCACTTCCTGTATCGTCTGGATGGTTTATTAGGATGGAAGGAACGAGCCTGGAGCCTGCCGGAATTTGAGAGAGAAAGGGGGAAATGGTGCTTGTGGAATTTTTGAACCGCGTTAGTTTTAGTGGGAGCAGCATCACAATTTAACCGGGAGACGTGGAAGCTCCAGCTCCAGTGGCTGCTGTAATTAGGCGGGAAGGGAGGCGCCGGGAATGACAGGTTTCCATTTGCAGTACAAACACTCTTCCCAAAATTACGGGTGCTCGGCAACAAATGTGACACCTGTGTGAAGGCAGGGAGGAGCAGCTCTCATCTCCATCTGAAAGGAGTGTGGAAGCACAAGCCAGGCTCCACAGTGGGAATGGGGAGTGGAGGAGGCTCCATGGGATCCGAGCGGCTCTGGACAGCGGGGAGTCAATCCTGCCACTGCTCCCGCCTGGAGGCTGCAAGGGCTTCAGCTCTGCCCTCCACCCCCTTCCCGCTCTGCAAACCCTGCTGTTTCCGAGTTGTTCCCCAGCTCCCCACTCCTCCTGCCCCTCTTCCTCCTGCTCCGCAGGGACGGAGGGCGCCGGCGGGGCTGGAGCTGGGAGAGGCCGCTCCGAGGGGGTTCGGGAGCTGCTTCGCTTTAGGGAAAAGCAACAATTGCCTCCATTGAGCTGCTGGGAAGTGAATCCCGGAGCGGTGGATGGATGCACGTAGCTCCCGGGACATCTGTGGCATCTCTGCCCCATCCTCCAGCCTTCCTCCTCTCCTGCGGGTCCTCTTGCAGCTCCTTTCCCCCCTGAACCCAGCCCGGCTTCCCCGAGGCTCTGCAGCAGCTCTCGCTTGAATGGCAACTATTCCATGACTGGAAACTAGGGGGAAGAATTACACCGGGATGGGAGCTGCCGGGAAAAGGCGGCTGGCGCAGGCAGGGAGGCTTCTTCCCTCCCTTACCTTGTGCTTCTGCAAGTCACAACTTTGTCAGGCTGCGAATTCCCAAAGCCTGCAGCTCCCCCTCTTTCCCAAGTCTCCGCGCAGCGCCAGCTGCTCGGCGGGGGGCCAGGGAAGTGTGTGTGGGGGGGAATTTATCCTTGCTCCAGCCTGCAGGCGGCTAGGGAAGCCAGAAGTGGGGATAACAGGGATCCACCTTGTCCGGGTGATTCCTGCAGCAGGAGGGGAGGGATGGGGCAGTGACCATGAACCTGCAATGACCCCGGCTGAACGGACGGAAACCAAAGCCCCTCTCCAGCTCTCCTGGAGCCCCTTTAAGCACTGGGAAGGGCTCTGTCTCCCTGGATCCTTCTCTTCTCCAGGCTGGACGTGCAGCAGGAATCCCTGAGCTGGCCCCCAGCGCGGGGACACGGTGGGCACAGGGACACAGGGCAGAGGTGCCCGTTCCCGATCTGCACAGCCCCTATGAAAGCAGGGAGAGGAAACCCCTCTGCACGGAGCAGAATGGAAGCCAGGCGTCTTTGGAAGCTCCACGTGGAGCGGCTGGAAGCGCAGCCCACAGCTGCATGGAAGTGAAATCCTCTGGGAAACCAGGAGATTTGGAGCTGCCCGTAAGGCTTCCTCCTTCTCCTCCTCCTCCTTCCCTTGGTAGACACTTCTCCCGATCATTCCAAGCAGAAGGGAGCGATGGCGACTTGGCAAGGGCTGAAAATCCGCCTTTGGAGCATGAATCAGCCCCATAATTTCTGTGGAAAGGAACATTTTGGGAGGATTTATGGCATAGCACGCTCCCATCGGATCTGCTGTCACAGAGCCTGCTAAAGGCTCCAGATAAAAGGGTTGCAGTTTACAGCCCTGGAAAATTGGAATGAATTCCCTGCTGGGAGCACACGGCAAGGACTCGCAGGAATCCTGCCCGAGATGTTCCCTTGGACCAGGAGGGCTGGAAAAGCAGCTCCAAGGGGATGAGGATGGAGCTGGCTGTGCAGAACCATCCCGCTGGCATGATCCACGGCTGTGCCTGACAGGGAGTTGTTAACCCTGACCCAGGGACAGTAAAGAGAGGGAAAACATTGGGGAATAGCTCTGGAGAGGACGGTTTTATGTGAGCTTTATTTGCGGGAAAGACTTCCTGCTTTTCCATCCGGGACCTCTGACCTGGGAGGAGAATCTTTTCCCAGTTATTTATTTTTCCTTGTTTGAAGTGAATATTTCACGATGTCCACGGACTTCTGCTAGCCAGAATTCCGGCATAAACCCAGCCTAGCCAGGAAAAGGCCGGATTCAGGGATATTCCCATCTAACCCAGCCTCCACAATGAACCTCCTGAAGGCCAAGTGATGAAATCCCATTTCCAAGCATCCCAAAATATTGTTCCATCCAATATCCCAAAGAGTTGCACTTAAAAGTGCCACGAGACCCGTCCCACACCTGGGAAACACGTGGAAAATGTGGCTGTTGGGAAAGGCTGGTGGGCTCCTCAGCTTCTTCCAGGAGGTTCAAGCTCAAAAGGAAAATTTCTCGAGTTTGAAATGAGCAAGTGAATACATTAATTAGGAAGTTTGTGCAAAAATAATTAGGGAAAAAAAATTAGGAAGTTTGGGGAAAAAATGAAGATATTAGGAAAGAAAACGAAGAGGTTTAGACTAAACAAATTAGGAAGCGTGTAAAAAGGAAGGTTGGAAAGAAAGAAGTTTGTACAAAAGGAACTTTGCACAAAAAATTAAGAAGTTTGCCACAAAATTAAGAAGTTTGCTGCAAAAGCTTCTAAAGCGAGAGCCCAGAATCTTTCGCAGGGAGGAGCTGCACAAAAGCAGCTCCCTGAACATGTTTTGCCTTTCCCAAAGCTGTTCCCTAAATGTCACTTTTATCGCCTTCTCTCCCAGCCTTTATGACCATATGTGTTTTTATGATATTCACAACATGCTTGTGCCACACAAGATGCAAATGCAATTTCCTGCTGGAATGGCTCAATATGCACAGCAACAAATGAGGGACACAAAGGGAGGAGAAGCGGCTCCGGGGCCGCCTGCCAGGGGCTCTCTGCCCCTGCCAGGGAATTACCTGGAAAAGGAAGCGGAGCCCAGCTCCTGCTCCTGCCCACCCGGGGCTTTGGCCAAGCACCTTCCTTAGGGGAGCCTCTTCCTCGTGCAGTCACAGAATCCCAGGATCAGTGAGCTTGGAAACACCTCCGGGGTCACGGACTCCAACCTGTGACCGATCCCCACCTCGTCCAGGCGTTCCTTGGACACCTCCAAACCTCCCGGGACAGCCCGTGCCAAGAATCCTTCCCCTGGAGAAACTCCTCCTGCTGTCCAGCCTGACCCTCCCCTGGCACAGCCCGAGGCTGTTTCCTCGTGTCCCGTCAAAATTCCAGCTCCTTGTATGAGGAGGATCTGGATTGTCCACTGCTTGTCCTGCTGCAATTCCAGAGAGCTGGAGAGCGACTTTGGACCAGGCAGGAAGTGGCAAACTCCATCCTGGGATCGATAATCCGGGATATCAGCTCAGGAAATAGAAAACGTCAGAGAGGGAATTTTGAAAACCAGAGCAGAGCATCCAAAAATAAGGAGAGGCAGGGAAATCCCTTTTCCTGAGGAATTTTAAACACATTGGGACAGTTTTTTCCAGCTGGGAGCGAGTGTCACAGTGCCTCCCAAAGTGCAAAGCAGGAGTTTGGGTTAGTCCTGGCAGCACATCCAGGGAAAAACGGGAAGAAGAAGTCGTTGTCCTTAAAATATTCATCCCTGGGCTCCCAGCCTGACACGTGTAGTGGTTCGGAGGGAAATTCCTCCGGGCTTCAGCCGCCTGCCTTTGGCCCGGGTCGGAATTACTCACGGAATAATAAACGCCCATGAATTATTCACGGCTTTCTCGTGTACTACACTGGAAGACAATTCCCACCTTGCCGTGCGTTTTTACCTTGGCTCCCGCTGCCTCGCGGGGTGTCGGCGCGGATCCCGGCGGAGCGCAGGCGTGGGGCCGGGACGAGCCTTCCCGCCGTGCCGGAGAGCGCAGGGCCCGCGGCTCCCGGCCCGCTCCTGCAAACGGGAACGTGGCACCGTCAATCCCATTGTATCCTGCAGGAGCAGCTGATGGAGCGCATCGTGGAGAGGGGGGCTCCAACTGATCCTCTTTTCTCAGTTAGAAAGCAGCTCCTGAGTTATCCCAGGGGCCAAGAGGGACAGGGTGGGATTTCCACAGAAGCCACGGAGCTGCTCCAGGGCTGGAGCCCCTCTGGAGCCAGCCTGGGAGAGCTGGGGGTGTTCACCTGGAGAAGGGAAGGCTCCAGGGAGAGCTCAGAGCCCCTGGCAGGGCCTAAAGGGGCTCCAGGAGAGCTGCAGAGGGACTGGGGACAAGGCCTGGAGGGACAGGACACAGGGAATGGCTTCCCAGTGCCAGAGGGCAGGGATGGATGGGACATCTGGAAGGAATTGTTCCCTGGGAGGGTGGGGAGGCCCTGGCACAGGGTGCCCAGAGCAGCTGTGGCTGCCCCTGGATCCCTGGCAGTGTCCCAGGCCAGGCTGGACGGGGCTGGTGCTGGGATTTGGGATGATCCTGGTGCGGATCCAGCCTGGCCATCAGTGGGATCATGAAGCTGGGACCATGTGGCACCAGGGAAAGCCCTCCTGGACTCCAGCCCCAGCCACTGGGAAATGTTATGAATTTATGGATGTCTACCTGAAAATAGGAATTTAATTGAAAATTGTAAAAATTCTGACTCAAACACAGGAAATTAATTAAATTTGACTCAAATAATCCGGAATCCCACAGGGATGAGGCCAGACAATTAATCAGGAGCGGAGGAGCTGTTTCAGTGGGATTGTGAGGGAATGCAGCTCCTTTGGGAGGAATTTGGGAGCTGCTCCCTCCCCCGGGCTGCGCTGGAGGAGAATCCCCCCCTGGATTTCTCCATAATCCGCAGCGGGATTTTTCCCCGACGTGCAATATCCTTGTCCTAATTTAGGAGCTTTTGTGCCTCCTCCTAAGGAGCCGGCAAACAAGAGGATTAAGGGAAGAACTCCCGGAAAATCCGAGCCCGTGGTATTGCTCGGCGCTGGCCGAACAATTCCGATCTAATTGATCACGGCATTAATTCCCGCTGATCTCTGTGTGCTCGGGGAGCCTGCTGGGAGATTCCTAATCAAATTACAACTAATTCCAAGCAATCTGACACTGCCGCGGCTTTTGTCTCTATTTTCGGGAGTCGGGGGATATGAAATGCATTTTCCATCTTGATCCGAGCGCACGCACTGGAAAAAGGCCTCTAAAATCATCACTCGCACGCCGTGCTGATTGGGGGCACGGGACTCGTGTGGCTCAGGGAAATTAAACTGGAAATGGGAACAAGCTGCCGAGTCACGGAGCCCTGGAATTACCAAATCCTGCAGCGGGCTGGGCTGGGAGAGGTTTGCAGCCCATCCCCAGCGCGCAGGAACGTCTTGCCCAGGCTGCTCCGAGCCCCGGCCTTGAGCGCTTCCAGGGATGAGGCAGCAGAGCCTGGATAATTGATATATTTGGGAATTCCTGGGCCGTTCATCCCTTCCAACGGGGGGGACACTGGAGTTAAAAATAGGGATTGAACTGGGAGCGAGAGGCAGCGTTTTTACCTCCCAGCTCGGATGGAGCCCATCCAAAAACCCCCAGCAAGACCAAAGGAGCAGGGATGCGTCGCTCATCTGGGCTAAATCAACGGGATTTATGGATTTCATCCCGCCCAGGCACCGGTCCCGCTCCCGGGGAGAGGCGCTGGGTGCCGGCGTTCCCGGGGTTCCGCGTCCAGGTGCTCCCCTTTGACCCCAGCCTGTGAAAACCTCGGAAGGTTTCAGGTTCTGTGTGTTTGGAAAACTCCAATAAAAGGTGCTTTATTGATTCTAATTAAATCTTTTTTTCGAGGTGGAGCAGATCCCAGTTAACTTTAATTTAGGGCTGACATTTACCCGCTGCCAGAGGAGGGGGAATTCCGAGTGGACAATTCATTGCAATTTGAGGGAAAAACATCCTCGAAATGCCAGAAAAGTGCGTATTTAACATTTGCAGTAATTAAGTGATTTTAATTTAATAATAAATCCCTCTTGTCTCTATTTCCCCTTATCCCTCGCTCCTGGCCTGGCACAGGGACTGAACTGCACTAATTCCTCCTTTTTCCAGTGTAAATAAGCTTTAATTCCTTTCTCCAGCCAGGCAGCACTTTTGTAATTTCACTTTTTGTCAAGAAAGCCTTCATTTGGAGTTAGGTTTTTTTCCTGCAACAAGTTGCAGGAAAAGTTTTTCCCTCTATCCCATAGAACAAGTCCAGACTATCCCGCATCTGGTCCGGGTGGGAATTCCTCTACACCACCATCTGGAATGGTTTTTATGGAAACACAAAGAAAATTCTGCCATAACCCCCCTGGCTGCCCCAGACATCCTCAAACTCTTGTTCCAAAGTCACTTTTGCTGGGTCTTTTCCTTGGAAGCACCTGGGTTTGTGGGGTGCAACATGCAAGGGAAGAGGTCTTGCTTTATATTTTGGGATTAAAGATGGGGATCCAGGGCAGGGGGAGCTCGGGTCCAGCTGGAGCGAGTCCGGAGGAGGCCACGGGGCTGCTGCCAGGGCTGGAGCCCCTCTGCTCTGCAGCCAGCCTGGGAGAGCTGGGGGTGTTCACCTGGAGAAGGGAAGGCTCCAGGGAGAGCTCAGAGCCCCTGGCAGGGCCTGAAGGGGCTCCAGGAGAGCTGCAGAGGGACTGGGGACAAGGCCTGGAGGGACAGGACACAGGGAATGGCTTCCCAGTGCCAGAGGGCAGGGATGGATGGGACATCTGGAAGGAATTGTTCCCTGGGAGGGTGGGGAGGCCCTGGCACAGGGTGCCCAGAGCAGCTGTGGCTGCCCCTGGATCCCTGGCAGTGTCCAGGCCAGGCTGGACATTGGGGCTGGGAGCAGCCTGGGACAGTGGGAGGTGTCCCTGCCCGTGGCAGGGGCTGGGATGAGAGGATCCTTAAGATCCTTCCAAGCTAAAGTTTCCCTGAGGAGGGGCTGGACCCGCACCCTCCCTCCAGCCCTTCCCTTGTCCTTCCAGACGTCTCCCGTGGCCGAGCCCTCTGGAATGTGCCCTTCACCCTGCTGGCTCCGCTCTCCCGCCCCATCCATCTGGGATGTCCGGCCGGGAGCTGCCGCCACCTCTTTGCTGACTGTGCCCGTTCGGCTCCATATGTTTTCCCTGGCAGGGTCCCGGAGTCATCCCCCTTTCGGAGCAGGGCTGGCTTAATGATAGCCATTAGTTAGGAACTGTTAATGAAGTTTCTGTCCTAATTAAGCTGCTCCGCACCTTGCGACACGCGGCGTTCCCTGATCCCCGGGAGCAGGTGGAGCTGTGGTGGGAATGGCGCCGGGATTCGGCCAGATGACTCCCGTTAATAAAGGGGAATGTGCAAAGGCACCCAGGCTGCCCAGCCGGACGCCCTCCAATCCAGCTGCTCTGGGAACTCAGGGATTTGGGCACCCGGATGGGCAATCTCAGCCCTTCCCTGGTTGGGTCTGTCCCTCACGAATGGGGCTGGAAATAGGAAAAGGAAAAAATCCATTTCAAGAGTGGGAATGGCAAAGCCAGGCTCGGAGGGAACACTCCCCGTCCTGGTTCTGCCATGCAAAAATTCCCGTCTTTCATGCTTCCAAGTCTGCCCAGGTCCCAAGAATCTGGGATTGTATCTTCCCCTGTGATATTAAATTCTGCCCTTTGTGTGAATATGACTATGAAAAAATTACATTATTCCCACTTTAAAACATTATATCCAGGTTTTCTTTAGGAATCACGTCCTATCCCACGGGGTTTATCCATCTACAGCCTCCGGCTGTGTATTTCCAGAGAGGACAAGAAAATATCATTTACAAACAGAAATATTTGTGGAACCACATTCCTCAGTTTTCAATTATGGCAAAGTTTGTTGACAGAACGAGGTGAAAACACAAAATACTTGGGATGAAACATGCCTGGCTTTAAGTGGAAACCTGCTTCCCACATTCCCTGTCCTCCCCAATAGTTTTTGATAGTATAAACCCACAACCAGTAACCCCAGCAAGGGCTGTGGTTGGAAGTGGGGAGGGTCCAACCATCCCAGCATCACCTGGACTCTCCCCATCCATCCCCTGGGATCTTCCCGAGGAGTTTTCCTCCCTGGAGCAAGTTTCCAGCTATGATTTAGCTTTGCTGGACTAAGCACATTATTAATTGGGTCTCTTTTATTTACAGTTCCGCTGCCTGGAAGATCTGCTGGGGTCGGTAATTGAATTTTGGGAATCCAGTAATTAAAAAAGTCTGAGGAGCAATAAACGGGAGCGTCCGTAAATAACGGCGTCGGAGAAGGGACATCCATCACCCGGATTAAATGATTTCAGATCATATTTGAACTCCTTAATTTTAATTTACGGCTTCCTGAGGATTTACGGCCGCTGCTGGCTTGGTTTTCCTCCGCCTGCCCTGGAGAAACAGCTTTCCAAGAATCCTTGGATATTTTGGGTGGCAATCTCAGAGCCCTGGGTTGTTTCGGTGGCTGCGCTCCCGCCCTGAGGGCAGCTCCAGGGAATCCGTGGCAGGGAGAGGGCCAGAGGGTGAGTCCCACCTCTTGGAACTGGCTGAGGGATGCATTCCCAGGCCTGGGATTGTTCCAGGATTAAGGACTGTCACCCCCAGGGTGGCAGCGATGCCCTGTGATCCCCACCCCGTGTCCCAGCTCCCAGCAGGCTGATATTCCAGCAGCTCCGCACTGGCCAAGGTGGGAACAGGGATTATCCCTGTCCAAGGGTGGGATTACTTCCCTGCCTGCCTGCACAGGCCTCTCAAATCCTGCCTTAACTTTAACACCTGGAATGAGCTGGATCCCAGGTAATCCTCGGCATCCAGATTCCCAAAGCCGAGGGATGAAGCTGTTGGAGGCAGGAATAGCTCCAGAGATCTCCCTGTGTTTGGTGCTCAGCTCTGCTCCTGCACAGGGAATTCTGGGATCCTCTCCAAGGACACGTGGCATGGAGTGGGTGCCAGGGGCACCTTACCTGTCCTTGGCATGCAGTGTCAGGGAATTCGTGTAGGAATCTGCCCTTGGAGGGAGGGGAAGGAGCAGCTTTATTCAGGAGGGTGGGTTTCAAAGTAATGATTTCCAACCTGGCCAGCAATAGGGGAAAATCAGGAATTCTGCAGGGACAGTGGGGCAGGACCACATTCCCTGGGGCTGGAGCGCAACACGATGGAGTTTCTTAACATTGATCCAATATTTTACATGGCATTTCCCATTTTAGCCCACTTTTACAGCCTTCATTTCATCCACAATTCCTGCAGGAAGGAAATTCCTGAAGCTGCTCCTGTTGGAAGTTTATTTACCTGGTTTTCCACAGCGAGCTGAACTTCCCTCCCTGTCCCTTTTGGAACGCGCCGTGTCTCTGGAATCCAGGGGATAAGCACTTGCTGTGGAGAGCAGGGATCAGTTTGGGAGCTTTGCTCTCCCAGAATTCCATGTTTTCCTGGCAGCGGATCAAGAGATGACAAATATCCTGCAAGAAGACAGAGGCTTTATTGTTGCTGTTTGAGGGGATCGGCACGTCCTGAGTGGGGCTGGGTTGGGAGCCGGGCTGGGATTTGGGATAAGTGATTCCAACCTGCGCATTAATTACGGATTGATAATCCTGCCTCGCTGTTTTTGGGAATAAAAGCTGTCGGGATGGAGAGCTGCTGCCGGCCACTCGCTGCCATGTGACAGCGCTGCTCTTCCCGAGCCTTTGGAAAATGTCATTTGGGAAGTGCTGCTGCCAGAGGCACATTTTCCCTGGCACCGGGAGGGAGTGGCAGAGCTCAAAGCATCTCCTGGAAAAAGGGGGGAAAAAACCCAACTTGCAATGCTGCATCCACAAATCCTGCCACCAGCAGAGAAGGGAGCAGTGAAAGGATTTGAAAATGCTCTTGGGAATATGGGAGCATCTTCCCAGCCCCTCGTCCCGCTGGGTGCAGGTTACAGGGGATGGTGGGAGTGTGGGAAGCTGTGTGAGGGGAGATTGGGTGTGGATATCCAGGAGGATTCCTGTGCAGGGGGGTGTTTGATGGGATGCGGAGCAGGGATAATCCGAATAAAAAGCCAACATTTCCCAGACCTTCCGCTATTTGTGTCCCCATAAAAAGAAATCCTAAACCAGAGGAGTCATTTGAATCCATGTTCTTCCAGGACGGAAACACTTGCATCCCACATCCAGCCTCCTCCTCCCGAGCTCCCAACAGCCTGTGCTGTGTCGTGCCAGACAGGAACAGGCGCCAAGCTCTTCCCAAAAAAATTGCACTGAAGGAACGAACACCTTGCTCATTCCGAGAGATGGGGCACATGTCAGAAGAGATGAAGGAAAGGAATTGGCCTCGGAATTCTGCAGGGGGAAGAGCTGTTGATTTGGGAAAGCGGGAAGGGCTGGAGGATGGAGGGATAGGACAAGGGGAACGGCTTTAAGCTGCCAGAGGCAGCGTCACATCGGATATTGGGAAGGAATCCTTGGCCTCCTCAGCTCCAGGCCATTCCCCCTTATGCTATCGCCGGCTCCAAAAGGTGGGGTTGGATGGACCGAGGCTCCCCCAGTGTCCTCATTTCCCACTTCCCACAGAAGTGCGCCCCCAGCCCAGGAGCTGCTGCCTTTCCCGCTTTCCCAGGGCTCTGCGCTGTTGGAAGGGGCTGAGCCCGAGGCTGCCAGCTCCGGGTGCAGCCTGCGATCCTTCTGCGGGAGGGAGCCCGGCGGCTCCGGCGCTCAGCTGCTCCGAGCGGATGCTCCGGAGCTTGGCTTTGGGATCCGCTGCCAGTTCCATATGAATATTAACCATCTGCGGGGTGGGAGCTGCAGCTCTCGGCTCCCTCGTGCTCCAGCTCCCAATTCCTTCTCCTTGCTTTTTTAGTGTTTGGGTGGAGCTAACCAGTGCACACCCGTGTTTTCCAGTGGGAATTCATTTGGATAGGTAATGATTATAGCTATTTTCATGGATCATTATTAGAGTTATCCCATCCCTGGCAGTGTCCAAGGCCAGGTTGGGCAGGGCTTGGAGCAACCTGGGATAGTGGAAGGTGTCCCTGCCCACGGCAGGGGTGGAATGGGATGAGCTTTAAGGTCCTTTCCCACCCAAACCATTCCAGGATTCTGGGCATGGCATCCCCATGGAGTCAGGGCACTGCCGTGCACCTAAATGTGGGAACAGGAAACATCCTGGTTGTTCATGGAAGGCAGACGCTTCTCTGGTGCTCAGAGGGAATATTTCTCTCTGGAATTCCGTTCACTTCATGGCCACGCCATGCCCAGAATCCTGGAATCAGGTGCAGGAAGCCCCATCCCCAGAGCGAGTCTGTCTGTCCCACCCTGCTCCAATCAATCCCTGCCTTCCCAGGATTCTCCCAACAGCTCAGCCGCCCGTCCTTCGCCACCATCCCTCGGGTCTCCACGGAGCTCCCCGATTCCCGGGAACTTTGCAGCTTCCTCATTACCAAAGGTTGTATTTAAGATTCCCGTGTCTCCGGCTTAATAACCCCCAAATGAGTCCCGCCGGAATTAGCCGTAATTAAGGACATTGTGAAATATGGCGGGGGCAAAGGGAATTACACTGTATTACTTTATTAATAATATTCCTTAACTACACTGGAAATTGCTATTAGGCCTGAACATTCCTGCCTGGATATGGAAATAGTCTTTTGCTATGCTAATCTAGCACAATTTTCTTTTCAATGTAAACAAATTATCCTCTATTAATATGCTGTTCTCCTTGCATAGTTAATTATTGTAACAGTAAGGAATAAAATGCTCCAGCTTTCGCTGTTTCGGATGGAAAAAGGGCTCCATAAATACTTTAATAGGGAGCTAATTATGCACAGAATTCCGATGCCGAAAATGTGTTTGTAATTGCATTAAAATGGTCTTCTGTTCAAATATTGGGAAGCCGGCTAATTGGAGGCGAGCTGGAATTTCAATATTGTGAATCAATGATTTCCATACACTCCCTGTTTGGTTGTGTTTCCCTTCATACTTGGCGTTGGGAATGAAGGGAATATTTAACGGTGCTTAATACGAGCAGCTCCAGGTTTCATACCAATGAGGGAGTCACGGAAAGCAGGAATTTCAGAGGTCTGCGCCATGGGCTTGGCCTGGATTTGGGTGGGGGCTCCCATGGGAGCACCTTAAGGAGAGAACTCATCCCCACTTCTCCCTCCCAGGAGCCAGGTGGGATCGGCCTCGTCTCCCAAGGAACAGAGGGAAAGGCCTCAGGTTGTGCCAAGGGAGGTTTAGGCTGGGTTTTAGGGAAAGCTCCACCACAGAAAGGGTTGTCTAGGCCTGGATGGTGGAGTTCCCATCCCTGGAAGTGTTCAGAAACCACAGGGATGGACGTGGCACTTGAGGACACAGGTTAGTGGTGACCTGGTGATCTTAAAGCTCTTTTCTAACCTTAACAATTCCATGATTCTGTCCCTGGGGGAGAGACTCTCCCAGGGGATGATGCCATGTGGCCACCAAACGACGTGGTGTGGCTACCGACTGCTGGCAGGAAGAGGCACGTGGAGATGTGCCAGCTGCCATCCTGGGGGAAAGCGGGATGTGCCACAGCCACCACGCAGCTGGAGCAGGCCGGGGCGGGAGCACGGACAACGGGATCACGGAACGCCGAGGCGTCGGCACCGCATCCGAGGACGGCTTTGGAGCGGGAACAGGCAAACAGCTTGTGGCACAAAGCAAAGGAGAGAATTCCAAATGGCTAATCTCCAGCCACCCACACAAGTTTTGTCTCTCTTTAGCACCTTTCCCTGTTGCTAAGTCTCGCATCCAAAAAACCGGAGAGGAGACACTCCAAAGACACTCCAAATTATGCAGCAATATTGTGTCGAGCAGCTGAAAACAGGCTGGGAGCGGAGCTCGGCAGCGCGGTGCATCCCGGTTATCTTTAGGGAAATGCTGATTATCTTTAGGGAATGCTGATTATCTTTAGGGAATGCTGATTAGCTTTGACCTGGGCAGCACCGAGTCCCCGAGCACGGGCTGGGATGGGCTGGGACGCGGATGGTTCTGTCCTGCTCAGCCCAGCTAAGCGGGGCCTTGGAAGTCCCGCTCATCCCTGCCATTTGTTCCACACGATCCCAGCGCTCCCAAGGCACAGAGAATGCTGTGTGTGCTGGAGCAGCTCCGCTTGGGATCGCTGGGTAGGGGAGCTGCCCTGGAAAGGAAGTTTTATCCCTGAAATCCTGCACTTGCCCCACAGACGAAACAGGAACACCTACGGTCGATTTGTGTTCTGCCACATGAATGACCTGAGTCAGGTTCTATTCTATTTTTAAGGGAGAAAATCCCTTAAAATACACCTGAAGGCGCATGGCAGGGGCAGAGGAGAGCCTTCCAAGTGAAAATTCCCAACAAATTAGCTCAGGCCAGGAGTTAGCACTTCAATTTTCATAACAAATACCCCAGCAAACCCAATTCCTTAAGCTTGCTCGTAGGAAGCCAAAGAAATCATCTGCTTCAGGGGAAAAAAAAAAGAACAAATGGGAAAAAAAGCCGGAAAAAAAGACATGTCAGATCCCAGCTATCCTGCCAAAATCCCCAAACAGCTTCCTAGCTTTTAAAGGAAGAGCATTTGAAATATCTTTGCGGAGTCGTGTCTGTTTGTCTGACAGATGTCTGCAATGTACCGGGAGCTGGAGTCATGCTCCGAATGTAAATAAGATTACGGGCCTTGCAATATTCCCATTCCCTCGGATTTACCTCCACGCCGAGGAAAAGAAAGCGGAAGCCGGGTTTTTTTCCCAGCAGGTTTTTTTCTCTCCGTATCCCACAAGCAGGATTAACATTTTTTGCCTCGTCAGTTAAACGCCCAGGTTTGTTCTTTAATCCCGTGGTAACTCCAAAGGATCCAGCTGTTGGACCGAAAGGGCAATTTCTGGCTAAAAATAGGAATGATCCACTTGGAAGCATCATCTCCTTTTTCCCCTTTTCTTCCGCCCGGAATGAGTGACGGAAGTCTCAACAATGGAGTTTACTGAGGCCTGTGCTGCAAGCCCCGGGGACAGCGGTATTCCCAGGGATGTCCCCAGTCCTGGAGCCATGCTTTTGGGGAAAGGCAGGGTCTCCCTGTGGTGGGAAGGGGGAGCTGGGCTTTGGAAGGGTGCAGGTGGCCAATTCGGGGAGCATGGAGCCACTTCCCGCTGTGCTGCTGGGACACTGAGGAACAAGGAGCAGCTCCAGGGCGCTGTGGCAGGGATTGGTCATTTTGCCTTTTCCATCCGCTGCAAACCTTAATTCCAGAAATTAATTCACCAAAATTCCTAAAACAAAGCCTTTCATCAAAGCTCCGAGCCACCGGATTTGCCCTTTCCCTGCCCTCTCCCGGAGGGACTCCAAAGGGGTTGAGTGGTTTTCCTAAATACCCGGCGACCCCAGGCTTAGATCCCGATGCCAGGAGTCATCCCGATGTTCTGGCTGAGCAGGAAATCCCTTAAAAGCAGTGTTTGAATTTGTAATGGGAATGTTGACAGAGCCTCGACGGGAGCGGCGCGCACTCCGCAAAGTCAATCCCGTAATTGATCCTGACTCCTACACGGAGCCACATGTGCCGGGCTGGGCAGCGGCCGGGAATAGCGCCGGGAACAGAGCTGGGAATAGCGTGGCTTTCACCTGAAACAAATGAGGTCTAATTAGATTAATCTGCAAATCAGTGCTCGGCACTGGTATGATTAATGAGCGCCTTGCCCCGCTCTCAGATCACAGCCGTGGATTATTGGAGGGGATTTTACGGGAAGGGAGATTTCCCCCTCCGTGCCAGGGATCCCGCACGCGCCTGGCGAGGGAGCGGAGCCGGGAACTCGGCGGCTCGAGCCGTCCTGCTTTTCCGAGGAGCTGAGCTCGGGATCGTGCGGGTGTCAGACGGACACTCTCCAGCTGTTCGGGAACCATGTGTCAACATTATTTACCAACCTAATGTGATGATAATTATGGAATAAAGTGCGGGAAGAGCGCACGCGGGCAGGATGGCCATACATACTTAATGATCCCATTCTCCTGCCTTTGCAATCAGCCGGAGCCGAGCCCGTCGCTGGAGACATGTGGGAGCAGCAGCGCAAGCTGTCTGTGCAGGATGAGGGGATGGCTGGATGCGGCAGCGCGCATTCCAAGTAAAAAATTCATTTACAAATGGGTTTCAGGGTTCCCAGCAGATGGAAGAGCACGGAAGTCACGAGCGGCCCTTCTCCGCCGTTTAACCCTCGCGCCGCCGCGCCGGGAGCGCCGGGAACGGGGCCAGCTGGGAACAGGAGAGCGGGAGGCCCAGCCGCAGTTTCTTTTGGAAATGGTTCCTTTAAAGCCCAAACACCTGTACTTTTACTGCTGCAACAGCACACGCAGGAGGCAGATGTGTAACCGGAGCCGTCGGAGCTGCTTGGAATTAGAAAAACATGGCTTGGCAAGGAAGGGAGGGGGCTCGGGAAGGCGTTTGGGAGCAAGGCTTTTATTTCGAGATCAAACCTCGATCTTTAAAGAGTTTCCTCGCATCACCTTCAGCTCCTGCTGAGCGCCGCTCTCGCCACAGCCAGTCCCACCCGTGGGCACAGCGGCCAATTAATTCCAAAGGCTGCTGGAAGCTGGCGGGATCGGGCCCCGCAGGCTGCGCAGCCAGAGGAGCCCTTCCCGGGTTTAGGTTGGATATTGGGAATGATTTCTCCGTGGAAAGGGCTGTCCCACCGTGACACAGGTGGTGGATGGGGCACCTGGGGACGTGGGCAGCGGTGACCTTGGCGGTGCTGGGCAATGGCTGGACTCAGCGGTCCCAGCGGTGCCGAGCCACTCCCAGGATGCACGGCTTCCCAGGAAGGCTTTATCTCGTCCCGAATGGAATTTTTCTGGCAGGAGGGCCGAGCTTGGCCGGGCTCCGGCCTTTGCGCAACGCCGTTATAAAACATCCATTGTGGTGGATGTTCCCCGAGCGCAGCAGCCCTCCCACTCCTCGCTCACCGGGGGACGGAAAACCCATGGATGCGCACCAGTTTTTATCAGAGGAAAAGCGGTTTATCCCTGGAGACACGAGCAGCCCTTTCCCTCCAATCTCCTGGAAGCACTCGGCTGCCTCCCGGGAGAGGCAGGACAGGGGCCGGGCTGTGGAGCAGCACCTCTGGCCTGCAGTCGTGGAACGGGAAGGGCCCTCGCAGGTCATCCCGTTCCCCCCACGGGCAGGGACCCCTTCATCCAGGGCAGGCTGCCCCAAGCCACGTCCAGCCCGGCCTGGGGCACTTCCAAGGCTGATCCCACGGAGCGAGGCGGGAGCGGCCTTGTGCCGGATCCCCACGTTCCCAGGCCCGCTCCATAGGGTCTCCAGCAGGGAAAAGCTCCAGCACGAACAGCCGGTGCCGGTCGGGCTGCACACGCTTCCCACTCCATCCTCCACGCTGCTCCAAGCAGATCTGGGGTTTCCCCCCACATTTTTCCTAAATACTGCACAGAATTTGTTTTTCCTCCAGCCCTTTCCATAACTTTTGGGATTATCCCATGCCTCTGCAGAGTGACCTGACCCCAGCATACCGTGCCCTTGCATTTTTTTTCTCCCCCTCTTTTTTTTCCCCCTTTTTTTTTCCTTAAGTGTGAGCTCATTTGAAAATTCCAATTTCTCCAATAATTTGCTGCAGCTGCCGAGATGTTCCCGTGCTTTTGATCACTGTTATTAATGATGTGCTGTAACATATGCAAGGCTTGCAATCCCAGCTACTCTTTCTTACAAAGATCAGTTTGTACTTCCCCCCGCTCCCTTCTCCCCCTTTCCCTCCCTCTTCCCTCCCTCTTCCCTCCCTCCCTCGGCTCTGATGGAGCTCATATGTTTTAGGAAGTTCATCTCCCAGCTATTAGTCGGAGAATTAGGAAATGTGTGGGCAGCTCCTCTGTGGTACAAGAGACACTGGAGGAAGAAGCCGTTCCCTTTTATTCCCCAAAGAAGGATTTTGGCTTTATTTCGGGGCCTGAGTTTGCCGTTAAAAATGTTGTGGCTCGTTCCTAATGTTGTCTTATTGACTTCCATGTTTTGAGAAAGGTTTCCAGCTTCTCATTTTTTAATTTCTCAACCACTCCCAGACCAAGTTGTGATCTCAGTACTGTAAATACAATTTCCAGGTAATTCCACGGGAATCTGCGTATTTACCCCACGTTTACACCACCACAAGCACCATCCGAAACGGAAAGCTGGGATTCTGACATTGCTCCCAATCCAAGGTGTTCAAAGCCTGTTAAAAACCGGACAATTTTACTCGGTTTTAATTCACCTCCTGTCACTCCTAATGACTGATACATGAAACCCCCACAAATTAGGAATTATCTTCCCTAGAATGCCGTGCTGAAGGTGACAGCATTCCAAGGACACGGGATGCACTCGAGGACACCGATGCCACTTGCTCGAGGGCACCTGGGATGCTCAGCGGCGTGAGGACACCGGAGGGACAGCCTGGGGACAGCGCTGGAAGGACTCCAGGTGTCCCTCTGCTGAGCCAACGCTGCCACCCTGCTCCACCTCGGGACGTGTCCCCTGTGCCCTGCTCTCGGTGCCAGCCCCTGCTGGGGCAGCAGAGCGGTGCTCCTGTTACCCCCCCCCGGCCCCCATCCTCCCGCTGCGGTCCCGGCACGGGGAGGACCCCACGGTGGCACCCCAGGTGACACCCCGAGGTGACCCCACGCGTCGGGACACACCCGATGTGCCTCGAGCTATTCGTGCCGGAGAAATTCCCCGTTCGGAGGCTGCTGAGGAACCGGGAAGGAGAGAACCAAGTGAACAAAGCCCCGTATTCCAGCGTGGAATGGAGGCATCCTACGGCACAGACCCCCCCCACCCGCGGCAGGAGAGGGGGTGACCAGACCCCGTCCCCTCTTTCCACGCGGCTCAACGTTATTTCTACGCAGCAAAATGAATTCTTTTTAGTGTTTTAGCACCAAAATCAAGGGGAGCAGGAGCTGTTTGGGTGGGGGGGGCTGTGCCCCCGATGCTGCCGACTGCCTTTTTATTCCTGAAGCTGCCTGCGGAACGTTGTATTCCCGAAATTTCTCCCCCCTCTCAGCCCCGCGTCGGAACAACCATGAAAAAATAACCCGGGCTGCGCTTCCCCCCCCTCCCTCTCCTTCTCCGTCTTTTTTTCGAGCAGGGCGAAACAGGTGCTGAAATGTGAAACCCTACTGAGGGATTTCCTCGGCACGCCAGCGTGGTGGGAGCGCGGACCTGGAGTGGGATGTGCTCCCAGGGCTGCCGGAGCAGGCTGGGAGCGCCGGGAGCGCCGCGCTGTCGCTTTAAGAAAAAATAAACTCGGCTCTGAACTACCCAAAACCCTGCCATTTCCAGCCTGGGCTTGATTAATGATTTTTCTATCTAATAAAAGGTTCACAAACCATCTGTTTTTCTCCCTAATGCCTTGCCCAAAGGTTTTTCGTTCCTATTTCAGGCTTGGGGCCAACTGACATTCCCCTCTTTTTTTTTTCCCAGCCTTGTAAACAAACCCTTCTCTCTTTTTAATCTTCCAGGGCTGTTTCCTACCCATCGTTATGCATATTCATTGCGAGTAAACATTTTTAGTGTCTACACTTAATCTCTTCCACTGGCAATTACTGTTCTATGCTGTTTTGTAATGCAGAAGGGCCAACGCTTTCCCTTCTAATAACAGCTGGGTCGCAGATGGGGCCTGCAGTCATTGTAGAAAATAAAAATTTACAAGATGCCAGTGGAATTTATTTCAGTTTTATGGAGTCACAGGAGGAACCTTTCTGTTATCCGCCTTCAGTGCAATCTGCAGGCACAAGGCAGGCTTTTGACATTTAATCAAAGGGGGGTTCAGGTAGGGGCTGGAGCGGCGCGGGAAGAAAGCAGGTGGATCCTATTAGGCAGTGCCATGGTTAATTTATTTGGGAGTGATTGGCTGAGATGTGTGCAGCCAAGCTCTGACACGCCGTGTATATCTTGTTTAGCAGCCCGCTCCCGAACCGGGGCGCTGGCACCGCGCTGCCAGCCAGCTGTGGGGCTGGGGCACCCACGGCACCGCCTCGCCCTCACCGCGGGGCTCCAGCAGGAAGGACTTGGATCCCGCCGCCGTATTCCTGGGAATGCTGGAAAGCTCCTGTTCGGGTGGCGGCGGCGCGCCAGGGGTGGTTCTGCGGCAAAACGCGGATCTAAAGCTGGGAAAGGAGGAATTTTAAACTGGCCGGGCCGTGCCCTGCCCTCGCCAGCCCCTAATGTGTGGGAATGGTGATCCCACGTGGGGTTGGTGACACTGGGAGCAGCTCCAGGCGCTTGGGATGAGGGCACGGGGAGGATGGAGGGGCCGCAATCTGCCCGCGCTGCTCGGCTCTGGCTGCGTGAGAGCAGCTCGGTGGCGTCGGCTGCTTCCCACCGGGAACAACCATCCCAAGCTTGGGAATAACACGGGGCAGCAAGGGACCACGGCACAGGGGTCATGGAATCCCAGAATCCCGGCATGGTTTGGGTGGGAAGGACCTTAAACCCCTTGGGCAGGGACACCTCCCACTAGCCCAGGCTGCTCCAAGCCCCGTCTGACCTGGGGGACGCTGCCAACCCTCGGACACTTCCAGGGATGGAAGGTGGCACAAGCCTGGACCCAGGGCAGGAAGTCACCCTGGGCCATCAGCTGCTTCCACAACCCCTGTGATTCCTGAAATTTCCTGATGAGCAAATACGTGGATGCACATAGGGAGATGAGGAGTAGCAGTTTGGAGGGAACTCCCAAGAAATAAAGGACATATTTCTGTTTAGTGGGCATTGTGTGGAGGTTTTTTCCAGGCTTTTTAAGCAGCTGAATGAGAAGGACATAACAATCCCACATGCCTCTTTTCCCCCCCTTCCTCCCTCGCTCCCAGCATCCAGAAGCAGAAACGTATTGACCCACTCAAATTAATTTGATTTGAGGTGTTGAGGGTCTTATTATTCAGGCTTTTTCTTTGTTTATAGTCCCAGGGTTTTCAAACCTCTCAGCTAAGGGCAACAGAGCTTTTCCAAAGGATTCTTAATTTTTCCTTCCCAGGGAATCCTGATTCAGGTGTTGGAACGAGATGATCTTTACAGTCCCTTCCAACCCAAACCATTCTGTGATTCTGTGTAGAAGGAAAACACAACTTACATGGGGAGAAAATCCATCAGTTCTTGCAAGCAGTTTGTTCTTCCCTGGCAAACATTTCCCAGAGGTTGGATTTGGGAAAGAGGGGAAGCTATTAATGTGTGTGGCTCAGTTCAGACTTTCCCTCCTCCCTCCCTTCTTTCAAAAGATGATATTGCTATTTTTTATACACAAACTCTGTTGAGAATATTGAATTTGGTACATTAAATACCAGAGATGAAGGTCTTAGTGGCTTTTAATGAAGAGGATAAATTCTCCCAACTACATTTCCCTGTGTATCATCCCCAGTCCCCTTTTCCCAAGCCCTTCCCTTCATTTACGAACTCCAAAGCTGCCAATAAGTTTGTTAATCTCAGTGAAATGCTGTTCCTACTGCAAATATTAGTAAAGATCAACTAATCCAAGCCACGGGCTGGGAGACGGCCCAGTGGGAGCCTCAGGGTATCCAGTGTGCAGATCCAAACTGGATCTCTGTAATCCCAGTGGGGAGAAACTTCCTTGTGGGTATTTGGGAGCCAGCTGAGAAATGGGAACGGGAAGAAAGTGCTAATCCCATGGAAAGGCTCCCCAAGACAGGCAAAACTCAGCAGCCAGAAGGAAAAAACGAAGTGGGAATGGCAGGTGAGGAGAGGAGGTGGAGGGCCTGGGATGCTCCGGGGTGCAAACACATCCTACGTCGCTCCCGGAGCGCGGCTGCCCGGGAATACCCCGGGGATGCCGTGGGGTGGGACAGCCCCGGCAGCTCCTTCTGAGGGCACCCCAAACCAACATCCCAACACCCCCTCAGCATCCACACCGGAGCCTGGCCCTGACCCCAGACCACACCCTTCTATTGAAATGATCCCAAACAGAGAGGAACCCAATAAAAATCCCCCCGCTGGGCGGTCGTGCTCCATAACCCGAAATGATTTTTGCTCTGTTCCCGCAGAAACAGCCAGAAGAGGGACCACAGACTAATTAGGATACTCGGAGCCGACAGCTCCGATGCCAGTGCCGAGGCTGCTCATAAAGCCAAGCACTGGGCTGGGCCTTCCAGCTCTGTTCCTCACCAAAAGGAGGGATAATCATTCCTGGCAAGTGAAAAGCAGCGCTGGGAGGAGAGGAGAGGCTCCGGGAAGGAGCTACGGAGGATGGAGGGCTGCGGATTGTGCTGCTCCATGAAATATTCAGGAGCTGATATGGTTTATGGAATGGGCTCGGGCTGGCGGAACATCTCCTGGATTTGCAGCCAGAGCTGCCTGTGGTGCCGGTGTTTGGGATGATGGGAGGCTCCTCAGCTCCCGAACTTTTCCCGTGCTCTTCAGCACAGCACTAACAGGTGGCTGCGGCAGGAGCCCGCTCCAGCAGGGATGGAAGGGGCTCTGCAGCACAGCACTGCAGCCTTCTCCAAAAAACCCCACCCCACAGATTCCAGGCATCGCTCCTGACTCCCGAATCCAGTGTCACTTCACAGGGCAAAGTCTTTGGGGCAGGGTATAGCCAGAAGTGTTGTTTTGCACGAAGAAATTCTCCCCAATATCCAACCTAAACCTCCCCTGCCACAACCTGAGGCTGCGTCCTCTTGCCTGTCCCTTGTTCCCTGGGGGAAGAGCTCGATCCCACCTCACTACAACACGGATATTTCACTGCAGGAAAGGCGTCTCCCGGATTCTGGCCCTGCACAGGACCAGGAGTTGGGTGATGCTCGTGGGTCTCTCCCAACTCTGGATATTCCATGATTCTCGGAAGAACCAGCTCCTTGTGATGCTGTTTTCCCCCAGCCACTGCTGCCCCCACAGCGGGGGCTCTCCGTGACACGGGAGCGGGTGATTGCAAAGATGGATGCTGCTCCTGCCCCTCGGAACAGGCGTTTGCAGGGACCCAGCCATCTGCACGGCGGCTCCGCAGGCAGCCAGGCTGCCGTAAACTCCCTGGAAAAGCGACAGAAACACTTGGACAGGTGGGATCGCTCTCCCCCCTCTGGCTCCGCATCCCCGGCTCAGGCACTGGAGCAAATGGAGTCAATGCCATAAAAAATAAGGATGGGATGGATGTGGAGGAGCTGCCTTACGGCCGGCACGTGGTTGGAGGTTGTTTTTCATGGAATGTTCGCCTGTTAAAAGTGACATTGAGAACAGAAAAGGGGGAGAACGTAAAATCCGTGAGGTTCGGGCCGTTTGTCAAAGCTGGAAATGTCTGAACAGAGCAGCGACAAGGCAGCATCTTCCAAAGCATCCGCTGGAGCACCTGGAGTTACTTATTCCAAAGGAATCAGCTGCTAGCGGCTTCTGTGGGAGCATTTTTGGGAAGGAAACAGGGAAGCATCAACTGAAAACTCTAACGCAAAGATTTCTGAGGCACTGGCCCAGGTTTCCCAGAGAAACTGTGGCTGCCCCATCCCTGCAAGTGTTCAAGGCCAGGCTGAAAAGGGATGAAAAAGAGTGGAAAATCAGCTTGAAGCCTGGAATTTCCTCTAAATATTCAAGATTAAACCAGGAAATGATCAGCTCTGCTCCCCATAATGAAGCTCTCCATGAAATGATGCTCATTGTCCATGTGTTGCAGTAGGGCTTGGACATGAACCAATGTGGAGCTGGGAATGAGGGTGGACTTGGGGACCTCTCCAAGTCCTTTCAGACTTTTTTTTAGGCAGAAAGTTTGGGAAAGTGATTGCAGAGCATTGGGGGAGGTGGCTGGACACATCCCTTCCTTCTCGTTATTTCCCTTCTGCGTTTGCCCACCCTGAAATCCGTTCCCCAAAAGCTCCAGAGCACCGTCAGCCCAGGAAGCCAACTGAGCTGGGAGCCGCTGGGAAGTTTTCCCCATTCTGACACATTCCGGTGGTCATGATGCACCTCCCTGCCCGTTAAAAGCAGGCAGCGCCTCTTGACATCTGTACCCCATAACCCTCCTTCTGCTCCGCACCGCAACCGCTGCCGCAGTGCCCACGCTCCCAGCCAGCCAGGCACTGACATCCCCACTTCTTCCTGGCACAAGGTGGACTTTTTAAAGTAGCAGCGGCTCCCCGAGGCTGACAGGAGCTGGCAAGGGGCGGGAAGGGGCCCCGGAGCCCCCCTGGCCCCGCACACGCGGCCCCGCTCCGTGCTCGGCTGCGCCGGGCCCCGCAAGCTGCCGGCCTTTTGTGGCTGTTTCCCGTCTTTCTGTGCCTTTGGCAGCGGGGTGGGAGGGAGCGAGCAGCTGGCACGGCCTCTCGCCTCTGATTGCAGCATTGATTGTGCACCACATGCCCTGCGCCGCCGCCTCCTCGCTCGCTCCGGAGCGGGAGCTGATTGTGGCCACTCGGAGGGAAGCTTTGGCAGCTGCAGGCCCCCGATGCCAAGTTCTCCTGGCAGTGGCCTGTGGGTGTCAGCTCCTCTCCCTCTCTGGCATTTCCTCTGGCAGGGAAAGCTGCTCTGTGTCACTGGGTTGCCTTCAGGATGGAAAAGTTACCAGCGGAGTACAGCCGGGAGAGAGGCGGGAGGGAAAACTCTTGTGAAGCTGGTGTGGAAGAAGGAAGGTTCCAGTCTGTCTGCGACCCAGGACTCATCCAAACTGGCAGCAGCACACAGGAGTTGGGATGGCTCCAGTGGCGTGGCTGGGAGAGGGGCTTGGAGCAGCCTGGGATAGTGGAAGGTGTCCCTGCTGATGGCACAGGGTGGGATGGGATGAGATTTAAGGTCCCTAAAACCCAAATCATTCAGGGATTCCGTGATTCCATTAAGCCATTCAGTTGTGTTTGAGGCCTGAATTCCCAATGGTCACTTGGAAGTGAGCCCCAGTGCCTCAGGAGGCTTTCAGGAATTCCCAAGGATTGGGTTTAATCAGTGATCTGCAGTAATTTAATATATTTGCAGTGCTCTCTTCTTTAATACTTAATGAGTGATGATTAGGTTTGTGTATCAGAGCTGAAATCTGCAAGTTAGGTGGCAATTAATGTTTGAAGTGCTCCGTAACTCCAGATATAATGATCCTATTTGCCAAGTAATTATGGAATGTATGTGCCTAATAAACAATAACACTCGGCTCCCGCGCTCACCTGAGGAGCTCCACATGGAAAAATACAGGTACAGGGAAGGCTGGATCCAGTCTCTCCCTGGACCTCGGGTTTGGGAGCACCCAGGAAGTTGTGATAGGACAGGGGTTTGCAACTTCAGGAAGGGGGATTTAGATTGGATTTAAGGAAGAGGGTTCTAATGGTGAGGGTGGGGAGGCCCTGGAAAAGATGCCCAGAGCAGCTGTGGCTGCCCTTGGATCCCTGGAAGTGTCCAAGGCTGGGCTGGACGGGGCTTGGAGCGCCCTGGGACAGTGGGAGGGGTGGGTGGAACTGGATGAGCTTTAAGGTCCCTTCCAACCCAAGCCATTCCGTGATTCTGTGATTCCATGCACATTATCCAAAGGAACGGGTCTATACAAAAGGGCCAACAACTAAGACACCTTCTGGCTTCCCCCCTCCTTCCCTCTCCTGCCCTCATCAGAGCCGAGTTTGTTGGCAGAAACGGAATGATGTAACCCAGCAGGGTCTGCGCTCCCTCTTTTCCATTACCCCAACTTCCTCTCCGCTTAATTCCGGGCTGGCCTTGGTGCTTAATTAGCAAAAAGAACCATTACATAACAGAGGCAGCCAACCCAAAGAAAACAAGCCCAGAGGGGCCATGTGCCACCGAGCCCAGGAAAATCGGGAATCAAATTCCACTCCCTGAATTCTTTACAATAATCCTCCTTGCCAAACCCAGGCAAATATTCCACTTGCTCCAGCTCTGCTTGCAGAGCTCGGACTGTTCTGCAAACCCAAGTTCACAATGGCTCTTTCAGCAAACATGGAGCTGCACATTCCACATTCATAAATATTGCAGGGGGGTTTTATTATTCCAAAAACAAGGTTAGATGGAGTTTTCATAAGTGAAATACACCGAAAACGAGGCTAGACAAGGCATTTCCTCCCAGGCCATGGAGTTTAGGAGCAGCTGAGCTCCCGAGAAAACACAACAAAGTTAATTTGTTACTATTTTAATAGGAGTTTCCCACCTTTTATTGGGATGGGGAAATGAACAATGAACTATTTCATCACTGTGTGCAGTGTTTGCTGGGATTTATCCTTTGGAATATCAGCATGGAACACTATCCACTGCTCCCTGTGACTGCTTGGTGTCTCCAGCCACACCACTCTGTATCCTGATTTTCAGCAGGGAGCAGAGCTTCCATCCCCATGGATCATCCCATCTTTAAGCATTTCAAATAAAGGTTGAAAAGGCAGGACATGGATTTCAGAACCGGGGACCACTGTCGTGGTTTCCTTCTCTGGAAAAGCAGGATAATATCTGCCTGCACCACAGGAAGCTCCTGCGGGTTGACTCTGACTATCCACCAAGGAAATCGTGGGATCAGTTTATTTTGGAGACGGAGCTCTTACAGCATTTATTTGGTCACTGTTGCAGCTTCCATCACCCTCTGGATGTAAAAACATGGATATATCTATGGGCTATTCCGCCTGGAGCAGAAATTCCACCTGTTCCAGGCCTGACCACTCCTTTGGCTCTTGGCTGCTGGAAAAGCCAAACTTTTCCTGCCTTTGCAGTTGGCAGAGGAGTGTTTTCCCCGCATCTCCGTCCTCCGGGTAGGTATGCATCCCAAAATAAACTCCTGGATCCAGCTCCAGGCAGGAATTGACAGCATGAATCATGCCGGGCAAACGTCATCTCAGCCATGGGAACAAGGATATGTGGGAATTCAAAATACAGCAAATAACTGTATTACAGAGCTAAGCGAGGAACACCGGCTCTGCCGAATCCCGGGAAGCTTGCCTTGGCCTTTGGTGGTGGGGGGAGTGACGGTGCCACTCCTGCGCCCGTCTCCAGGTGCGATTCCTAACTGGAGTCAGAGAGGAGTCAGCAGCTGGGCTGAGCCCTCACAGTGGCTGGGGCTGGGAGGGCCCTTAAGGATCCCCTCATTCCATCCGCTGCCATGGGTAGGGACTCCTTCCGCTGGAGCAGGTTGCTCCAACCTGGCCTTGAACAATTCCAGGGATGGGGCAGCCACAGTTTCTCTGGGCAACAGGATAAATGGAGGAACGGTCGCCCCCTCAGTGGGTCTGTAGGGAACACGGGGAAGAGCAGCCACCTCGGAAGGCTTTATTTGAGGAAGAGCTGTTTCGCTCCGGAAAGTTGATCCAACCTCTACAGACACCCTTGGGAACAAATAGAGACAGAGCAGGAGACACTTGACAGAGGAGCAGCTTGTGGCTTCTGGAATCAGCCAAGCCGGCAGCACCGAGCCAGCTCCCAAACGCAGGAAATGTGCTCGAGTGGATCTTTATCAAATGTGTGCTGAAAATTCCCGGAGAACAAGGAACACAATGTCCAGGTGTTCGGAGTCACCGAGGCAGGAGTTGCCGTCTCCTCCTGACCAAACCCTTTTGAGCATCTCAGGAAAGCACCACAAAAACTGACAACGGATCCCGAGCCAGGTCTAGCTCCAGCCTGCAACATCTGAGAGCAGTCCCAGCTCTCCCCTTCCCCCTTCCTGCGTTTTTCACCTACTTGGCTGTGTCCCAGAAAGAGCCTGCACACAAGTGAGAGACCCTGGAGCTCGAAGCCTCTCTAAAGCTGGCAGCGGCGCTAAGATTAGAGAGCGAGAAGTGTGAGGGAGCTGAAAGCCTGTGAATCCTGCTAAGGATAGAAAGGCACGAGTAGGAGGCAGCCAAAGCCCATCCCAAGAAATCCGAAGTTGAGCACTGAAGTTGGACGGGATTTACGGATAGGGAACGCAGGCTCTGCCTGCTCTGGAGGCAAGGTAGTGCCTGGCAGGCAGGGATGTTCTGTTGGGATCTGATAGCCTGCTTCCCAAAATAGGGATCAGAGCACATCTTCCGATGGGATGCGCCGCTCACGGAAAGTACCAGAGCAGCAAGGATGCTTTTCTTGCCCGTGGCTCCCAGGGAAAGTCCTGTCTCCCCTGGGAGCTCTAGACAGAGCCGGCAGCCAGCCAGGTTATCCGGCATTCCGAGGCTCGCTGCAGTGCTTCCAGAGCCAAGGGAATTGCGGCGCGCAGATCTGCCTGCAGGCACCGGGAGCAGGTCAGGGAGGGAACCAAGGAAAGGAGTGCAGCAATGGCGCTGCCTCTCACCAGGGCTGAACGCACGAGCTGGGCTGCTCCTCCAAATCCAGGTGAAATGTGGCACTGCAAGTCCTCCAAGCCGCTTCCAGGGGCACCACGCCTTTGGAAAATCCCAGAATCCCAGAATGGTTTGGGTGGGAAGGGGCTTAAGGACCGTTTCATTCCACCCCCTGCCATGGGCAGGGACACCTTCCACAATCCCAGGGTGCTCCAAGCCCCGTCCAACCTGGCCTTGGACGCTGCCGGGGATGGAGAGGGATGAAGTGGGATGGGATACATATGTACATGTATCCTCAGGGAATGTCAGCTATCCCAAATCCCACAAATCCTACAAATCCATAAAGTGCTACTGTAACAACCCAAAATTATTGGATCAGGGCGGAATAAGGACAACTGTAAGACTTAAAATGTGGAAAAAATCCAATTTCCAGTTGCAAAGTGGCAAACGGAGCACCTTGGACCCAGAAGTATTTGGAATATAAATTCCCAAGTTTGGAATAAGGTTACGGAAGCCCATGTCTAGTTAATGGAAAACAACACAAGGAAAGCCCACAGAAGCACTGAAGCTCAGGGTGTTTTTGGAATATATGAGGGCTGCTGGTGGCTCGTGGAGCAGAGAGCACAACACCTTGGAAGGGCTCACAGGGAATCTCGGCTCTTCCTGCAGGGCTGGAACCACTCTGCTCCCACTGAACTCAGCCAGGGTTTTACTTCAGTGGAGCAGAGTTAGGTTAATGCTGAATGTTTGGAAAACACCATTCCCACTTGCCAGCCTGACTCCTCAGAGATCTCCCCGTCATTAGTTTAATTCAGCCATCAATGTTTGGAACGGCAGCCGAGGGATTCGGCTGCTCCACGGAGTCAATTGCTGGGTTTGGAAATGGGCTCTGCTTCGTTTTCTGCCATGTAAAACTTGTTCTGTGAACCTTGTTCTGACTCATTTAAACCCCACTTAGGAATCCTGCAGGAAAGACGGGGCTTGGGATGTCAGTGGGATCTCTTCTGCCTAAAAAACATCCACTCCCCTTAGGAATTCCAAGCAGTGCCTTGGCCCAGATTGGCTGATAAAGGCAATTCTGCTTTGCACCTCAAATTCCACTAGACTGAGAAAAAAAAGCTGGAATTTTATTATTTTCCTGGAGTTTTTGAAGATGAAGAATTACAGAATCCCAGAAAAATTTGGGTTGGAAGGGACGTTGAAGATCATCACCTCTCACCCCCGCCATGGGCAGGGACACCTTCCACTATCCCCATCCAGCCTGGCCTGGCACACTGCCACAGCTGCTCTGGGCACCCCGTGCCAGGGCCAGCTTGGATGGGGCCTGGAGCAACCTGGCCGAGTGGAAAGTGTCCCTGGCTGGAACAAGATGGGCTTTAGGGTCCCTTCACCCCCAGATATTCTGGGGTTTTGTGCAAAAAGCTCCGAAATGGGCGGCTGAGAAGCTGCCTTTCCCATTTCCCATTGCAGGTGCCATCAGAGCTTCCCGGCTGTTTGATATTCCCACTCCCCTGGTGATTGATATCCGAGCCTTTGTGCACAGGTGATTTTCCAGCTCCCGGCTCCCACCAGCTCCCTTCCCTCCCACGGAGGTGCTGGGAAGTGTCCCCTGCTCAGCGCATTAAGCAGAGCACCGTAACGAGCTGTGCTTCGCTGAGGGCTCTCCAGGTCCCCCCAAATCCTTCCCCAGTGTGATTGTTTGCAAAACGTTGGATAAAATATAAATGATGCTTTCAATTTAAACCAAACCTCACACTGTTCCCAGCTTTAATAACAGTTTTGACAGATGAGATTTCCATCATCTGTTTTTGTCTTTGTCAAGGCTCCTCCAATAAATGCTCTGAACTAACAGATGTGACTATAAAGGCTGAGGCATCAGGAGCTGAGCTTTGTCAAGTGCTACCAGAGATAAATTAATTCCTAGTTTAAGCTTCCACTGAGCATTGGAACATCCCTTTCCCCTGGTTTTGGTTCCTGACCTTGTGCAGGTTTCACACCCAGAGAGAAACTGATCCTGAGAAATCACGACAGGTACAATGAAATTGTACCAGTGATTGGGGCACTAAATAAGGCACCAGGTTAGCCAGGATAACAAACTGGGAGCCAGAAACCTGTTGGAGGTCTGGTATCCATCTAAAGGGAACATTTTCCAGCTCTGTTGGAATTCTCAGCACTTCTAAAGTACAGGTGAATTATCTGGATGCTAAAGTAGACTTCAGGTGAGACTCAGAGATCCTGCAGCCTGCTTCCCTCCCTAACATTCCTGCACATTCCTGCCCCGCGATCTCTTTGTTCCCTTCCCTCACCAACCCCACAGGCACCCCCAGATCAATTTAGGGCCATTTGCGTGCTTGAGCAACAGGTAAGCCGTGGGTTTTTTACCAGGAATTAGCATTTCCAATGATAAGAAGAACAAGAAGGACTGGAAGGGGCTGCCCAGGGAAGCGGTGGAGTCCCCATCCCTGGAGGTGGCACTCAGTGCTCTGATGGGGATCAGTCACAGGTTGGACCTGATGTCCCTGGAGGTCTTTTCCAGCCTCCTTCCAATTAATTCTGGGATTCTGTGAATACAGCCATTGTTTCATCCATGTCTCCAGATTTTACTCTAATACACAAAATAATAAATAAGACATAATTGGGTCTGGCCTCCTGACTCCCACTCTTCCAAAGGCATGAATAAATGAATTAATCACAGCCACCAGGGTGAGGAGAGTGAAATCCACGGGGAAAAAGGGGCGGATGGAATAAAAGTCCCGATGTCAGAAAAATTCCGCAATAAAGTTATTTCCCAGTATTGATTTGATAAGTGAAAACTTAAATAAGACTTGGGAAGAGAGACGTGCCAAAGACACGGCTCCTCGGAGATCGCGGCTGTCAGAGGCAGCCAAGGTGGAACAAGGACGAATCCTCCAGCCGAGGAATCGGGAATATTTATGGAGATTCTTGAAAAAGTACTCTAGACTCAGTTTTATTTGATGTTTCCTTGTGGAGTGCCAGGGACTCCCCTGGAATAACTCCTCACGGTTGTAGTTTTTATCCCTCGCTATCGCCCCGTCTCCAACCCTCTCTTCAAACTCCGAGTGCCGTTCATTAAATTCCTTCTTCTATGGAGCCATAAATGCCGTAATCTCGATCCTGATAAGGGCTCTAAAGCTATCCCACAGGATCCTTGTGGTTGGAACTGATGGAACATTAGTGTCAAGGAAGACTATTATTTGAGTCTCAATATAATTAATAAAGCTTTTCTCTCCCCCCCAGGAACGTGCTAAATCTCCGAGTCTTGTTTGTGTTCAGCACAAGACTTCCCTAGCTCGCACGGAAAAGAGGGATACGGAAAAAAAGATGAAAAAGCCTTTAAATATTTAACAGTTGAAACCCAACATAAATTGGAGATTTGAATAAAAAATCAGCCCAAGTATATTTGTATGAAACTGGTGAACAGAAGGAATACACATGCTCCGAGGAATAGATTTTATGCCAAACATCAATCAATCCCGGCTCCGAAGCCTATTTATAATACTGTGGGGGTTCTGGACGGTTGCACTTCACACTGGGAGGACCAATCCATGACATTATCTGGTGAACAATTGAAGGCTTTTACAAATAATTAAAACTCTGCTTGGAAATGGGGATCTTGCTGCAGCTTTTGTGGCCACGCACCGGCTCGTGGCGATGGCAGTGCGTAAATAACGAGTAGTTAATGTCGGATTTGCTCCACCATCCTCTGCCTGCCGGGGCTTTCTCCCTGTTTATTGATCTTTTGGGCACGAATATGGATTTACTTCCAGCTTTCCCTTCCCTCTCCCCTCACCTCCATCCAGGACAGCCAGGTCAGATGGGATTTTGGGAAGAAATCCTTCTCTGTGAGGGTGGGCAGGCCCTGGCACAGGGTGCCCAGAGAAGCTGTGGCTGCCCCTGGATCCCTGGCAGTGTCTGCTGCTTGGAGCAGCCTGGGACAGTGGAAGGTGTCCCTGCCCATGGTAGGAGCTGGAATGAGATGAGCTTTAAGGTCCGTTCCAACCCAAACCACCGTGGGATTCCACGATTCCTGCCCTAAGGGAGTGCCCCGATTTGCTAATTTAGTCAGTGGGGAGAGCTGATCCCATTCCTGAGGAGGGGAGGCCACTAAAGCAGAGCCACAAGCGCTTCCCGGGAGCTGGGTGCTGTGAGACCCCCTCCTGCCCTGGCTGCATGCAGGGAGCTCAGAACCACTGCCCTGGGCCATGGATCCACTGGGAACCAGTCCCAGACCCTTGCCTTTCCAAGCAGCCTCGTGCACGCACGTGAACCGAAAGGTTGAAGCCAAAGGATCTGGGATTTGGGATGCTTCCCAGTGTCCATGTTACCTACTAGCACTCAGCCTTAGCTAAACCCCCCTGGTTGTTGCCCACGCAGGAAAGAGCTCCTGGTGTTTATGCCGGCGTTTTCCGGCCCGGAGCACCAGCGGGTGCTGGGTGCTGGGTGGCTGCGTGCGGCAGAGCAGCAGGGGGAGCTCAGACATCCCATTTGGCTCTCTCCAAATGTCATTCCTTAAGACCTTCTGAGCAATTAAACCAAATTTAGCAGGAATCAATCATACAGACACGAGGGTGGGAAATAATGAAGATGGATGTTGTTTAAAGCCTTCCAAGAGTTCCTGCCGGAGCTAGATATCATCCTGAGTAGGATTAGATTATCCAAGTGACCTTAGAAGTGCTCAAGTGTCCTCCCAAGTGGGAGCAGGCAGCACATGGAGCCCCACCAGTTCCTTTCCCCCTGGTCTGGCCCTTCTTTTCCAAGGTAAGTCCTTCCCTGGAGCACTGCTGGCATGGCCGGGATGCACGGAGGCAGAGCGGAATCCCTGCCAGAGCAGGAGGAACACTCTGTTCTCCCAGCTCTGTTTCTATAAGCAAAACAAATCTTTGCTTTGAGACTGAAAATCCTGCTTCAAATCCCTCTTCCCAGGTGTGGGGCCAATATATTTCATTTCCCTTAAAGTTCCTGCTGGGATCCACCGGGCTGGCCGCTCCCGCCTTTCCTCCCAGGAAACAGGTGGGTTTCAAACCTTCTGAAGACACCAAAGTGCTTCTTTACAAAGTGACTTGCAAAGCAAAAATATAAAAAAAAAAAAAAAAAAAGATTTTTTTTTCCTATTCCCCAGGGATTTTTGAGCATATGAAGCACAAAAATAATCACAGAAATGACGCAAAGGAAGAAAAAACCCAAGGATTTAGTCGGAGTCAGCAATCCAAAGGCAGCTCCCTGCTGCTGCTTCACCCCCACGACACAGACTGGATTTAAGGGACTCTTCTGCTGAGCAGTGGCCAAAGCCAAGACCTTAAATCCCTAGGAACTGCTGGAAGCTGGCTCGAAAACCTTGGGATGTGGGAAGGTGACGCTGTTGCAGAAGAACAAACCAGGCAATGCTTATTTTTAATTAATTAGGAATAAAGAGAGGGAATGTTGTTGCTGTCAGGGCACTGAGGGCACTGACACATCCAACTGCACCTTCTTCCATGGATCACTCTGTGGACTGCTATCCCTGGCTCCTTCCCTGGAAGGACCTGGGAGCCTCCCCCCGGAGCAGCCCCCCTCTTCCTGCCCTTGGACACACACGGGCTTGAAATCCAACACGTGTCTTCCAGACAAACCAGCCAGGTCTGGAATAGTGGGATGTCTGTGTCCTCTCCAGCTGTTTCCCTCTTCTGCTGGAGCTTAAAGAAGTAAATATTAAAATAAAAACCCCTGGGCTCTCCTAAACCAATCCAGATCCGTATCTTCCACCTCTGGGAAGACACATGGAGCATCGTGTAAATCCCTCGGCACCTCACTTATCTCTTCCCAAGGCTTGAAATCGGGTTTTGCTCCAGAAATCGGAATTTCCATCAGGAAATCTTTACATTAGGAAAAAAGTGCCCCTGGGAGCAGCAACCGGCATTCAAGTCAGGGTTTGTGACCCTAAACCTGAGCTCAGGATCTGCTGGTCCTCGTGTCTTCCTCCTCCCTCAGCTCCTGCCAATAACCAGGATGCGCTGTGAGTGCCTGTGCTGGCTGGGGGACAGGGAGGAAAAGCAGCCCCAGTTTTGGAGCGTGCTTCCCTGCACAGTTCCAGGACATTTTTACATGGGATTTTCACAGAGGTTTTGGCTTCAGGTGCACGCTGCACATTTCCCTGGGGATTTGGTTGTTTTGTGTCGAGCTGAAACAAAAGTGGCAGAAAATCAGCTGAGCTTCTGCGCTCTCACTACCGTGGTGGGAAAGGAGGAAACTGGCTTTTCCTTGGAAGGAATGCTGCTGCTCTTCCCTAATTTCTCTAATGACATTTGATATTATGGTGATGAGTGCCTTGGAAAATACATATGATAATCATTATAATCAAGCACATGTGTCTGGAGAGTGTAATAGGTACATTCTATAAATTAGAAAATAAACATGTGTTAAGGAACGACTTTTAATATTAATTTCCATTTTTAGAAAGCAAGGCCCCAGATCCCACTGGGGATTAACCAGCCAAAATGGGATTTTATAGAATCCTGGAATCCCAGCACAGGTTGGGCTGGCAGGGACCTTAAAGCCCATCTCATCCCACTCCCTGCCGTGGGCAGGGACACCTTCCACTATCCCAGGTCACTCCAAGCTCCATCTAGCCTGGCCTTGGACACTTCCAGGGATGGGGCAGCCACAGCCTTGGAAGGGAGAGATGCCTAAATCCCAAATCATAATCCACAGCCCTCCTGCCCAGCTGATGCTCATTTGAAGACTCAGGATGCAAAACATTCCAGTTCCTCAGGCACCAAAAAATTCTCAGGAAGGGAAGTATTCCCTGGGTTCGGAATCACACCAGGGCACTCCAGATCTTCCTGCTGGGCTGCTGCCCCTCTGGCATCAGCCCACAATGTCCTGAAGCTCCAAATACTCCTCTGAACTGGGATTCAGGCTTGAAAAGGGACAGGGGTGCCGAAGGAGTGGGTAACTCCCTAGGGGTCTGTCTCTTCTCCCAGTTAATAAGTGGCAGGACAAGGGGAAACAGCCTCAAGTTACAGCAGGGAAGGTTTAGGTTGGATATTAGGGAAAGCTTCCTCATGGAAAGGGCTGTCCAGCCCTGGCACAGCTGCCCAGGGCAGGGGTGGAGTCCCCATCCCTGAAGGGATTTAAAGCCGTGTGGATGTGGCACCTGGGGACAGGGGTTAGTGATGGCCTTGGCAGTGCTGGGGGATGATTTGACTCGATGATATTAGAGGGCTTTTCCAGCCTAAATAATTCCATGATTCCATGATTCTACTGCTCTGCTGGGTGTCACCTTTGTGGGGGTTCTGCAAGCAGAGCCTGCCTTGCTTTGCACTGATGTCACAGTGGAATGACTCCAGAACAAAAGTAGGGCAAGGCTCTGCTGAACGAGGCACATCCCGCTCTTTCTGAACGGAATCACATGGAAAAAGCACTTTCTGGACCTCTCCAGCAAGTCCAACAGCTGCTGGAAATCAGAGTAACCCCACTGGGTTCAGTGGATCTCCTGCAATTCCTGGCAGCAGGGAATCCAGCCTCGCATTCCCCACCCAGGTCCTGGATTTTACCGTACAGTTTAATCCCTGAGGTAGGGATTTGTTCCTGAAAGGAAAACGTGGATAATTGGGAACAGAGTGAACAATGCGAGACTTTCTGCACAGAGAGGATGTGATCTCCCTATCCCTGGAAGTGCTCAGGGCCAGGCTGGATGGGGCTTGAAGCAACCTGGTCCGGTGGAAGGTTGCACCCACGCAGAGGGGTGCAACTGGATGGTCCTTAAGTTCCCTTCCAACCCGACCCATTCCGGGATCCCACGGCTTTGGAACGAGGAGAAGAACAACACTAGAAGGTGCAGAGTAACTCTTGAGACCCAGAATTAACACAGCAGCCAGGCATTGGGCTTATTTGGCCTCCTGAACTGGGGAAGTGAACTGTTCCCAAAATCCCGGCCCTTGACTGGAGTGCCTCTCCCATGGAAGCCCCGGAGCCTCTCCCACTGCACAGCCTATTGATTTTAGGAGTCATCAATGTATATTGTGTGTCTATACCATTACCAGGACAAGCAGGAGGTGCACAGAGTCATTTGCCTGCCGAAGCCAGTTGTCCCATGCTGTGCCCTATGGGAAGCCACTGATTCCTACACTTGGAGCAGGGACAATGCAACTTAATCAGAGTGACAGGAAACAGGCAGCAATTACAGTGTGCAGCTACATCTGCTGGGTTCCACTTCACTGAAGGAAGAGTTATCTCAATTTTAATGTACAGCCCTTTTTCATGTTTCATTTAACCTCTGCTGTATTATTAACCACATCAAAATATAACGACGGTCGTTAGGAAAAAAACGGAAAACGAGAACATTTGGGAAAATTTGGACTCTTCCCCCTTTATCTGTAATTTAACGGTCTCGGTTTTACTTTCGTGCCCCATTCCGCAATCTCATTTAATGGATAGGTTTGTTTGCTTTAAATACCAAGTGCAACCCCAATCCTGCTTCTTCCAAACTCCACAGCAAAATAATTCCCGATGCACCGGAAGCAAGATGTGACCTGCTGATATTCCTCCTTCTTAATTGCCGCAGTGGAATGAAGCCTCCCCAATAGTTTGCCCAAATTGTGTTGCTAACCTTGAAAGATTCTCATTGTTAGTGTTTCACTGGAAAAGGAATCATTGGGAATTCCTCAGAATCTGCGGGAAAACTGGGAGAAGGGGAACAAAACCTGGATTGGACCAGCCCTCTGGCTCCTGGGAGCAGGGCTGTGCTCCCACCTTGCACTGAGGAGCTCAGGGATGGAGCTCAGGTGCCTCTATCCATGGAAGGCATAACCCAGTACTGTCCTCATTTTGCCATCAGGTGCGAAGTGTGACTTGGGAGCCACTGGGATGGAAACGGGACCAAAAATCCTGGAAAAATCCTGGCTACAGGATTTGGTGCAGAGAAGGAATCCTAGAATGAATTCTGGAATGGTTTGGGATGCAGGGGATTTTAAGGATCATCACATTCCACCTCTGCCATGGGCAGGGAGGCCTTCCACTATCCCAGGTTGCTCCAAGCCCCATCCAACCTGGCCTGGAAAAATTAACCAGGAATTAGGTGCCGGAAACACCATCACTGGAGAGGATCACAGGGATGCCTGTCCTGCATTTCCTACTGGAAGTCTCAGGGAAAGCTCTCTGGAGCACACACCAGAGCAGCTCAGCAGCAGGTGAGAAGGCACAGCTGCATTGCTGGGAATGTTCTCCTTTGTTTAGGAACCAGTCCATGCCAGGATCCATCCTGCAGGATGGCAGGGGGAGCTCCCAGTGCATTTCCTCATGTGCCAATCTAAAATTCCCTTACCTGAGCAGACTCCCCTTCCCTGGGAGCGTCCAAGGCCAGGTTGGATGGGGCTTGGAGCAACCTGGGATAGTGGAAGGTATCCCTGCCTATAGCAGGGGGTGGAATGCGATGAGCTTTGAGGTCCCTTCCAACCCAAACCATTGCATGATTCCATAATAAACCAAGATGATCCTTCTAAGCTTAACCTAAATAAAAGCTATAAAACAATTCCTGTGTGTGGAGAACAATGAAGAACCCACCCGGAGGGGGTAATCAGCATCTGAGGAGTTTTTCATCTAACAAGGACATCTTAAGTGAAGTTGCCTGAAAAAAAGGTGCTGTGCAATTGCCAAACACCTCCCCGTATTCCGAGGATTCCTCTGAAGCACCGTGTGTTAATTGGAAGGAAGTTGGAAAGCTTTCTAGCAGGATCCTGTAATAAGCTTCATTAATCCGGGGGTCGGCGGTGCATTGCATATTAATAAAAAGGCAGGGAAGGGAACTAAAGGGTGGAGAAACTGGGGAGGCTTGGATGGGATATTGGGCAGGAATTGTTCCCTGGGAGGGTGGGGAGGCCCTGGCACGGGGTGCCCAGAGAAGCTGTGGCTGCCCCTGGATCCCTGGAAGTGTCCAAGGCCAGGCTGGACAGGGCTTGGGGTAGTGGAAGGTGTCCCAGGGTGGAAGGAGATGATCTTTAAGTCCCTCCCACCCCAACCCAGTGTTAGATTCTATGGACTGTCTTGTCTAGGTGTCATAGGAAAGTCTGCCCTGGCACTATCCCATCTCCATGTGCTTATAAAAAGTACAGGTAAGTGGGTGTGTGCCAATAAAAGCAGTGAGGGAAACTGAGGAAGGAGCAGCTCAGCTGGAGGTGCTATGATGAGAGCACAAATGGACATGAATAATCCCATTTTCTTAGGATTTTGGGAGTGCAGGGCCTAAAGAGGTCGTTGGTTTGGGCTCACAGTCCTGTAAGTTGTGCTAAGAACGGACGCTCAACTGAGCACAACTTAAAGACTCCTCCTGTTGAGAAGCCCATGGATTAGATATGAATTATCCTGTTTGCATTTCATTTAGTTTGATTTTCTCTCTATTTCCTATTTTCTAAATTAGATAACCCTTGCTTGATTTAAGGTAATTCGCCTTTCCTGACTATTACTTAAGGCTAAGCATTTGCAAAGCCATTCCAGGAGAGGAGGAAAATTAAACCATGGAAATTTAGGGTTTAGAGAACAAAAGGAACGCAGAGATGGAAGGGAAGTGATGATGAATGGGGAGCTGGCGACGCCTCAGCCCCAAGAGCTGCCTTTGACCGATGCCACGAGCTTTTCCAGACACTCTGGAGCTTCCTTTGTGCATCCTGTGCTTAAAAATTTGATGAGCTGAGTTCCTCGTGTATTTACCACGAGAACAGCAACAGGGACCCATAAGCAGGAAAATGGAGTTGGATGATCCACCCTTTTTCTTTGGGAGAGATTATGGGCTCCGACAATTTAACTGCCTGCTTTTATTTCTACGCTATATTGCAGTTGCATCTGGAAACCAGGAAATTCAGTTTGGAAATGAAAAGGGGGAGGAGGGAAGAGAGGAGGGAAGTGGGGAAAAACACAAGACACGGGCAGCAAAGCCGCTCTCTGACACTGCACCCTGGACTCCCTGAAAATCTCTCCCAGATGAATGTGGGATCTCTTTAGGAGCTGCTAATCTATGCAAAGCAAATTGTTTTGGATTTGCCCAGCCCATCCCTGCCCACCCTGTCATTTGTAACTGCTGCTTGTGGTGACAGAAACTCTTCATCAAGTGCTGGGCTACACACACACCTCAAACTCATTAAAAGCAGCAAGGTTTGTAAGGACACAACACCAGCAAACCACCTCAGCAGCTCGATCCTGAGGATTTTTCCATGAGACAACCCTTCCCATGGGTTATTGTGCCTTGCACTATGCTTCTCCCATGGAAGCACAGGTTGGATCCAGTGGGCTGGACCCACTGGCTGGGCACTGGCTGGTGGGAGGTGTCCTCTGGCCTGTCACCACCACCACCACCGTGCTGCCCAAGCAGCCTCTTGGTGGAAATCAGGATGTTCCACCTCTCACAGAGACAAATCCTGCTCAATCCAAATGTCTCCGAGAACAATTTTCGCCTGGAGAATGTTCCTTCATTCCCATCTGTGCAGATCACAGTTTGAAATGCTGCCTGCACTTTCCAAACCCTTGCTTCACCAGAAAAAAAATAGCCAGAGCAAACTACAAAAAAAATAGCAAACAAGGAAAAATCCCAACCTATCAAGTGAATATGGAATAAAAATAAGGGAAGGAAACGCTAAAGCAATCAGTCCTCCTCCATTCATTTTGCTGTCTGACAGACGCAGTAAGTCGTCCCTGTTGCCAAACTGGGGTTTACATGATGTACACACATCCACAACCCTAGCTAGCTGCTCCCTGGCATACCTCGGGAATGCCACTGTGTCCTCCAGTGGAATTCTGTATCAATAACTTTCCCAAATAAATCTCGGGGCTGCCTTATAATAATGAACTGTCACAGTTCCCATTGTTTTCCCAGGGCCTTGCAGCTGCATTCTTTCACAGGTGCTTGGCAAATTCAAATGAGGCTGGTTTGGGGTTTCAGGAGGAGACCAAATCCCTCCTCCAGCAGATTGTTGGGGAGTTATCCATGCGGGAAACACGGCTTTACTTTCCCTGCCCTGCCTCTCTCCTCTTGTCCCCTGACCCCTCACCTTCCTCGTGCTTCCTGGTGATGAAATTAAAATCTCAGAATCCCGGAACGGTTTGGGTGGGAAAGGACCTTAAAGCTCATCTCGTTCCACCCCCTGCCATGGGCAGGGACACCTTCCACTGTCCCAGGCTGCTCCAATCCCCATCCAGCCTGGCCTGGACACTGCCAGGGATCCAGGGGCAGCCACAGCTGCTCTGGGTGACCTCACCCCCAGCCTCTCCCCAGCAAAGTTCCCCTGAGCCAGCCTGACTTCACCCAGCCATCACCAGCTCGGGCATCTGACATTGCAGGCTGTCTCCGTTTTTGGATGCAGGAGCTGTAACCCTCGGGAAGGACCCGAGCCGGCGGCAGGCACTCCTGCTGATTTGCAGGATCATTGTGTACTCAGCAGGGAGAGGCTTTCTCAGGCGGTGACTGCAAGCAGGAACCAGCCTTGAGTGCTGGGAGATGCCAGCTGGAGGCATCTTAGCCTCAGAGCAGACCTGGAAAGCCTCATCCTACGGATCTCCAGGCTGCTGCACCTTTCCCAACGCAGCCATGGAGCACCCGCTGACAGGCGTGAGGCCGTGTCCCCTCCACGCATGGACAGGACAGGAGGGAAGCTCCATGCCAGCTGAATTATGTTATAAATGATCCTCATTTATTACAGAGTTGGATGCTCAGCTGGTGTAAATCCCTGGCTCCAGCCTCATCCAGCCTGGGCTTGAACACCTTTATCCCTGGCAGTGTCCAAGGCCAGGCTGGGGCTTGGAGCAACCTGGGATAGTGGAAGGTGTCCCTGCCCATGGCAGGGGGTGGAATGAGGTGATCTTTAATGTCCCTTCCAACCCAAACCATTCCATGAGTCCATGACTCGGAAGGCAGCACGAGGTATCCTTTCCCTTGGAAAGGCTCTCAGGGATCTGCCTGGAGCTCGGCAGATCCAGTGGGAGTGTGCACACCAGCTGTGTCTCCATTCCCCACAAGGTTAAACTGCCATTGGGATGATCCCGATTATTGAAAATATTCCACTTGTGACTCAGTATTCACAGTGACAAGGAGAACATTTGGGATGCAAGGCTCCTCTGCACTGGCCAGATGCAGTTTGGCTTTGTGTTCCCTCCCTCTCACGCTTTTTTTTCCCTAATCCCTCATTTCTTTGCAACCTTTTCAGCTCCCTCTCTACAGACAACATAATCAATGGAGCTGGGCAAGGCCCTGGAATTCCTGCTGGGGAACAGGAGCTTTTAGGGAGAACTCCGTGCATTTCCATGACTGCTTCCAAACTATTATTAGGTATTTACTTATTACATTTAGTGCCTGGTAAGGAGCGACAGAACATTGCAGCCGGAGGTTCTGAGGCTGCATTTGCAGCTCTTCCAAAGGAGCACAGGCGGAGGGAGATCCTGTGTCCCTGCCCGTGTTCCCATCTCGTGTGTGGGAGGTGGCCCAGCGACAGTGCAGAAACACGTCTGTGTCTCCCATGCTCCAACTGGAACGTCTGGGAGCTCCAGCCAGACCTCTGCTGGGGAGTTCCACCAGCCCAGGCTGCTCCGAGCCAGGCCCAACCTGGCCCTGAGCACTCCAAGGATGGGGCAGGCACAGCTTCTCCGGGTCACCTCACAGCCAGCCTCTTCCCATCCCCAAGTCACAATGGGCATTCATTTAACTTCATTTAATTAAATTCAATAGGTTTGGGCCTGTTATTTCAGTAATTTTTAGGTATTCCTATGCCTGACCACCCTTTCCATGAAGAAATTCCTCCTGATGTCCAACACGAACCTCCCCTGGCACAGCTTGAGGCCACCACTTTAAAAAGGAATTTGTTTCCCTCCAAAACATTGAAACCAGTTTGCCATGAAAATTAATTCAAGTAGAATTTCCTTCCTCATGTTCATTCCAAATAATCAACTTCTCCTAGACCTGGAAATGCCATAATTGTGTGTCCAGTTCACAGGATTTAAATCCAACCTCAATCTCTTTACTAAGCACAAATACTTGTATTTTTTTGTAAAGTTAGATTATGTCCTAGGCTGCTCCCAGAAAAACAAAGGTTGGAATTCGTATGGTTTAATAAAAGGAGATTAATATGGAAGTGAAACAAATCTACTGTTAGAAAAACAAGCAGAATCAAAATCCATTTAACTGAAACCTGCAGCTCTTTATATTGCAATCATAATACACTTAGAGGAGCAGCTTCCCTAAAAACTGGCCTCGTCACCGATAGCCCTTTATTCTTCCCTCTGTGTTCCTTGTCAAGGAGCTAATTCAGGCAGCTAATTGGGACAATAACTAATCCAGCCACCATGTATTCCCCCAATTATTTCCTTCTTCATCCCTCTCCCATTCTTATTGCCATGTATTTTTTACAGCAGCTTTTAATTCAATTATAGGGACCGGCGACGGATGGCAGAGCACGGGACTCAACCCAAGGATCCCCCGACGGGTCCAAGCTCAATAACAAACAGTAATAACAAAAATAAGATATAAAATAAGATGTAAAACAATTCATAATAAGAACAACAACAAATTTTTGCCAACAGTGGAGAGACTTCAAAGAACACTCAATAATTTAAAGAATACCATACGGGGGGAATAAACTGTTAAATCTCATAAACTCTCCCAGAGGGTTTCCCTCATATTCCCATCCATATTCCCAGAGAAGCTGTGGATGCCCCAGCCCTGGAATTGTTCAAGGCTGGGCTGGAAGAGGCTTGGAGCAAGGGATTTTAAGGATCCTGCCATGGGCAGGGACACCTTCCACTAGCCCAGGTTACTCCAAGCCCCGTCCAAACCTTTTTCCAGATGCTGGTTCTTTAGGAAATGGGAACAATTCCTGCTGAAATCTTGATAAGAGATTGCTTTATTGTATTTTCTGTATTCCTGTCATCACAACCCATGGATTTCCATAATGACCTACATATGCCCATTACAAAAATTGAAAATACATGGAAAATCTCTTTACATCCCCTGCACCTCTTGGCCTTTTCCCAAATCCACTGTTTTCTCCCTAATGGACTGCAGTATTCCATATCCATTAGTACGACCTAAAATGATGACATTTCACTTTAATTGAAATCAAACATCCTCTTTCATTAGGGAATTAGAAAACAAACCAAATTTCAATCGGAATTCAGGCAAGCGCAGAAGAATATTCTCCCACCTCCAAGAGCACCTTCCCATGGATACCTGCAGTGTTTCTGAGGCAATGAATGAAACACGTTCTTTGTTTAGCTGTACTGAAATTAGTGAGTTTCCCCTCTGACCCAAACCAGCCTCATGTTGACTCATAACAAGGAAGCACAAAGGGAGAAACTGCATGGAAATTAGAAGGCTTTTTTGCTCCATTTTCCCACTTGTTTATTTTTGGGAGGTGGAGAAACAAACACTTTGGTGATCAGGGGGTTTATCCTATAAAATTTATTAAGCGCAACTTTGTTCCACTTCTGTTTTATCACAAAACCCAATGTGGCAGCTCCGGATCGCACGGATTCATTCATTCATGGCATCAGCTACTGCAGCTTCATTACATTAACCAACTTATTTTCACCATCCCCACAGGTCATGGAATGGTTTGGGATTTTAAGCATTGTCCAGTTCCATCCCCCCTGCCACAGGCAGGGACACCTTCCCACTAACCAGGCTGCCCCAAGCCCTATCCAGCCTGGCCTTGGACACTTCCAGGGAAGGGGAGTCCAATAAAATTTCCCAAGTTTATCTGCAACTCCATAAATCCACTGAGCATGGGCATGCTCACTTTTTTCATGGATTTATACCAAGCCACGTTTTGATGGATTTGTACAGGAACGGCAACAGGCACAATCATAGCCCCAAATGGGAACAAAATGCAGTCTGGTACTTTGCTATCCCGGTATTAAAGTCTATAGACAGCGGAAAAGATTCCTTTTGGAGTTCAGGAGCCTCAAGATGTGACTTTTTGGCTAAATCCCGTACTTTTACCACCCCTTCCCATGTTCACAGGGCGGTTCAGCTTCCCAACAGCTTCCTGTGAATTCTGAGGTGGCCAAAGGCCCCACTGCTCAGCCAATTGTCCACACAGACTTCCTGTGGTGTGCTGAAAACAGGACATATGGGGACAGTATAAAATCCAGAGGATTAAAACTGGAAAATGAATAATACCAGGGCCAGGGTGGCAGTTGGGTTAGCCCTTTTCCTACTTCATTTCCAAATAAAACCTCAGAGCCTGTTATTAACCAAATTCCTCATTAATTAGAAGGAAGCATCCTTGGAAGTATTCAAGGCTAGGTTGGATGGGGCTTGGAGCATTCTGGTCTAGTGACAGACCCTTCCAACCCAAACCATTCCATGATTTTATACCATTCCCCCTCCCTCTGCCTTTCCCCGTTCCCTTCTTTATTTTCATTTCCAGTGCCTGCTTGTGCACCGGCCCCACTGGGGGCTCAGCACCCAAAAAATATTTAAAAAGGAATAATTCAAACCTACCTCTTTTAACGGGATACTGAGGGCTGAGCGGGTTGAAAGCCTTCTACGGTCAGATCAAGGCTGAGGGGCTGAAATCCTTCACAGGCTTTGCTGAGGGGGCTGAAGCCCCTCACAGCATCTTGATCACGGCTGAGGGGCTGAAATCCCTCACAGAGTTTGCTGAGGGAGCTGAGGGGGCTGAAGCCCCTCACAGCATCTTGATCAAGGCTGAGGGGCTGAAATCCCTCACAGAGTTTGCTGAGGGGGCTAAAGCCCCTCACAGCATCTTGATCGTGGCTGGAGGCTGAAATCACTCACAGAGTTTGCTGAAGGCTGAGGGAGCTGAGGAGGCTGAAGCTTCTCACAGCATCTTGATCATGGTTGAGGAGCTGAAATCCCTCAGAATTTGCTGAAGCTTGAGGGAGCTGAAGGGGCTCAAGCCCCTCACAGCATCTTGATCATGGCTGAGGAGCTGAAATCCCTCACGGAGTTTGCTGAAGGCTGAGGGAGCTGAGGGGACTGAAGCCCCTCACAGCATCTTGATCATGGCTGAGGAGCTGAAATCCCTCACGGAGTTTGCTGAAGGCTGAGGGAGCTGAGGGGACTGAAGCCCCTCACAGCATCTTCTGAGGGGACTGAAGCCCCTCACGGCGTTTGATCAGCGGCGGGAAAGGAAAGGCGCGAAAACGAAGGCGCGAAACTTCGAGAGTCCTCCGAGGGCTGAGGGCGGGGCCAGAGCCGTCCCGGCGCCCGCCGAGCCCCTCACGGGGTCGGCTGAGGGCCGGGAGTGCGAGGAGCCCTTGGAGGATCTGTGGGGGCCGAAACCCCTCACGGCGTCTGATCATGGCTGAGGGGCGCGAAACCCTTCGAGAGTCTGCGGGAGCTGCAACCCCTCAGGGAACTGCTGAGGAGGCTGTAACCACTCGTGGCGTCCGATCGTGGTAAGAGGGCGCGCAAAACCCCTCACAGGGTTTGCTGAGGGCTGGGCGGGCTGAGGGGTCTGAAACGCCTCGAGGGTCGTCTGAGGGGTCTGACGCCGCTCACAACGTTTGCTGAGGGCTGGGGACGTTCAGGGGCCTAAAACCCTTCGAGGGCCTGCTAAAGGCTCTGAAACCTTTCACGGGTCTGCTGGAGGGGTCTGAAAGCCCTGCCGGCTCTTCCTGAAGGGGCCAAAACCCCTCACAGATCATGGCTGAGGGTGCTGAAACCCCTCACGAGTGTGCTGAGGGGGCTAAAACCCCTCACGGATTCTGATCATGGCTGAGGGTGCTGAAACCCCTCCCGGGTGTGCTGAGGCGCCTGAAAGCCCTCCCGGGTGTGCTGAGGGGGCTGAAACCCCTCCCGGGTGTGCTGAGGGGGCCAAAACCCCTCACAGATCATGGCTGAGGGTGCTGAAACCCCTCACGGGTGTGCTGAGGGCTTTGAAACCCCTCACGGCTGTGCTGAGGGGGCTAAAACCCCTCACGGGGTCTGATCATGGCTGAGGGGGCTGAAACCCCTTCGGGTGTGCTGAGGCGCCTGAAAGCCCTCACGGAGTCTGATCATGGCTGAGGGGGCTGAAACCCCTCCCGGGTGTGCTGAGGGGGCTAAAACCCCTCACGGATTCTGATCATGGCTGAGGG